>OZ019968.1:41117850-41717850 GCA_963970395.1 Ephialtes manifestator | reverse complement strand
GTTTCTTACGTAAGACATGTGCGAAATTATAAATTCGGCGTAGCGAGGGAGACGGATGGTTTTCTATACTAAAGTCGAAAAGGTCATTCGCGATGAGTGTATGAGTAGTACATATTGTGTCACCAATGTACTGGGTGGCTGGCAAACGAAAAATAGTACATTTCGATATGATGGACTAAAAATTATTTTGCACGAGTGTGAGTTTTTGCACCACGAGCCGAAGGTGACTGTTGCAATCTCACATGAGATAGGAAAAAGGTTTTCGCACGAGTATCGAACAAAATGTTATTTTATATGGTGTGAAAAGTAGATTTTACGCAATAACCGTGCGGAAAAATCGCTTTTCTCGCGCCGAGTGGAATTTTAAAAAATTAAACTTAACGATGGACGAAAAATTATTTCGCACGAGTGTGAGTTTTTGCACCACGAGCCGAAGGTGACTGTTGCAAACACACGAGGTGGGAAAAAGTTTTTCGCACGAGTATCGAACAAAATGTTATTTTACACGGTGTGAAAAGTAGATTTTACGCAATAACCGTGCGGAAAAATCGCTTTTCTCGCGCCGAGTGGAATTTTAGAAAATTAAACTTAACGATGGACGAAAAATTATTTTGCACGAGTGTGAGTTTTTGCACCACGAGCCGAAGGTGACTGTTGCAATCACACGAGATGGCAAAAAGTTTTTCGCACGAGTATCGAACAAAATGTTATTTTATTATGGTGTGAAAAGTAGATTTTACGCAATAACCGTGCGGAAAAATCGCTTTTCTCGCGCCGAGTGGAATTAAAAAAAATTAAACTTAACGGGTAGTTCTGTGGATGTCACAGTACATTACTTTGGTGTAAAGTTTACACAGAAAGGTTATCTAATATATTACAGAAAAGTGTCGTCGACAATACTTTTCTGTGCTATCAGTGAATTATCACAAAAAGTGTTATCGACAACACTTTTCTATTTTATCGGACATTTTTTCAGAGTAAACTTTATACCGTAGTAATGGACCTATTGGGACTACACAGTAATGTTAAAATGAATACCCCATTCTTTACTGTGCAGTAATAATAACTACATAATTGAGTTCATTTTTTAAGTATAAAATGAATACTCGAAAAATTGAAATATTCAGTTTAAATATTTAAAAA
This sequence comes from Ephialtes manifestator, assembly GCA_963970395.1. Lineage (NCBI taxonomy): Eukaryota > Metazoa > Arthropoda > Insecta > Hymenoptera > Ichneumonidae > Ephialtes > Ephialtes manifestator. The sequence continues at coordinate 41,716,707 of OZ019968.1, read as the reverse complement.
ATTAAAAAAACAATGAACTATTAGGAAATCACAAAAGAGGTTATGACATCTGGTGGATAAATTGTAATTACTTATCTACTTTTCTGGAAAATACTATTTTTTGCATGTTTGATGCTAATATTCACATTCTACATAGACTTTTCCATAAAAATAGAAATAAACATTGGCTGTATCGAAGAATTGCAAACTTTCGACCGACTGTATTGTGGCCGCCATTTTTTCTGTGTTAATTCTTAATAGACTCTAATTTCTTTATCTTACTATTATTGCTTACAAAAAAATAAACGCGATATAAATTTTTTTTATTACTGCTAGCAAATGGAACAACAAAAATAACCGAACCTGCTGCTGTTATTACAAATATTATCGTAGTAACTACTGGATCCAAATAAAAAATAATAAAAAATAAAAATAAAGCCTCGTTATTACTAACGTCTATGTAAATCGATCTTTTTATACAAAAAAAAAATTGTTAACGCGATTATTGTTCGTCTTCGATTTGGACGTCTTTCCAAATTACGCAATAATACAAGTCTAAAAAAATGACCATAGAGTGAATATTCATATATTTTGTTACGAGGAGATACCGTGTAGCTGATTTAATCGTTGTTTATCACACAACTCGGGGTTTCAATGATGATTCGCCTGGTCAAGGGATATATATATACCTTTAACGAACGAGTGAGCAACCGAAGCAATGAGCGACGATATATAAGCAGCCAACGAATAGAAAAGTTACCGGTGGCCGGTGTATTGCGCCAAGGCAATTCCTTTCTCTTATGGTTTTAGCTGCCATCGTGCAGGAGACCCACCAGCGGCTTCCACACATATACTACACAACTATATAACGCTACACTTATGTTCCATACACCGCGAATATAATACTTTCGTAATATCTCCCGCATAATAAATATAAAGATATCCTCAGGCTATTATAACAGAGCAGCGTCGAATACCGTGAGTTCGTTGCGAATAACAGGATATATTTCCTTTCGTTGAGCCATGCCAGCTATAATGGTGCAAACTCTAGTGACTATACACACACAGTATAGTCGAGTGGCTCTCGGCTCCTCCATCATATTTTCTTTCACTTAAGCTACTTCACACTGGTCAACCAGATTAAGATACTATAATAACCACTTTTTTTTTTAGCGAATTAACCGTCGCCAGATATAACGTTAATACTAAGTGAAGAAAAATCTCAAATTATTTTAGCCTTTTATCGGCTATTTTACTATGAAAAAGATTAAATTTTAGATTTTTGTTTAACACACGCAGAATTGTGAAAGAATTTTCGCAGAATATTCAAACATATTGAAAAGAAAATGTTTGACTTTTTTTTAAAATCCTTTTATAAAGGACACAAAAATAAAAATGGATAATGGGTAATGAGAAATGTAACGGCATTACTTTAAATCGTTAACAGAAAAAATAAGCGACTTCAATGAGTTCGAAAGTAACGAGATGAGTAAAACTCTGAGTGAAGCCGGCGAGTTAGCAATTCCACAATTTATTTCTCTACAAAACAATGAATGTATCATGATGAGCCATTAGATAGCCTCTCGACGATTCTCTGTTTCTTCCAATCAACAACGTCATGCAATTTGCCCGGACACGTGTGTTCCGTTAGTGTTTAATTGCAGTACCTATATTTTCTAAAATAAAATCGCAGTTGAGTTATGTTATGCTAGAGAAATTAATGAGTCGTTAAGACGTTCCAGTAATAAAATTGTACTACGTATTAAATCCATGCAATATTTACCAAGCAGTTTCCGTGTACCAGAAATAAAAAAACATACACCCTTTTTCTACTTGATGAGCAATGATTACAGTTGAAAGTGCAAATTCATTCCACGGTTATTCGTGCGTGCCTTCGTCGCGCCCATTAATACTCAATGATAACTTGTCGCACAGGTGATAAATTCTCACCAATTATTATCCTAATTACTTAAATATGAGTTATCCAACTATATCTGAGCGTTAAGGTGATTGTGTTTATGCCGGGGAAAAAAGGCGTGGTCGGTCAGCTGTCGTCCCATTAGGCTCTGCACCCAGGCGCACCCTGTCAGACCATCCAATAATAAAATCCCTCGTCATTTGGCTAAAAGCCACCCCGGGCGACTCTACCCCTGCCTAAGGGTATCTTGTATCAAGGTGTGTCCTGAGAAGTCCTTTATCACGCGACTTCCTTTTCGGCTCTGTCACGACCAGCCTCGATACTCGCCTGTCCTACACAGCCCCTATCCCCTTATGCCTCTATATATCTCAGTCGCTATATATCCACGAAGTCAACGCCTCGAGCCACTCAACGGGTGGATTATAGCCGTCGTGCCTTGCGAGGTTCGCGAGAAATGTCGTGCAAAGGCAAGAGAGAAGCGTAAACGAAAGAGAAGTAGATAAAGCCCGAGGAAATCAGACGACCAACGTATGGCAAAGCAAACGACGTAGGAGAGATGAGGAAAGAGAGTAGTACCGCTGCTGCAAGAGTTTATTTAATTGAATTTTGCAACTAGGCTAACGTCTAACGGGAAAAGTGCTGTGTGACGAGAGACCTGCGCTTCTGTATACTCGCTCTACAATAGCTATTGTCTCACTCGTTGTGTATATATATCACGTATATTATCCGTGGGGAGTTGTCGCGTGGTGGGGTCTCGACAATCAGAAAGAGAGACCGTTTTCTGCCGATGAGCACAGGTGGACAAGCTCTCATAGAGTAGTTTCACACAGTCATTTTTTTTTCTTCATTTTTCCCATACTTGACTTGAAATTAAATTATTCTGCAAGAGGGAAGAAAACGCATTTACGTTTTCGTAAATATATATATATTTTTTTACCACTTTTCTGCTAATTATGTATTGATGAAATGAATAGGCGCAGTAATTTTTTTTTCTCACTTTTTCCATGACATTATATTAAATTATTCTGCAAGAGGGAAGAAAACGCATTTACGTTTTCGTAAATATATATATATATTTTTTTTACCACTCTTCTGCTAATTATGTATTGATGAAATGAATAGGCGCAGTAATTTTTTTTTCTCACTTTTTCCATGACATTATATTAAATTATTCTGCAAGAGGGAAGAAAACGCATTTACGTTTTCGTAAATATTTTTTTTTTTTACCATTTTCTGTTAATTATGTATTGATGAAATGAGTAGGCGCAGTAATTGTTTTTTCTCATTTTTTCCATACTTGACATTATATTAAATTATTCTGCAAGAGGGAAGAAATGCCATTTAATTATTCGTATATCTTTTTTTATACCACTTTTACTACTGGTTAATTTATTGATCAAATGAGTACAAAATAAATAACGTACAGCGAATGCTATTTTCTCGGTTTTCCGATTATTCTTTGCATTAATTTTCTCAGATAACTTATTATTCATGTATAATAAGTAAAAATATTATTCAATTTTTATTTATTTCAATCCATACGGTTCGACGCAGCAGGTATCTTTCACTAAGTAACTAGTATTGAAAAAACTATGGAATAAATAAACAAAGTATGTTTCTTTAACGTGGCAAAAAATATTCTGCTATCGAGTCGATCGTTTTAATCTGGAGTAATCGTCAAATTAATTCGAGACTATTTCTTGGTGGTGTAAATCAAAGAGATTTCTTGAAAATAGTAATTCCCAGAGCAAAGAACATCAGTGGACTTTGCGCTCAACAGAGCGCGGCTCGCTTCACCTTTTTTTTTTTTCTTTACTAATCTTATTTCCGACCTTAGTAAGGAAGTGCATTCGCGACTCGGCGAGCATGAAAGAGCTTCGATCATTGCATTCGCCGGTAAATTCCTGGAACTTAATTGAGCCTCGGTTCGAGTACCGCTAATGGCCTAAGGAGTAAGTCAGACGAAGCAGGAAAGAATTCTTTGATTATTTTTCTTGGTTTTGCAGGCTCCCCGACAGGACTTACGTACGTGTGTGGATATGAGTCTTCTCGTTGGGGTCAAGAAGAGCAGCTTCATCTCTCTCACCTCTCCAGTGTTTCAAGATGTGACCCTCGCCAGTTGAGACGTACAATGTTATATCTCGGACGTTCAGAGAGAGAAAGAGAGAGAGAAAGAGAGATTCGAATGCGGAACCGGTTCCTACTTGCGAGCATGGAGCAATAGCGGGACAGCGGTTCTCCAGCTCGTTTGCGACTTCCAGCGACGACGAAGAGAACAAAACCTACGGTTACATCCGGTCTAGAATCTTACCGGAGCTCTCCATCGTCTACGGTACCAGTGTGCGAGGTGGGGCCTCGCTCGCAGAAACTCCTGCGGTATCAGTAGCTGGAAGTAGCCTGGAAAGTTCACGAGTCTCTCGTTCTTTCTCCCTTGGCGGGTTCGCTCTTTCGTTTCGAAGAGAACTGGAACGTCCGTGTATACATACTTATGTGCCTCGGGAGAATAGCGTGAATCGGCGGTGCAAGCCGACGTACACCTATCTCGATATCTCTCAGGCTCTGCTCGGGCATACATTCGCATTCGCACCTGTGCGCAACGGGTAAACCCCCCCAGACGAGGATTAACAACCTGGAACACGCGATAATCGTGCATGCAGCACGCAGCAGCCACAAACGAGCCTCGTGAGGTCATACTGACTTTAATTTTCGTTGATTAACCTCCGGCATCGTTTAATGTACAAGCCCTTTTTTAATTGTAATTGTTTTTCTTTTCGAAAGGGGAAAAAATGCGTTTTATTAATATTCAACAGAAATGCGAGGAAATCACACACGCGATGCCAGAAACGCTGTGACCTGGCGCATCGATCGCCCAAGGCTTTTCATCTACCGAACTCTGTCATAGAAGTGAGAGGATGAAAACCGCTAAAGCATTGTTGTTTTTATTTCAACTTGGGTAGCCGCAGAGATAGGGCTTTTACGACGTTGTGTATAGTGCAGTTGTTGTCTGCCCGAGGCGTGCTTCGGGGACACCCTGTATTCCGTGCACGGTCGTCAGGTGAGCTAACGGTGCTCGGGCCTCGGTTAAGTAACGGACTGTGTGCTCCTCCATGCCGATTCGTCGCCGCAGTCGTAATTCCTCATCCTCCCGTACGATGTTGCCCTGAACTCATCGCATCACCGGTTCCGATCTGCCGTAGACATTACATAAGTCTGGATAGTTGTTTTTTGACCCAGATTGGCAAGTTTTACAGTCCCCAAAATATAACAAAGAAAAAAGATACATTTTTTGCTTTTATACACTTCCGATTTTTGCTAAGATATATTTATAGATATTGCAAAAGATGCTGTAAATATCTTTACGATGGGCTATCTTAGTTTGAACAGAAAGTATATTACATTTTTATTTCAACTGAAAACCGTGAAACAAATAACGAGACGGGAGATCTCATTTTTTTACTACATTTTTTATGTGTTGATTTTTGTCAACTAAATTCTAGAGTTTAATACTAACTACAAGAATAATCTATGTCAAAAATTATACGAGAACACCGTTTTTTTTTCTTTTTTTCTAATAAGTAATTGAATACGCAGAGCAATGAGTTTTGCTTCGAATAACAATCAGTTAAAAATCTCCATCGACAGTGACGAGTCCTAACTCAAAACACCAACAGACTTTTATTTCATGTGCTGTAAAAAAAAAAATAATCGTGAGATCCGCTGGAATAAAAACTTAAATTAGATGGATGTTGGTAATAGTAGCTGCATAACTTAGACAAATTTTGGATGTAGTAATCTTAGTCACATTAATATTAACTACAAGTATAATCTATAATGCACGCTCACTTCTCCCCTTTTTTTTCAGGACGCATAATCGTAATACGTAATTTAATACGCGGAGAGCAATAAGTTTTCCTTCGAAAAGCACTCCGTTAAAATCTCCATCGTAACTGACGTAGCCTAACTATAAAGACGAGCGAGCTTTTATTTTGATGTCTCGTAATAAAAAAAGAAACGTGAGATTCTCGCGCAAAGTACAGGTCACAATCTCTAGGGAGAATCCCAGTCTTGTTTCCCCAGGAACTACCCTCAGGTAATATGCCTCAAAACTTGTCGTGCGAGTTTCCGGCACTCTGAGCGGTGCTGAAAAAGAATTTCACTTCGTTATACAGCATGAGAAACGAATTGGCTGAGATAGCGGTAAAGATATAGTCGTCGTCGAGTCTCGTCCTACGAAACTTGGAGTAAGCTCGTTGGAGTGAACCAAGTGTTATGCTCGCAGAATATCGCGAGGAGGCCCGTTTGTCACGACAGTTGCACCCGTGCTCTAAATCATACGCTAGGGTGCACGTAATTGCGACAAGACAGTGGCTTACCGCGTGAATTAGATAACTGTCTGACTCGGAGAGGATGGAGGGTCCGATCTGCTTCGACGATCATCGCGGATGACTGATCGAAAGTGATTTTCGGAGCCGGAACACGTCGAGCCGGCTCGCGACCGTCCATCATTAATTTATCCTTAACGTTTGCGAGACAGAGCTTCCGGATGAATACTAATATCCAACGACTCCACACGGAGAGCATCGACCTTTTTTTTCTTGACTCAACGGTACATTTTATTCGTCTCTTCCTTCGGAGCCTCCGGACACACACATACATATTCTCTGTCTTACCGCCTTTTGCTCGGCTCTTCGTGGCGTGATTTCTAGTCTCGACACAACATCGTACCTATTCTCAAGTGCATTTCGTGTGTCTGCCGTCTTTCCGCATCGAGCCAATCGATACCCGTGCCCTCGTCGTTCATTACAGGCTACTTTATAAGCTTCCGACAGAAACCTTACACGTTCGACGCTGTGACTCACCCTTCCAAGAATCTCGCAAACTCCACGATGCTAATTTATTTTTTACCTTGTACTCACGAAAAATCTAGGTGTAATTAACTAACCAACATTTATTCGTTTTTGTATGTACGTTTTTTTTCTCAACTCGTTGGTGGAGAATGATTTAATATTTAGATATTAATTATTTGCTGATTATCAGTTTTTCTTATCTCTGCAGTCTGTAACTTTTGCATACTTATAGTTTAATCATTCAGAAGATCTTAGGTACTCGCGAATAATCATAATATTGGTGAGAGCTTAAGGAACATTAACCATAGAGCATGAATTCAATAGCTAGAATATTTTTACCTTACCTTTAGAAATAGGCTTGTTTAGAACTTCCAAACAATATGATTATATATATATATATATATATATATAATTGTAGAAAATTATGATTATAATATGATATGATTAAAAATATTACCAAGAAAACTTGGTAGGCATAATCAAGTTATTGGTTACTAGATTCGGTAAGAGAACCAAGTATTTAGTACGCGTAACCAATAACTTGATTGCGTCTACCAATTTTTTCTTGGCAAAATTATTAACCAACCTTTTTTCTCACTCTATACACGGAGAGAAATAATTAGTTGCTCCAATTATTGGCACGACTAAATCAGAGTTGTAAATGCCTAATACTTATAGAAATGATGATGATGATACGATCAGCTCTACAATTATGATTTTATAATAATAACATGTAGCGATTGTAATACAATGATTAAACTTTGAAATGGCTGCAAAAATTATTATTTTTTAATAAAAATTCACGGTAATCCTTTTGAAATAATGGAAAAAAATAAGCAATGCATTAAGAAAGTAATGCATTACTTATTTCTTCCTTTTTTTCCACTATTTCTTGCAATATTAAAGCGAAAATTAGTATTTTTTTCAGCTATTCAAATGTTTACCCTCTATTTTATAATCACTACATATTATTATTATGAAATCATAATTACAAAACAAATTGTACTGTAAACTATATCTCATGAATAAATGGAGATTTACAACTCTGGACTAAATACACTCCAAGTGATGGTTGACTAGGTTAATCAATTTTTTGGTTGAACCAACAAACTAATTGTTTGTGACACAGAGAGAAATGCGGCGACGGTACCCGCCTCTGTGGAGTCATGAATCGTTCCCCAACGCGACCGTAGCGCAACGCGATTGGTTTTGGGCAAGCAGCCTTCATCTGTCGTTACCGTCCCGTTTCAGGAAAGAATCGTTCCGCAAGTCAAACTATAATGGCTCGGTTTCGAAGTCGAGATACTTCATTCTCATATCGTACCACAGCGATAGCGCGAGGGCTAATAACGCCGCCAAATTTTCCTCCGTGCAGGTATTATTCGTATTTCGATGACGATTTTTTCGCTTTGGAATGTACATTTTTTTCTCAATTCGTTGGTGAAGAATGATTTGATATTCCGATAAGTATCAATTGTTCGCTGGCAATTATCAGTTTTTCTTTTCTCCGCAGTCTGCAACTTTTGCATACTTATAGTTTAATTAATCGGGAGATCTCAGGTACTCGCGGATAACCGTAACCTTGGTGAGAGTCGAGAGAACATTAACCATCGAGGATGAGGTCGATAGCCGAAACGCATCGTTGCCTCGGGGGGCCGGCGAGCGTGTCACGAGTCGCTGGGTCTCCCGTGAGCCTCTTACGTAGACCAGGAATTACGTGTAGCTCTCGAACTCTCCGGAGGATGAGAGAAAGAAAGAGAGAGAAAGAACGAAGCGTTACGCCGATACATATTCCAACGTCGTAATATCTCTCTCTCCAGTTCGTTTCTTCCCACCCGCGTTCTTGAAGAGTTCGTGCTGCTGGACTGCCTCTCGATTATATACACACACGTGAAAGATAGAGAGGAGCGTGTTCACCATTCTTCACCGGTCGTGACCGCTTTCAAGGTCGGTTTGAGAGTCTGTACCACGTGTTTGTGTCTTAAACTCGTAGAGAAAAATATCGTTGAATAAGTGCAGAGCGGCGAAACCTCGACCTCGGCATCTCGCCAGACTGCCTGACGACTTGGATCGTTGTCTCTGGTTGAATAATCCTCGCTTATAAGATCCTTAACACACGGCTATTCTCAATCTCAATATTCTCTTAGCTAAATTGGACTTGGCAACAGAGTCTACGATTTAATACCCAATTTCGTAACAAAACTTTAGAGCCCCATGGATATTCGTCATTATTAATATACGGAAGTAGTTTGCAGCCGAGAGATGACCCTGTAATTCAGCTTTGCAGAGTAGTTGGTTCACCGAACTTGATTCTACGGTTAGCGGTCAATTAAAGTCCGGCATTACCGTAGAACCGAGAGAAAGAGAGAGATAGAACGTACAGCGCGCGAGGCGGTGTAACGCAAAACAGCAGAAATGCTCGTCGGTGAACGTCCGCGCGAGTTCATCGACCTCGGACCATAGAGAGAGCCGACAAACTCGTACTTGCGTCTCTTTCGACCTCGAACCGAAGCAACGACGTTTATCGTCGCGCCCCCCCGTCGACCCTCATCGTTTTTGATTCCTTGGCTATGACCTCGAAGAGCTTTTGGCGCTTTTATCGATAATTTATTGATAATTAATTTTTATAATCTTCTTCACGCTTTTATTAAAGTATTTTTCTTCTATCTTTGCAGCAACTGTTCCGCAGTCAACCACAAGGAGCGACACCCCAACAGCTTCAGCTTCTTCAGCAACAACAGCAGCAACAACAGCAACAGTATCTCGCTGCCTCACAGGCTCAACAGCAGCAACAGCAGCAACAAAACTTTCCGACTGCGCCGTACACCGTTATCGGCGGACAAGAGCCCTACGTCGGTGCACTCATTGCTGGCGCTCCATCCGTCGTTCCACAATATTATGGAGTTGGTCCTTGGGTTTATCCTGCGGGATTGCTGCCACAAGCACCCCCGCAGGCAGCCGCTCCACCTCCACCCCGAAGACCCCTGACACCATCGTCAGCCGCAGCTGCCGCTGCCGCTGCTCAAGACAGCGCGAATAATCTTGCACAGACGGTAAGAAACTTTTCAGCTGTACCGCAGACATTGTCCGGTTATTGACACTCTAAAAATAACTTCATGAAACATTCCAATAATTCTGAAATACATGAAACAGAAAAATAATCTACTCATACGTAAAATTATACACAATAAAAAATAGGGTGTTAATTTTAACACCACTGTTTAGTCCCAATAAGTCCATTACTTTGGTAAAGTTTACAACCAAAAAATTTCCGATAAAATAGAAAAGTGTTGTTAATAAGTTGCTACGTTAATTCACTGATAGCACAGGAAAAGATTATCAACGACTCTTTTGTATGTTACTGAATTTTTTCCCACCCACTTTTTATAGTATAAGGGGGTCTCAAAATCTGGCATTTTGGCGTTTTTTTTAGGGAAAAAATATTTAGATTTTCAACACACATAAGGCGGTGACGTATAATTACGTTTGAGATGCAAAAATATTCGTTTTTTTGGGACCACTCAGATATCTAAATTATGAATAAGTTAATATGAATTTAAAAAACTGTTTACGATACTCAGATATCGAAAATCACACATAAGCTTTGTGACAATAATCTTGTGAATAATTAGTTACTAGAGGGAATCTGTATTTCAAGGGAAACAAATTGAAAATCAAATATTATTAACACTGTATCTCTTGACGTAAATCCGATTGCAGAGAATCAAACTATCAACTTCACGGATCGGGAAGCAATTCGCTCTTCGCCCGCACTCGATCTACCCCCATTTTGTAAGGATAGCCTTGAGCGAAATTCCTGCAATGTATATTGGTAGTGGGTTCCAGGAGATAAGGGGATTATAGCGGTATTGTCGAGTAATCGGTCTTGTGTTTATGGAATTGAACGTAGACACGCTTCGTTGCCAAGTCTCAATACAACCTCAGATCTGACTCGATTCGGTCGTAATTCGCGCAAAGATATTTATCAATATCTCTACTTTACAAATTGATGTTTCATTGAGAACAACAAAAAATTCTTCATGTTTCCTATACGTATCGCTGTTCAAAACATGTATAACATTTTTTCTTTTCGTGCCTTTAGTTAAAATGTCAACACCGTAATAAACATTTCTTATCGAGTTATCGGAAAATCAAATCAGTATCAACTATTTTATCACAGTAACCTACAGTATTTCCAGCAACGTGTTTGTAGACATTTTTAATTCGAAATCCATACAAAACAGAAAAAAAATATTTGATAAAAAAAACTACTACTACTTAATCTCAGATAAATTCTCTGAAAGAAATATTCCATGACTACTGGCACAATAAAAAAAAATGATTTCGTGCGACTAGACGTCTGACTCTATTAAAAGAGAATTTCTTTAGCATGAATAAACTGAAAAAAATATTATCGGAGTCACGTTCACCGGTGCACGTCGAATGGCTGATCAGCGATTGGAAAATACAGCGTACTCTGGTTGCAAAGTAACGATAATCTCCCCCGGGGCGAGAACAAATTACCGCGTCTTGTCGAGTACTTTGCGCGGATGATCAAACTCTCCCTTTGGGTTTCAGGTTCAGGGCCAGTATCAGGTGATACCGGCTTATTACGATCAGAACGGATCCATAGTTATGGGAGGCGTTCGAGGCCTCGGTTCCGCAGCCACACCCATGAGATTGGTTAGTCCGGCACCCGTTCTTGTGAATAGGGCCCCGTCTCAACCACCGCCGGGACCTCCGGCACCTCCGCCACCGAGTCTATATTCTCAGCCGACCCCGACATCTCACAGCAACGCCACGCCTGGCGAGTGCTTAGGTAAGAACACTCTTTCGGTTCCATTCGACGGATAAACACCTTCCGATCTTTTCTCACGCACTTTCACAGGAGCTCAACAACGCCCCCTACCTCGTCATTAATGCGGTAGCTGAGAGGTCGTCCGGTACAGAACACACACACACATACACACTTTCACCCTTCGTATATCTACGCGAATTATCTGTACTCTGTCACTTTCTTTGTACATACTTATACGCCTGGGCTTCCATCATCGCGCAATTCATTAACCCCATGTGACTAAAAAAAAAACAAAACAAAACATTGTCGAACAAAAGGAAAGAAATCTTGTAACCGTGAGCGTGAACCAGTTTTTGATGCATTTCAAATCAACGCTTCTTCAATTTAATACCATTATGGGAAGTTTAATTATCAGCACTTTCACTACCTAAATTTATAGCTTTTGTACAGATTCTGTTTTATCATTAAATTTACAAAGTTTATCATCGAGTTTGCAAATTAGATTCTTTTCGAATTTTAATACATAATAATTAATATATCGTAAACTGGGCCTACATTCTGCTCAAAGATTTAACTGTGCGAGATATTTCGCGATATTTCGGAATATCTCTGTACAACGATTCGACAGATCGTTCGTGTATGTATGCGTGTATGTGTTGTGTTCACCGGTGTGAGATAATAATTTGGTGTTGGTAACAAGGAAATGAAAGAAAAAAAAACGAAAATATCGCTAATCGTATTGACAACTAAACGAACGCGCGTGGGTTGTGGGCTTTTGGTGCAGGTCTGGCAGCGTGCAGTGCGGCGGCAGTGGTTGCGCAAGCTCAGGCAGTAGCGGTACAGCAGGCCCAGCAGCAGGGCTCGGGACTAGCCGCGGGTTTGGCGGCTTTGGGTTACAGTGGTTCGCCTCTCGGTGCCCTCGGCTCCCCGGCCCAACTACAGAGCACAGGTACACACGATGACGAGGCCCGACCAGCCGCTACCACCTTAAAATCCGCCCTCTGACGAATGCGCGTGATTCTCCATCCGCTCAAAACGCATATCATTGGCCAACAATTTTCCCGTTGCCACAAATATCTTAATTGTTGTACATACGTAATAATAACAAGCGTAGAATAATAGCGAGCATGCTTTTACCACCGCGACACCGCGCTTTTCATACCTCTGTTTAATTCATTATCAAGTTTCATTGTCGCCTTTTCGTCACAACTCGTTGCTCTACATATATTCATAAAATCACGAACCGAGCCAAAACACTATAGAATCCTTATAATCTTGGGATACCTTACAACATTGAATTTTTATGTGTTTTGTCATTAGGTCTTGGTCTGGGTGCATCATCGACCGGCAGGAGGGATTCATTCGACAGGAATACATCGGCTTTCAGTCCTAGTTTGGAATGCAGTCGAGCCAAATGGGCCCAGAGTTACGGCGCCTTGGGTAAGAATCTTCGATCCTTTTTTCTTTTTTTTTCCGAGTTTGTACTAGACACAAAAAATCATGTCACCCTATGGATGCTCTATTCTTATTACGGAAACACGTTCTCGCTAGTTACGTCGCCATTTGGTAAAATCCTATTTAATTATAGCGAGCCTCGAACTCTATCTATTAATTCATAGCACGTGTCCCACTTGAAGCCTTACAAGTGCATCGCTCGTCAAGCTTGCCAGTATTCGCGTATACAAACGATTTATTTGGAACGCGTCGATGCTAGCGCTCGAGAGTCCTTGACTCGAAATGAGCGAGCGCGTGCAAGGATAACCGCTCTAAACGAATCATCCGCTCATGCTTCAATTGACTATAAATCTTGGACAAATTTTTCTATTCTCTCGCGCGATTCTCGCAATTTATTGCGCAATGCAATTATCTTGGGATTCTCGGTCATCGAGCATTCCACAGGTATTCACGACCTTTGCAATTTGTGTGTATCAGGCACGGTGACGGCTTCGCCGAGTCCTTTAGGACTGTCGCTGACACCACCGCCAACCCTTGGTGGTTCATTGGGAGTTCTCGTCGGTGGAGCGAGCCGAGTATCCGCTGCACCCGGAGCTGAAGCTAAATTCCGTGCCAGCGCCGTTCCAGCTCTTACGGCAAACGGAGTTTTCGGGTCGAGCAGCTCGCTATTCCCGAATCTCGTTGGTAAACCTGGTCGTGGTGGTACCGCCGGTGTTAGTGACAAGAGCGCGGGTGGACGATCTCGTCTTCTCGAGGACTTCAGAAATAACAGGTTGGTATTGAAAGCCGTTTGCTCAGCAAACGTCTGCATCTCCAACCTCGCTTATGTTACCGTTATTCATGAGATGTTCGCTAACGCGTATTAACCCTTCACAGATTCCCGAGTCTCCAATTGCGAGATCTCGCTCATCACATAGTCGAGTTCAGCCAGGATCAGCATGGCTCGCGGTTCATTCAGCAGAAACTGGAACGCGCGTCCGCCAGCGAGAAGCAGCTCGTATTTCAAGAGATTCTCGCCTCTGCGTATTCTCTCATGACCGACGTTTTCGGCAATTACGTTATACAGAAGTTCTTCGAGTTCGGTACACCGGAACAGAAGTCTACTCTTGCGCAAAAGGTAATATCGACACGATATTAACTACTATTGAAAGAGACCGCGGCGACGAAAGATATCTAAAGTTGATTATTTTAAAATAATCAATTTTTTCTATTGAAACGAGGAAAGAAATACGATTTCTGTATCTTGTTCGAATTTCCATTCTTAATAAAAATTTGTAGAAATTCATAAATAAGCGAAACGAAATTCTCATCCTTTGAAAAATAATTGCTATAACGTGGATAATTATTTTGGCATCTTTTGAAAATGTTTGCAACGCAAAAGACTGGGTCGTTCACTGAATCGCGTTGCCACGGTCTCTAACTGTTTTTATTCGCAACTTCGCTGATCACGAAGCGTTGACTTCTCGCGTGATGACAAAAATGCGTGTCAAATGATGTTGCCATGATTGACCAGTGCTCACTGATAGACGACCGATAACGAATCGCGCTTTTGTCCTGTTTCTCGTGTAACAAGGCCCCGTTTTCTCGAATGTTTTTCAGGTCCGCGGTCACGTACTACCGTTAGCTCTGCAGATGTACGGTTGTCGGGTAATTCAGAAGGCCCTCGAGTCCATCGGACCGGAGCAACAGCAGGAAATCGTGCGCGAGCTCGACGGTCACGTTCTAAAATGCGTTAAGGATCAGAACGGCAATCACGTTGTACAAAAGTGTATCGAGTGCGTTGAGCCTCGTGCTTTGCAATTCGTGATTGGTGCGTTCGCCGGTCAGGTATATTCACTCAGTACTCATCCATACGGATGCAGAGTTATTCAGCGCATACTCGAGCACTGCACGCCCGAGCAAACGCAAGGTATTCTTCAGGAACTTCACGCCGCAACGGATCAACTTATTCAAGATCAATACGGAAACTACGTTATTCAGCATGTTCTCGGTGAGTATTTTAGAAAATGGCATTGAATTATCACAAAGAATTTTCCTCTCCCCCGTCTGTACTGCAATTCCACTCATGCAACTTATCGTTACTGACCCAGAACACGGAAAAATCGAGGACAAAGCCCAACTGATAAGCAGTGTAAGGGGAAAAGTACTCGCCCTCTCGCAACACAAATTTGCTAGCAACGTCGTCGAGAAATGTGTGACACACGCAACCAGACAGGAGCGAGCTGTGCTTATTGAAGAAGTTTGCGGTTTTAACGACAAGTAAGTTGTTCTTAATACAGAATTAGCATTATGTTTCTAATTCGTCTTTGGTATCAAAGAAAAACCATTAATATACATTTAATCGTAATCGTCTCACAATCGTATTATTGTTAGTTACAAAATGCTGATTTTTCGGATAAAATTTTTTTTTTTTCGTGACATTTTATGTCCATAATTTTTCAGTCAACTCATAGCTCAAACATAATTTTATAAACACTGATAGTTACTATCTCTCGATATATATAATAACCAGGAAATTAATTATACTCTAAATGTTTATTTTATTTTTATATAATCGATCTTTCAACATATTAGCCTCGGTAAATCATTAGAAAAGTTGATACTATATTAAAAATCGTAACAAAACAATTAATCTTTGTGTCACAGCGCATTGAACGTGATGATGAAGGACCAGTACGCTAATTACGTGGTTCAGAAAATGATCGATGTGGCCGAGCCGGCGCAGCGAAAGGTGCTGATGCACAAAATTCGGCCGCATCTCGGCAGTCTCCGCAAGTACACCTACGGCAAGCACATAATCGTAAAACTTGAGAAATTCTTCATGAAGACGGCCTCGGCAATGGGTGTGACGACGCCCGCTGGCTCGTCCACTGGTACAGGAGATCTCGGCCCAATCGGGCCTCCAGCATCGGCTGCAGGTCCAGTGCCAACTCCGACCCAGCAGCCGACTCAGGTTTTATAAATACCACGAACGATCCCGCACGCCCGAAACACACATATTTTAACGACAAAATCTGCATCCGCTGTGAAAAAATCGGTAAGAACTTAAGACAAGACGAAAGTAGGAAAAAACGAAGAGAAAATAATGCAGATGAAAAAGATAAGAGAGTCAGTCAAAGTTAAGTAAAGCGAGCGAGTTTAGCGCATATGCGCGTCGGTATGAGACTTTCCAGCGTGACGAAAGTTCGCTGCCGCGCTTCTTTTTGCGCGTAGACTTTGAGGTTTCAATAACGCCTAGAACAGCGACTGCGTCCGATCGCTTGGTAAAAACAAAAAATAAAAAGATCGACAGTTCTCGATCGTGCGAGACTCTAATACGGAATAACATTTATAAACAGAAGGGGAAAAAACACGGACGTTACTCGTCTGCGACGATTGTTATCGTAACCGGTGTTGAGAGCGAGAATCTCGACCCAATCCTCAGTCTCGCGAGAATCAAATTCCACACGATTGCCGTTGTATTTTTACATTCTCACGGCATACTGATGTTAACGTTTTTATTACGTTCTCGATAATAACGAAATTTAATAATCGTTCGTGGCTCGATGCCACCGATTTTCGCTTATATTCAATTAAGCGATTTAGACGAACGATTTCATTATTGCCGAATAGCTTAACACTCCTTAAACGAGAGCTCGACTCACGACGCTGGAAGAAGGAAGGAAAGTCTAGCTAGCTAGAGTAGAGGAGCTTTAGTGCTGCATGCATTTAACAACTGCACGATTTGCGCGCGGCGACGTGAATGCGGTGAGATGCGAAACGACGAAAACGTGGTTCGCGTCCCGCCGCCAATCACTTCAGGATAATATTTTGCGTACGATAGAGGCGACGCGACCGATCGGTTCGATAAAAAAAGCTCTATGCGAGAATCGATTACGGAATAGAGATTATAGGAGCTACTGATGTTTCAACACTAGCATGTAGCATTTGACATGGGAGTGAAGTTGAGCACCCTAGACCCGACCGCCGACAGGCCCTTTTCCTCTCCCCCCTATCCCCACCAAACCGCTTCTCGACACTCGCACGGAACGGATTTTAATATCCTAATTTCGTTTTATTTCTACTTTCGGGTTAAAGAGTTGTAAAAATAAGAAAAAAAAAGAAAGAAAGATCAGCACTTGTGAACATTTTGTTCGCCGCTAATTCACATTTATAACGTATTGGCGGAATTAAATTAACGAGAAAGACGTGAAGAAAGAGGGAGGAGAATTCGAAATCTTGTTTTCTACCCTCAGTTGTCGTTTCGAATTACCGGCCGAGAGAATCGCCTAAGCGTATCTCTGGTTTAATTGAAAGTTAAGAAAAGAAAAAAAACAAAAACAAAAAAAAAAGAAATGAAAAGAATCGCGTAACTCTCACTACGCCAACTTGTCGTGTTTCCACGTTACTCCGAAGAGCCCTTTCCCCCCTTGCGAATTTTGTAAATTGTGATATAAGTAAATAACGAATGTGTATAGATACAACGGCCCCCTCACCCCTCCCCCCGGGCCGCCGATGTCGCGAGGCAACCATAAAATTTCAACAATTATTTTTTATTTCCCACGTATTTCCTCCCGCTTTTTTTTTATCGGACTCTGTGAATATTGTGTATTATAATAATTACTAATTAATTAAATTAAAGAAGAAAAAACATATGATTTACGTTCTAATGCCGCTGCCCGAGCCGATACAGACGCAAATAGACCGTTCGTCCGGAGACTTTTCCTACCGGAAGCGATGTTCGAATTTACCCCCCCCCCCCCCTTTTAACCGCTCGCCGCCCCTGCATTGTAAAATAAGACATTTTTTGACAAAGAGATGCTCCAGCGGAAAGTAATTGTTTAATTTTCATCCTCGGAGGATTGCTATTCGCTATTCAACTTCACGTGGTATCTTTGAACATATTTGATCTTAATTGTACATTGTATAAAAGCCAATTGCCACGTTCTCCAGAAATCTTTGGAAAAAAATTCAGCTCGCACAACGCTCGTATAATTATCTCCTGTCCACCATCACTCATAGCCTCCCATTCCCCGAAATCCGCTCTCCCTCCTCTACTACTTTGGTTGTATAATATCGAATCTTCATGCGGCTTTTTAGCAAACAGCCCCTCGCAGCGATTCATTACACTAAGTGCGTTTTGAGATAAACTTTAAAAACGCTTATGGGAAGAAAAAAACGCATTAAAACAAATAAAAACTGCCGGGATTATTACTCCATCGTCCTTGGAGAATGTGTGACGCATTCCGTAACTGTTCGTTCGACGGAAGACGCTATTTGTTTTCTAAAAGTTCATGCAAGTTTTGTCAGATATAACTGCGGGAATAACAAACGAATAAAGTATATTAAAAAGAAAAAAAACGAAGAAGCACGAAAGTGAAAGTCAAGTACGACGAGAACGTAAAGACGAGATGCTTCTCTCGATAGACGCATAGTGATAAAAGTTTTAATACCCGTAAATGATAATGTATTAGCGTCACGCACGCATAGTACCAAAAACTTGACATTTATCAACGGGCGATTATTTTGTTACTGATAAAACAGTGAGTAATCCGTTAGGTATGGTATCATCATTCAGAAATACATGTGCACATCCGATCGAGTTGCATCCCCTTGTACAATGTATAATATTTCGTTAATGTAGATGTTAAATAAATGAAAAAAAAGTAAAAGCTAACAAAACGGTAAGCAACTCGTAGTCAGTCGTGTGATTCTGTATAAAAAAAAAAAGAGGAAACAAAAGAACACTATAGATCGGAGTTAAATAATCGAAGAAAAGGAATTGTAGCAACTTTCTTTGTAAGATATTGTATATAACAATTTATTAATGAAATTGACAAATTCGTAGGTACCTTTTCTCTCAAATTTTTCTTCGCACGGATACTACTTAAAAACATGAAAATTAAAACGAACAAACACTGAATATATATGCGGAGGCATCATCGTATAAAACGTACTAGTAAAAGTTTCTCATCGTGAATATCATCGACTATTTCGTCATTAGTTTGTCGCGTAACGAACGATTGAACAAGGAAATCGCTGCAGGGGGGCGCGGGTTGTAGAAGCTATGAAAGACCGATAAGAATGAATTTAAAAAAACCTTAAATGTCGCACGACAGTCGGGACAGACAGACATTCCAGCCACCATCTCTCGGTCAACAGGACATTTAATAAACACGAATTATATAAATACGATATGAACATATTATGTAATAATATTTAAGGAATGACGAATAGTTCCTTCATCTTTGTAAATCGCGCGTCATCTGTAAATTAAAGACAAAGAAACGCATCATTTATAATAGTAATACGTTATATCACTCGTCGTCGGAGCTGAAAAAAAAATAAGGAAAAAAGAAAAACAGAGAAAACTAAAACGAGGCAGACAAAATGGAAGTGAAACGAACGCAAAATCTCTCTCATGTCGTATCAACTAAGATTTATCGATTTATTACTATACGATTACTTTCATTATCGATTAATTATTACAGCCTACCTATTATTTTTAATATTATAAATATTGTTTTTTTGATTAACGCCACCCTTTATTAATTATTCATGATCGCTAATACTAATCACTAGGCATATTATATATATATATTTATATATATACATATAAATATATATACATATACATATAAAAGCGTAAGAAGGCCCGCATATAACACTTTATAAATATGATATCAACTCTTTAAAATGGCGTCCTTCCACGATCCATACCGCTAACGATCCTTACATTACTGTTTAGTATGAACGTTAGTGGTACTTTAATACCTAATCGCTATCTCTTTATCTACTTAAGCTCCTTAAAAAAAAACCAACAAATTCTTAAACGACTTTTTGATTATAAATAGTGTAAATTTTTTATATAGTGCGAAATGAAATATTATTGACCGCTCAATACCTTGAGACACGACGCGGCCATGTATAAAACAGAAAAAAAAACAACATACCTACATTCAATACATAGTCTTTCGATCTTTTAAAATAAATAAAAAAACAATCTTTTGTTATTTTATGCCTGATTTTTTACGATAAACGCACGGCGCACACAGCCCGCTGCTGGAAACACTCAGGTGGAGCGATGAGAAATATCTGTAGAGGTCAGAAAAATCGTATTTTATTCGTATACTCGATAGCAATTCACGGCACCACACTGCGACATCTCATAACCATCTCATTCTCTCAGAGGTGTCGATTATATATATCAACATGAAAGTGCATGCCTCGAGTATATTTCTTTTAAGCGCTTGTGCTCCCGCGAGGATAAGAGTGTGCGCTGCCGGCCGAGTTTGTTTGGCGTGCAAGCTAATCTTCACTTGGGAGAGCATCGACTGGGGCAGCGTAGTTGCGAATATCGACGATTGACGTGCGGATGAAAAGGTTTGATTCATTTGCAAAATCAATTTGCAAGTATAAAAAAAAAAAAACAAATATGCGCCATCGCGCTTTTACCACATATACCCTTTGCATCCCACGATTACAGCTGCATCGCCTCCGCACTCGCTCCCCAATGGATGCCGCGAGGGTTCTGATGTGCGATTTGAAAAAAAAAAATGAAACATCCAAAAAGATTGCGTAACCCTATAAATATTGATTATATATATAAATATATATATATATATATATCTGTATATGTATACCTTTAAAAAAAAGCATAAACCCATCGGTATGATGATATACATGTAATAAGTACTATTTAAATATTGTAACAATTGTATATGATTTTACTACTACTATACTATTACTACTACTACACGCTAATTGTATTATATATATGAAAAAGATCTGCGACCTCCCACTTGTAGAACACACCGCAACACACAGTCATACAGATGATCGTGAATATTCGCGAACAGATACACAGACAGAAAAAAATACACACACAATCACACGCAATCATCCACCCCACCGTATTCAACTGCCATGGCGCTGGCGTAATTAGTTGTTGGTTGTTTCGAGAGGGTTGTACACACTCTGGGCTTGGTTTTTTCACGAAATAATCGGCGAACATCAGTGGGAATGGTGCGCCCTGATATTAAGACTGATGTACAGTAGCGCGCTATTCTCTTAAGTCACTTCACTTCGAATTCACCCAAATCCGCAAGGACGACATATACCGCTTCACACATTATAAAGAAAAAACAAAAAAAAAAAAAAACAAAAAAACGAATGAGAAAAACAGTAATACACAAAACACACGATACACGATATTATATATGCGTGCAAAAGATTTTTAAAAACTTCGCAGGGCCAATCGTGTAAATATATCATACATAATTTTCTCGATTTATATATAATATATCTACGCGCAGGACTTGCGTACCGCTGGCTCGTACGACTTTATCTGTCGCAGTGTACCGTATATTATTAAAATAACAAAACATCCGATTGAAAAAACAAACTGAGAGAAAAAAAGTGTTGGACATTTTTTTCGTAATTAGAACAGACGCTTGACGTGCTCTAAATGATCTCCGAACGATATATAACACATGCAACACTCTTGCATACGAGCCGGCGGTTCGGGATTTCACGAGCCCGAGTTTAAAGCGCAGAAAAATATATATAAAAAAGTAACAAGTGTATTCCAAATAGCAGGTAATTAGATAAGTGGGAAGGACAAGCATACGAAAGAAAATTGCATAACTTGTATATTAGTGTATAGAATGTAGAAACGATGAAATAGCCACAAAAGAGGATCATTTTCGACAATGTTTTTTACAACAGGCAGAGCAGTGCGAATAGATATGTCATTGTAACATTAAAAAAGAAAAAAAAGAAAGCATTCGAAAGCAGTTCATAAATGATGCACGAGTAAAATCACTAAAACCCCCATAACTCTCTTACATTTATTACACAAAACATTACACACCGTCATTCACACTCGTACTCTTCATTTACATGGAATCTAACACATATTTACATACACATTCACACAGATACAACACCAGTACCATCTCCTCGTAGGAGCGTAGATATTTAAATAGCCAATGCGTCGATAGCCGAATTAATTATAACGAAACATTACGAAAGGACAATTCGCCAGTGAATGTCTTTACCAGATTACTTACCATTCGAAAGACAAAGCCCTCGTTTAAACTGTTCTTTTGTTATGAGTTCGCAAGAGTAATCACGTTTTTCTTTTATCATTTCAATTAATTATCCCTTGAGGCGTTCCATTTTAGTAGAAAACCTCGTTAGAGATCTCTTTGTAGAATTTGCAGTGGAAAAAGAGCATCTGTTAAAACGACATAGAAATGCTTGTCAAATGATAATTTCCTAAATAGCCTGTACTCTTTTTTTTTTATTCCCTGCTCTTCTGATGCTCTCTTACCTATCAATTTCCATGATTTTACGTGCACTCGTTCGATTTTACAATTAGTATTGATTTTTTTGTTTGTTTTGTTCTTATTTTCTCCTCATTAATGGTACTGTTTTTTTTTTTCAATAGCGGTTCAATTTTTAACGCGTTTTTTTGTGCATCGAGGGCAGCAAATTCCGTTTAAAAAAAAATATACGAGGGTACAAAAAAGCAAGTAACTGCATTTGACACAAACAGGTGACTAGAAGAATTACAGACGATTATCGCGTTATCCTTAGAGTTGTTTGGTAGGGGCTCACTTACTCGAGCTGTCTGAAAGCCACTTGGATAATTAATAAATAAACGTTATAAATAATCAATTAATCAAGTTATTATACATACTTCAGTATAGTTATAAAACAATATTTGTTCGTGCTGCAACGGCATGTTACGGCGTAGATGCAATTATTGATTAAACCGTTACGATAATTACATAATTATTGCTTTACGTCGCTTCAGTTCCAATTTACATTCTTTTTTTTATCTTTTCGTTTGTAACGCGAGGAGTTTTTCTTTTCCATCGTAGATATTATTTATTTGTCATTTACCGCGACACTTCAGTTCAATACAAATTGCAATCCATGGCAGTCTTCGTTGAGCGTCTCGAGGCGAAACGACTTTATTTTCGTTGAAAAAAAGGAACCGGTTAATAACCTAAGGAAAGTGTTATAAACGCATTTGTCATTCGACAAATTATTCGAGCAAATTTAACGAGCGGCCTTTCTTTACAATCGCAATTTTATGCCCCCAAACTCTTAGTACAATCTGACGAATCTTTAATCGTGCTCTTTTTTGTCAACTCTTTGCTGCAGATCTAAAAAAATAAATAAAATTCCTTTAACACGTGCTAAATTCAAAGGAAATTTTGCATCGACTCCTTGAGCGAAATTTTAACGCAGAAGGCCGTGCTAGTAGTTTGTCTTGATTTTAGTAACATTTCACTCATAAGTAGGCATACACAAAACACACGCAAGGTACACAGAGAAACACACACATTTAAAAATGGTAATAAATTAACGGTAATCTAAATGTAACATGTATATGATGGCTGTACAAATGTAACATTTTTTTCCATTATGTATGATGATGAAAAAAGGGAAGATTCGACGAAAAAAAAGAAAGCAGAATAATCGAACAAAAAACAAGAAAAAAAAGAACAGAAATTCGCATGTGCGTGCGACGGTCGATTTTCGATCGGGGTCGGCCGTAGAACGTCGATGCGGATCGATTGATCCACCCGCGAGTGATTTACCAATAAACTACTATTACTTTTAATTATAAAAATACCATTTCTGTAATAACATTATGATATAAAACCATACATTGAATGGCAATCACCTGTGTGTGTGTGTGGTTAATGGTCCTCGTACCTGTACATAGATAAGTGCTTATCGCTGCATGCTGTAAATATAAGCGGGAAAGGGCAGAGAAAAAAAAAGAAAATTTACACGTCAATATTTTTTTTTTTCGTCACGTGTATTTCTCTTGCGACGTATTTTTGTATTTCTACACGTGACAAGTGTTCAAATTAATGATGAGTCGTTGCAATGCAGAAAAAACTGTCGACATCGGATATTGGACGTAAAACGGCTTTTCGCATCAATCAGTCGACTATACATTGCAAAATGTTTCATACGCTTTCAATGAAGCTTGTCAACCTTTTTTTTATTTGCCGTTTTTAATTTATTTTTTGTACATACACGGTCCGCATGCTCCGTGAATTTCTCGGTCAAATACATCGGCGTTTCCACCGGACGAGCAACGAGCCTTTTAAAAAAAAAAGGCGCGTTCGTCGATCACATAGAAAAAAAATGGAATAATCGTAGATCTATTCGCTCTCTTCCTTGGAACGTTCCCGGTCAGATCTTCGCGATTTCTTCTTCCTTCGGCTTGGACTCCGCGATCTGGACTTGTGCCTGCGCGAACGTGATCGCGATCGATGCCTGTGCCTAGAAGATACGTGAATGAATAATTCTAAATATATGATTGACAAAGAAATACAAAATTAAGGCAATACATCCTTAAATCGTTTTTACCTCTCTTTGTGACGATATTGCGATCTCGAACGATCTCTTTCTCTGTCCTCGTCTCTCGCGACCGAATCTTTCTCTCGTTCTCTGTCTCTCGCCACGGATTCTTTATCCCGCTCGCTGCGATCTCTTTCGCGTTCTCGTTCTCGTCCCATAGACTCGAGATCTCTGTCCGGTCGTTCTGGCCGCTCCGATCTTTCGCGATCTCGCTCTCTATCACGATCTCTGGAGTCTCTTTGCTCTCTCGGGGGCATCAAAGGTGGTATCGAAATAGGCGGAACCATCGTTGGAATCGTTTTCGGCCCAGAATCCTTATCGTCGTCGGTCTCCGTCATGGGGATGGCCAAGTTCGTTGGTTGCCACGTCTGCAAGAATTCAAGACTCGTAAAGGTAACTTATAAAAGGTGCTGATATTTTTTAAATATACTTAAACATTTGAGGAAGCTTCTGCGCATGACATTAGTCAAATGAGTGCTAAATTTTAAAAAGCATTTCTACAACTACTGTTGGATAAATCAAATGTTTTGAGACTACTCACGAGACAGCATTAGTTCTTAATGTACAAATGCATTCACAGCTGTGTTTTGAAAATTAAATCATGTCATTAAGTCATGTTTTTTCATTCAGTTTTTTGAAAGTTTAAATCATTGTATAAGTCCAATTATGACGAGCAATAACACATTTTGTATATTGAAAAATGCTTTATCGATTGACCGTCTAGACTATTAATAATATTTATGGTTCGAGAGATATAACCGTTTGATTATCCTGTACTAATCTAACATCGAACATGCAAATGACTGTAACTGTTGAACGACTAATACCATGAAAAATATGGACGGTCAATCGATTAAGAATCTCCCGATAATCAAAATGATTGCTCGTCATAATTCGACTATTGTGAAAGTTCATACTTTTTTTTAAACTGCACGAAAAAACATGACGTCGGGCATTTGCATATGTTAGTCGATTTTCTATTCGTATCACGGCTGTGAATGTTCTTGTATATTAACAACTAATTCTCTTATGTGAATAACCCCTCGGACCTGTTAATCAAACTTCCAGGAATTGTAAAAACGTTTTTTAAAATTTAGCACTGTTTTTACTAGTTTGAAGCGCAGAAGCCTTCTTAATACCCTATATAATTTTTTAAATTAAAATATGTACTTTTTTGTTTATATAATTATATATTATATATATTTTAATTATATATAATTTTAATTATACCCTATAAAAAAATTATATAATTTTTTTTATTAAAAAAATGTACTTTTTCGTAGCTGAATTGATTATGGAATGATTAAAAAACAGTACATTAATAATACAATACAAAAAGTACTTACCGGGTCATTGCCCCATTGGCTGTCTTGAGTAGGTTCGTAACTCTGATAATACGGATCCGTCTCAGGAATATAAAAAGGTGGAGGCTCGCCAGGATATCCAGGAGGTGGCATATCAAAGGCCGGTGGTATAACAGGACCGGGAGGTGGTACGCTCATATCCGGAAAACCAGGTTTCCTCGAGTATTCTCTTCTATCGGCAGTCATCACCTGTATAACATTCTCTTTCGGTGGAGATTTGTCCAAATTTCTTCGAGACGCGAGACCAGAACTGCCGATCACATCGATAGTGCCAGCCATTTTTCTGCCAGGCGGTGGTCCCGCTCTTTTCGGTCCCATTATACCGGAATATTTGCTATTGTCGTTGGTAATCGCAACTTGCGGTATTCTCGCGCCTCCGCCAGGATTACCGGCATTACCACCAGCGTTTAATACCAATCCTACACCTGATTCGCTTCGCATTCGTTTCTGACGCTCGCAGTAAGCTCGCCACGTTTCCTCGTTGAAGCCGTAATTGAAGTAATCGGTTATATCGGCACCGGGCTGTCTCCAAGGTTTATCTTCCAACTGATCTAAGTTAAATTCATGCGCGGGCATTCCATTAATAACACCGATTGTCTCGAACTCGTCAATGCTAAATTTTCCTGGCTGTTTGTTTAACTTGTCGGGCACGCCGGCTGTTGTAGTCAGAAGACCGCCGCGCTTGATATTCAGACTGCCATACGCTGGTGTGGATTTTATGTCTCCTATTACAACGTGCACGTCATCGTCAGAGTCGGAATCACTCGGTGCTTCTCCATCTTCTTGACTCGAGGGCTCTTTGCCGTTATTTCCGTTCACCTCTGGACCACCCTCCTCGTTTCCATTGGTGGCAGGCTCTGTCGACTCTGCACCCGAAATTTCCAGTTCTCCCGATTCCTAAAACCAAATAATTATTGCATGCAGTTTTTTGTAGATGAATTAAATTATTAATATTACGGGTAAGCACAACATAGTTGCTATAATAAAATTAGAATCACTATGATAAACATATCTTATACATTTTGTATATTTCCACTAAAAATTGTATAGTTAAAATAGAAATGTAATTATGTGTACATTGAAATAGAGAAAATATATTTCTAGTTTTTACTTATAATTTAGACTATTAATATTTGCATTTAAGGTATATTTAAGTAAGAAAATTTTATTTAGTATACTTTATTCATATTTGTAATTTTGGAACAAAATCGGAAAGATCAATTGCAATTTGAAGTGCAATTTGGTAAGGAAACTTATGGGTATTATCGAAAGATATAAAAACTTAGAAAATTATTCAAAAAACGCCTTTTTCCTTAAAATCACACAAAGTTCTCGTGAGTAATAGTTATTCGCAACAGTCGCGCTGATCAACGTTAATAAAAATTCGTCTACTTCATGCCCCGACGAAAGTAACGCTGTAAGGTTATGCACGTAGTTCTGTAAAAAAAATGTTACGCTTCTGGAATAGCAGGACGACGGTACATCTACCGTATATTAACGATTAAAATCGATCGATTTCGGTGAAAAATAATAAAAATAATAATATTGATCGATTTTGGTGAAAAATAATCAAACCAATAAAATTGATCGATTTCGGTGAGAAATAATCAAAATAATAAACTTGATCGATTTCGGTGAAAAATAATAAAAATAATAAAATTGATCGATTTCGGTGAAAAATAATCAAACGTGTTTTTATTCTAATGATTTCAGATGCGATCAAGTAAATGCCTCAAACTATTCCATGTTTATAATTGCCTTGTACTATCAAATATACAATACAAATAAATATTTACAAGGATGTGAATAGCCGAGGTCTAAGGCTTCGTTTCATAACCGCAGGATTGCGGATTCGAGTCCCGCCAACGACATAAAAATTTTCTATCATGTTCCGCGATCAAATAGCACCAAACCGACGAATATGTCGAAATTTGAAAATAAAAAACTAAAATAAAGCTGTTTAGTTAAAATGCACAGCAAATAATTATTTTCTAAAAAAAAGTTCGATCCTTTTTTGGTTTCTGCAACGCGAAACGGACCATAACCATTAACAGAATAGAGCAGTCCGTATGGCTGATTTTTGCGGCCCATTTCGTTCCTCAACGTACGTGTCCGTTTTGCTGTTTTTTCGCTAAAAAGCACCGGCCGCACAACTTGCTAGAGGTAATACATAAGTTACACTGAGAAAAAAAATGTTAGAATGAATAAAAAATCGGCATTCACCCTCATTCAAATATACTATTTTAGTTGGTATAACAAATATTTTGGTTACTGCAAATATATTTAAGTAAACTGAATCAAATAATTATTGAAGAAACATTTGGTTGTGCTAAACGAGAAATTCGTTTGAACAAGGGCAAACGCCGATTTAGTTAATTTCTACTTTTTTTCTCAGTGTACGAACTTATTTTGTTTGCGGCGTTTGACGAACTTACCAACGGTCAACATGCCGTCGTTGTGCAATATGTTTGTAACACATGACTTATTAACGACGGCAAACATTCTGTAATAATAAACGTCAATTCCTATTCACATATACATTTTCTTTTTCAAAGTTACGTGCATAACTTGAAATAGAATTACTTGTATCAGAACGTGAACCGCGCGAACTTTTTTTAAGATTGATCAGCGTGACCTTACGAATAACTATGAGTCACGTAAATTTTGTGTGACTTTTGCAAATGACTATAATTCACGTGGAGTGTGTGACTTTAATATTGATACAAAAGTCACGATTGTGTGTGACGCTAGACACGGCGTTTAAAAAATCATGGTTGACATACACAAACAATTTAACATTTCCATAAGGAAAATTTTCCGGCATCTCGACCTCTGTAGGCAAAAAAAATTACAGCAAACACATTGCCGTTTTCCTCTCCCGATGACCGTTAAGGGAGTTAAGTTACTAAACAAGTTTCTTGATTACAGTCCAATAAAATGTAATGATCGATTCTGCCTTATGACTTTTTAAGGGGAGGGAGTCAGGTTAAAAAAAATTGATTTTGGAAATTCCATATCATCCAAATCCTATTGCATATAAAAATGCCCAGTGCACTATAGTGTTGGTGCTCGATGAAAGGATTTTTTACTGTCGTCTGACTTGCATATGCTTTTCAATATTATCTTAAGCAAAGTTCTTAGGTTTTTCATTCTGCACATGATTCAGATCGAACTGCTAGGCAGATTGGAATGGTTGACGTCTCATTTTCTTCTTCATGAAAAGATACACCGGCTAAATGGAGCAAACTATTTTTATTTCATTCTGAAAGCAAAGTTAATCATTGATTTAGAAAATAGCATAAAATTGATTTATTAATAATTATGTCACTTAAAAAATATTACCTTTTATTAACATTTGCTCCATTTAGCCAGTGTATCTTTTCATGAAGAAGAAAATGAGACGTCAACCATGTCAATCTGCCTAGTAGTTTGATTTGAATCATGCGCAGAATGGAAAACCTAAGAACTTTGCTTAAGATAATATTAAAAAGCATATGCAAGTCAGACGAGAGTAAAAAATCCTTTCATCGAGTACCACAATATAGCGCGTTGGGCATTTTTATATGCAATAGGATTTGGATGATATGGAATTTTCAAAATCAATTTTTTTGACCTGACTCTCTCCCCTTAACGACGGCAAACATTCTGTAATAATAAACGTCAATTCCTATTCACATATACATTTTTTCTTTCAGAGTTACGTGCATAACCTGAAATAGAATTACTTGTATCAGAACGTGAACCGCGCGAACTTTTTTTAAGATTGATCAGCGTGACCTTACGAATAACTATGAGTCACGTAAATTTTGTGTGACTTTTGCAAATGACTATAATTCACGTGGAGTGTGTGACTTTAATATTGATACAAAGTCACGATTGTGTGTGACGCTAGACACGACGTTTAAAAAATCATGGTTGACATACACAAACAATTTAACATTTCCATAAGGAAAATTTTCCGGCATCTCGACTTCTGTAGGCAAAAAAAATTAGAGCAAACACATTGCCGTTTTCCTCTCCCGATGACCGTTAAGGGAGTTAAGTTACTAAACAAGTTTCTTGATTACAGTCCAATAAAATGTAATGATCGATTCTGCTAGTGCAACAATTAACGGACTTGACGAATTGATGCAAACTTTAATGTTATTATAGTTGCAATTTAACCGAAAAATTAATTGACATGAGATTGTTGGATAAGAGGTTATGTTTACGGCTTACCCCGGGTGGTCCATCAAGCTTATCCTCCTCATTCTCATCGTCACCCGTTCGCGATTCTTTTTCGCTAGCCTCAGGCCCATCGTCCTTTTGATTTTCCGACTGTCCTTCACCGCCAGATGTATCTTTGGCGTCAACAGAATCACCGTATAACCACTGATCCTCGTTCTCATCCGCCATTTTTGCGCAATTTGATTATTTCCTAGAGAAAGCCGAACGTGCAATTTTAATTTCGGCAAAACCGACTGAAACCGACCGGCAACGACGCGACCCGAACACCAGATGGCAGCTAAGTTGAACATGAAGTCATCATCCACATAACCTTCAAAAGTGAAACTAGTGAAGAAATTGTTTAAAAAAATTCAGTGATTTATACCAAAAAAAAGTGTAACTCGATTAAATTTTCATTATGATAGGATTAGATAATGATACCCAGCGTCCACGAGTGATTTAGATTGTTCAAAGAGGTTAATAGCATTTGTAGAAGTAGACTAGAGGGAAAAAAAAGGGAAAAGCGGAGTGACAGTTCGTATCGAAAAAAAGTGTTTACACGTTGAAATTTTCAAAAAAGCGTTAAAATTCATGAATGTCTGAATCCAATTACGATTCTGCCGACGAATATACCGGCCTTATGGACGGCCACGTCGCGGAAACACGAGCTGATGGCGTAGGTGCTGCTGGTGCTCGTTTTAAACGTCGTTCCAGGGTATCGAACAACGAAGAGGTAAATATGTTGCAATGCAAATGACAAACACCTTGTTTTTGAGAATCATGCTTTGAGAATAGCTGATTAAACTTATTTTTTTATCGATAGACCGATGGTTTGCCAGAGGTGAGGATAGAAGCTCCTCGTGCTTCAAATTCTACCGGCGCTGGTAGAAGAAGTACAGGACCCGGAGGCTCAGGCGATCCTGGTGATTCTTATCAGCAGGATGATGAAGAGGAAGAACTCAAATACGGAGCTGCGCATGTTATAAAACTATTTGTTCCTGTATCTCTCTGTATGTTGGTAGTTGTCGCTACCATCAGCTCAATCAATTTCTACACAACCAAGGGAGTGTATCTGTGAGTGAATTATTCAAACTAGATTACTTAAGCAATGAGTCGCACCTCAAATTCAATATCTTTTGATATATATACAATTTAAATAATACTGGGCTTCAATAAAAATTGTTCAAATAATATACAAACTCTTTGCGTTATGAAGAATTATCACCAGCAGTGATTTGTGATATATTCAAGAATTATTAATTGATGATTTTCAATTTTTCAGAGTGTATACACCATTTCACGAAGAGAGCAACGACAGCAGTACCAAAGCATGGCAAGCTGTTGCCAATTCCCTAATTCTTATGGGAGTTATTGTATGCATGACTGTCGTCCTTATTGTTCTGTATAAATACAGATTCTACAAAGTCATACATGCTTGGCTCATCTTAAGCTCTCTGATTTTGCTCTTTATGTTCTCTATATTATACTGCGAGTAAGTACCAAATATAACTTCAATAATATTACCATTCTTAATGAAATGAACAATGCTTGTCCTTTTGGTTTCAAAATTCTACACATTGGAAACTGTCAAAATTTATTAATAAGTATTTTGAATCTTAATGTGTTTGAAAACAAAATGATTGTACAATTTTAAATCGTTAGATAGGGTAGAAGTATCTTTTTTTGGCCATATTAGTACCATATGTGGCTGTCAACTTGATCCATTTGTGGCTGATTGCTTGTATATGACGAGATCGCAACTAATTGTACCAAAAGGCTTTGAACTTAATTTATTAAACAATAAGGTATTTTAAGCATTGCATGTTCAATGTAAAGTTTGCTTTGATTCATTTTAATCAATTTCATTCAGTAATTTGAATAAATTGAAGTAACAATGAATTAATATACACATTTTTTGTGTGGCCACAAATGGTACATCTACCCTATTTAAGAGCATTCCACTAAATTATAATTAACTTTCCAGAGAAGTATTAAAGGCTTACAACATTCCAATGGATTTCATAACGTTAGCTCTCGGGCTATGGAACTTCGGTGTGGTCGGAATGATATGTATACACTGGCAAGGACCTTTGCCATTGCAGCAAGCTTACCTCATATTCATCGCAGCTCTGATGGCCCTTGTTTTCATCAAATATCTTCCCGAATGGACGGCATGGGTCGTTTTAGGCGTTATCAGTATCTGGGGTGCGTTTAATTTACCTTTGTCGTACATCAATTCCCTTGCAAATTATTCATATTCATTCATTCAATCAATATTTTTTTTTCCTCTCTCTCCACAGATTTGATAGCAGTCCTAACACCAAAGGGACCCCTCAGGATTCTTGTAGAAACCGCGCAAGAACGGAACGAGCCAATATTCCCAGCCCTTATCTACTCGTCCACAATATTGTACAGCTTCACTATAACATACGCAGGGTACGTGGGTGCTGCGACGATGGCAAGTGGAGATACCGCAGTTGAAGATGACATCGCGTCACCCGCTCGGACTCAAACGCAGAATCGTAACAATCAAGCGTCTGGAGATGCAGACGAAAGTGGATTCACCAATGAATGGGTCGAAACACACGGTAAGATTAAGAGAATTACCTCTATTTTCGCTCAATGTCAAATGACGAATTAAGATAAAATTACTGTCTTATAATGTCATTCTATTATTTCCATTTTTTTGTAAAGCGACGGTAATGTATGTTTTTTTTTAGTAATTTGACTGCATCTTTCATGGTCATATTTCACTAAATGTAGGTGGAAAATAACAGTCATTTTTTTAGCTTCTTTATTAAATCCGTTGGTAAATTGAACTGAAATTTGTCACCCTATTTCGGCTAATTTTTTGTATACTGTTAAAGTTAATATATGGTTTGGCTATGAAAAGGAGGTAATTTCTTGTGAAAGCTTCCTCTTCGACATTTTTATGGTATCTCAACGATCAACCATAAATTTGTATTTTGCGTTCACGCAAGAAATTTTTTATGGCACCACCGATTTCTGATGAGTCAGAAGTCGAGGAAACATCAGTACGCGGAGCTTTAAGATGGGTGCAGATTGTGAAATCCTTTTACGATGACATTCAGCAAACATTTTTTATATTTTTATAATAATTGCAATTTTAAGTAGTATTGAAATTACATAAATCTTCACGAATTTTTCATGTATATGAACCCTATAATTAACGAGATATATAATGATTTACGTATATAAATCATTGTATACCGTTGCAAAAATTTACATGAGTTGTCCAAAATGACGTAGAAACTTTCATAAATTACGTTTATCTGTTCAGCCGATCGAGGTGCCAGACGAGCGCAACAAGTGCGCGAGAATACCTCATCCGCTGAAGAAACGAGACAGCAAAATGGTCGTGCGCAACTGCCGTCTCAGCCGGCACCGGCCGAGGAAGAGCGCGGCGTGAAATTGGGTCTCGGTGATTTCGTTTTTTACAGCGTACTGGTGGGAAAAGCTTCGAGCTTCGGCGATTGGAACACGACACTGGCCTGTTTCGTGGCCATACTGATCGTACGTGACCAAAACGAGTTTATGAGATCTTAAATTTAATGGAGGTAATAACGCCAAATTGATGTATAATTTTTCTTTTTTTTTTTTTTTGCAGGGTTTGTGTCTGACGCTGCTTCTTTTGGCAATCTTCAAGAAAGCATTGCCCGCCTTGCCGATCTCAATAACCTTCGGTCTTATATTCTACTTCGCGACGCGCGTAATCGTCGCACCATTCGCTGACAGTCTAGCCAGCGAACAAGTATTCATTTAGCTTTAAACCCCACTTTTTTGCTATCAAATACTACACATTGTCTTATTGTCTTCTGTAATTTATTGTCACGACTCCGTATCCTGGTTTTTCTTACATCTCATTCGCAATTTTCGTACTCTCGGGCGGGAGTTTGGTTCCTCGAACAGAGGAAACACGAACGACCGTTTGTACAAAGCCAAACGAAGTGAGCCACGAAAGATCCGTTATTTTTTTTATGAACGTTGATCAGGGATGATGGCGATGTAAAAAAAGGGTCCGTAAGATACTAGCAATCGATAACACGGTATACCATTAATTATTAATTATTGATAATAAAAGAATAACTAATGTACAACCTCGTAGAATATTTTCTCGGCAGAAGCACTGACAGCTAAGATACATTTCTTTTTTATTGTATTTCCTTTATATTTACAGAACATCAGGTGTAAAAAAGCTGTTTGGTGAGCATTCTTGGAAGTCGGATATGAAACATGAGGTAACGTCAGAATATAATTGTGTATATATATATATATTTATATATATATGTACTTAGCTAAATTTACAATAGCGATGCTCACTTAGCGCCGTTAATATATATTTCTACTGGACCATTCAGAGTAAATATCGAATTTCGTTACTGCCTGGTACTTAAGAAGGTTAAAGCATTTTGTATTAGATAATTCGGTATTCAATTTTCTCAATCATTTTTGTAAAGTTTCATGGATTAAATAACAGTAGTAGAGGATGATTTGAATTACATCATGCTAGCTAAATCGAAGAAAGAAATCCAGAATTTTCAAGCTACTGTTTCAGAGTTTTTTTTTTCTAATTTCGATACAGGACGGCTTATTGCGTTTTCCAAAAAACTACATACAAATCAATCACCTACATATTAAGCAGTGTTAACTGTTTAAAAATTGGAGGATATTTACTTAGCGACAAAAATTAGTTATAAACGAATCGCGATAATTATCAATCGGTCAACATTATTGAATATCTAAATGGTAAGTGCGTGTAGCATCGTTTAAGAAACGAAATGCGTCATGCCGTATTAAAATTTATAAAACATTACGGATCATCCTTCCAAAAAAATGAACAAAAATCTAGACGAAATAGTAATTAATCATTCAATATTTTTTGTAAATTGGTCACTTTCAAGTTTAGCCTGGGTTATAATCGCACACTGTTTTCCAAAGCATTCCTTTACGGCGATTAATTAATCCATGAACTTTTCAAAAGGCTTAAAAATATTGGACACCATTTTTACTAGTGACTCCATAATTTCTTACAATATTTTTTTACTTTGCCGTTTTATTGAATTCCTCAATCGTAAAAAAAAAGATATTATTGCTATGAACGTATTTTTGACTTTGTCTTCAACGTTCTCTTCGACTTGGTCGCACAAAAAATAATATACTACGATTTTTACACGAATTTAAAAAAACGACAAGTAGTTTAACTTTTCGTATAGATCCCTTTACCATTCACAGAAATATTCGATACTTATTTCGAACAGTCTCGTATATGCTGGGACCGCTAAACACCAGAGGTTCCTAAGAATCCGTTTTGCACAGCCATGGGAAAAATAACAATCGCGCAATTCGCTGCGGCAACCGGCTCCCGCAACAAGTCGCGATCAATATGTATGTACTAATGAGAAGACTATAGTTTAGGCGAATTCAGGTTTGCGGATTCGGCCGGTCGAAAGAATCTTTCCGCCTAAGTACTTACATGAGAAATTAACGGTACAGCTTGAAAAACGAACGAAAAAAAATCTGTGCGATAGTTTCTTTCGTGATTTTTTTCTTTAAACACCAAAGCCAGAAGATCTAAAACGACTTAAAAATCAGGCTATTTTTACAAACACAAAATTAATTTAATATTAATTTTTTTTACTCATTTACGCAACTGTTTATTGAATCGTTTAATTTATTATTTTTGTACTGGTTCTCATGACAATTATTGAAAGAAAAAAAAAACTGAATGTAACGATATAAAGTTAGTCGTTGTTCTTTTTTAAAGGAAGTTTCCCATGATATTCAGCACAAAAACAATGTGAAAAAATGATAGACGCAGTGACTGATTACATTTGATGAAATAATCGATATTTAATAAATTGTGAGAAAAAGCAAATAACAATTGCGTATTGCAATGAAGAGAGTCTCATTCTCGGGCGTAAGCTGCCCCACATCAATAATTTCGCGGTTAAAGCGACACGTAACAGTCGGCGACAATGCGCGACATTGTCCTCCTCAAAATTTACTTATTAAGTAGATAAATATGTATAATTATTACACCGCGTCTTCCGATGCCCCGGAAGAAATTGTAATAACAGCGATATATATATAATATTCTCCGCGTACGATCCTTCGACAACGCGTTCATACGACATAACTAAATAATCAATAGGAAATAGGTACCTCCAATCCGGTCGATACTCAGTCAATATTTTGTGAAAAGCTATAACGTCCGAAGCCAAAAAAATAACCGCGGCTATCTTCGTTAATTCGTATCAATCAGATCATCGAATTGCAATTCTCAACGGCGAGAAACAAGATCTTTCTTTCTTTTATCATCTAAAAATGATCATTATTTATTTATTTTTTTAAAATCATTTAATTCTTAGTGCGTAGTTTATTTGAATACTGATATTCGTCGAAGCGATTATGCAGGAGTCTTGATATACGAGGCTCGCGAACTCGCAGCCCGTGCGCGTATTTATTTCGAGCTCGAGGAATGGGAACGTCGTGTTCCCGCGATAGCCCTAAGCTTCTATTCAAGAGCATAGAGGTCCACGCTGGATTCCTATTTAAGGAGATTGGATTGCTTCACACTAGATAAATCAGTGCTAAATATTTCGTATAGCTTTTAAGAATTTTTTTACTGATTCATTGAGCACAGTAAAGTATAATTTTTATTAGGGTGTGTTTTCTTGATTCGTATAAACTTTATAGCGATGCAATTGCAAAAATATTAACGTATTAACGAACCTTTCCGAAGAAGTTCAATGTCATTAAAGAATAATGCTCAACTTGTTAACAAAATTAATGGCTTATTCTGTCTCTTACTAGATGCTTTACGAATTAATCATCTAGATCTACTATGAATGCTTTTTTTCGTTGAGTAAGAAATAGTCTGCTACTTTTAGTAGATCGACACTATTAAATATCTAAGCTGGTAATTTCTGGAGCATTTTCGAGACACTGGACTGTATTTATCTCGCAATAAAGTCCGTAATGGATTCGGAATTATTGTTAAGAAAATGATAACGTAAATGTATTTCCAACTGACATTACTCAATTAATTTTGTTGCGAATCCATCACTATTAATGTTTCTCTGCACATTCAGCACAGATTTAAGTAGAATAAAATTCTCCAACCTCCTGAAGGTGACGTGATACACACTCCAGCCCAAAAAACTGTAATGGATGTCATTCGGGGTCCGTACGCATTTGAATAAAAAGAAAATTTGTAGCTGTTGAATTAAGAGGTGTAACAATTCGTTATTTTTTCCTAAGTATGTACGGTCGCCAAATGACATTCCTTAGAGTTTCAGTTATTGGCCGAGTAGAAGCACATCATCTTAAGCCCGCAAGTCAGCGCCTCACAGTGCGTGACACGCCGCGTGATCAATAAATAATAAAATAAAACTAATTAAGTGACAAGTACGCTTGATACCATCTAAAATATTAGCCCGATCCGTACGGCGTTTGCATCGCGGTGTACAGGCGTAGAGTTCCGTAAAAAAACGAGGACAAACAAAATAAATAACCACCAACGTGGACCGAGAGGCTTGCCTTAGCTGGTGCCGTATTTACTACTCTCGAAGGTTCCCCGTCTGAAGAAGGGACTAAATTCGAGGAGCGATTGCTTGTCAATGTTACCCAAATTACCGTTAAACTTGTACAGAGGCTCGCAACTTGAAAGCTCCGAACACACCTGAATTAAACGTCGAAGATACTCCTCAAGGCGTTTTCGACGCTGGCGAGCGACGACTTCGTATCTTGGGAAGACTTGACGCGGCGGAAACCGTATCGCCGCGACCTGAAACATCATCATTACCATGTGAATCAACTTATTTATTACTTATTTTATTAATTTTACATATCTTTTTTGACCCCAGGATTCTACGTAAATAACTCCAATGTAGTATTCAAGTGAAAAAAGAAATGTCGCCCATTCTCGAGTATACTCGAAAGTAATTTATCCTTGCATCGCATAAAAATTGAATCGCCGAAGTCCTTTTTTTGTCAGAAGCACCGGTAAATTTTTTTGAATCACACTCATTATTGGAAACGAATATTACTTATCACTTTCAATTTTTATCCAACGAAATTGTTTATTGAACTTTTAATTGTTATTGAA
Organism: Ephialtes manifestator; assembly: GCA_963970395.1. NCBI lineage: Eukaryota > Metazoa > Arthropoda > Insecta > Hymenoptera > Ichneumonidae > Ephialtes > Ephialtes manifestator. The sequence continues at coordinate 41,678,645 of OZ019968.1, read as the reverse complement.
ATTATCACAATTGGAAAATTAGGAGTAAAATTATCGAAAGTGATCATTACATTTATGAATCTTATTTAGAAAAAAAAATTTATGAACACGCGTTTTTACATTTGTGGATGAAAAATAATTCTTTGTTTGTTAAAAATGAATCATAATTCTTCGAAGCATATTTGAGACTCACCTTGCTACCGTATTTCTGTCGCATCGAGTTGTAAAGCTCGCGGAATCGCCTATAACGTCGCAACAGTGTCCAACTATCGTCTTGCGCTACAACCCTCACCTCGTACTCGTAGTGACTCGATGTACCAGCGCCACGAATCACGTACGACGGCACGCTGATTATCATGTTAATCACGTTTTCACCGTTACCGTCACTTCCTATCAGCGACGGCAAAGATCTCGTTATAGATAGTGAGTAAGGGCTGCCCAGACGATCTCCTCGATTTAGGCTCTGAAAAATGCCAAAATAAAAGATTACATTATGCGACGTGTTAACTTGAAAAAGGCGAAAATCTTTCCAGCTCAGCCTTCATTTAAAAATACAAAATTCATCCCGGCTAATAACGTTAAAGTGGAATTATACATTCAAAAAGAAAATTCCGGCAAATTCTTTCAGAAAAAATTAAAAAAATTGTGCCCAATACTCTTGAATGTTGCATGGATCATATGATAAACAGATGCTACAGAGAGCGAATACTAACTCGTTTGCTAAGACAAGTTTCACAAAGAATATTCATTCGTATTAATTTTATACTGAAATGTGGAATAATTGTTTAAATGTAGACCATATAAATATCTATTTCATGAGTATCTTAAACAACGAATTAAAAACAAAAAATCTCTGCAAGTTAGACTTATAAAATGATTATTTTCAAAAGTAGCTTTTTTATAACTTTCCTATTTATGTGAATAACACGTAACGTTAGAGAATTAAGGATATCGGCACGATATTTTTTCATCCAAAAATGAAATATCGGAAAAATCATTCATGATATATATAAAAATGTGCATAATGCTCTTGGATATTGCATGGATGTAAGAAGACGATAATGCTTCAGGAAACGAATACTAACTGTGAGGTAGACCGACGAGTAGCCTCGACTGGGCGAAGTTCTCGAAGCAATAGGTCGATTTCTGGGCACTTCTTCGTCAGGATCGCTCAATGTTCCCCGGGAGGTCATTGGAACCTTCGTGCTGGAAACGATGGACATGGTCGCTGGATTTTCCGACTCAGATTCCGAGCAATCAGCACCCGCATCCAATCCTAAGATTCTAGGATCTCCTTCGTCTCGTTGATTTAGTTTTTCTTTCTCCAGAAGAGCAACCTCCAGTTCAATCTGTTGTTTCTGAAGATCCTGGAGTATAGAGATCTGTCGATTTAAATCGTCCTTAGAGGGTGTACTCGCTTCGAGACATCTCATAACATGCATTCTTTGTCGGGCTATACGTTGATTCAGTCTTTTCATCGTTTGGTTCTCCTGTAGCAAAGTTTCATCGCCTATCGCAAGAGTCTCTTGCGAATCTTCCCTATGCCGGAAGAAGTCTGCCTCCGAAGGAACTTCAGAACTTGATTTTGCATCGTTTTCCGAATCCCCATCGCAATTGGAATCGCGACATTGTTCGTCTACCGACGATTCCGACAATCTTCCGTTGTCCGATGGTTTCTTCGAGTTTTCCATCGGCGTATCATCCGTTCTCTTGGGCTTCGCACCGATTTCGCAATCGATGCAAATATCTTCGTCACGTTTCTCATTTATCGGTGATTTTTCTTTGGAAATTGGTTCTAATTTTGGTTCCGATATACGCCGCGTGAGAAACGCAGCGGTATCGGGAAAGAGCGACCGCAACTCCGGCGAATCTGCAGCTGCCGTGTGAAAAGTTTCCGCTGTTTCAACGGAACTCGGGAGATCCTGCGGAAGCAAACGCAGCGCCGTGGCTATCTTCAATTTTCTATTGCACGCGTCTTGAAAGGACTTTAAGTCGCAGCTGGAAACCATCTCCTCGCTGCTAGACGATCTCCCTCCAGGAGATGCCGGCAGCGCTCGCTTCAAATTTAACGATAGGCTTTGCTTCCGCCTGAGAATTTCTTGCAGTTGCTCCTGAGTTCGCTTCGCCAAAAGTAACTTCTTTTCCGTGATCTCCTGACCTTCGAACTAAGAAAGTGAATCTCAATTAGTCTAGGGAATCGTACTCAAGGCAATCGGAGAATCGTTCAGTTTTATTTTACTCACCTCCAAGTTCAACATTTGCTTTTGCTTCTCAGCCATCTCCAACAAATCTTCTTCCATTTTGTCGACTTTACTCTGATGCTCGTTTAAGGATCTGACTTTGCTCTGCAACTCATTTTCCAGAGCGGCCAATTCCTTTTTCTGTGGATTCAAGATAACAATAAACAGCTGAACGAAATTAAACTACATACAACCGTAAATCATAATCATATGGAAAATGGGAATTTATTTACTCAACATTTTTTTAGAATTATTTGTCAATATCGTAATAAATTTGAATAAAATTTTTTATATTTACGTGATGATTGACGAGTTCTTTCATCGCGTCGACGGATTTTTCGTCGTTGAGACTGGACCAGGATTCCGGGAGGCTGCCGTCGCTGCCTGCGCCCTCGTCAGTCTGAAAATGCAAAATGTATTTACACGCTCATGGGGCAAGGCATTTCCGGTATGGCGAATAAACCCGAAGGACAAAATTAAGTCATATGGAAATAATCGACTCTCCGGTCCGTTATGTATGTAAAGTCTGGATCTTACCTTCTCCCACGGCTGACGTCGTCTCTGCGAACGATCGTGATTGTTCATGAACTCTTGGAACTGACGATGTTTGGATTGTAGAGTGGTGCGCAGAGAGGCAACTTCCCTACACAAACTTTCTACCTAGCCACACATACACACCGATGCGTTAACAAAAAAGAACAACCGAAAAATAATAAACAAAGGACGTTTGTTTAGCTTTTTTTTTCCCGCGAACGGCACAAAATAAATATAACATGAAACATATAGATATGTGTATGCAATACCTGGAGAGCAGGACAAGCTTTTTCGCAACTTACAATACGTTTTTTGTTTTTTGTTTTGTGAATAATGCTTACTTTACTGTTACAATACAAATGAACAATTAAAGAAGACGAAATTAATGATGCTTGAGAATTTCAACGAGGAACATAAAGCATGCATATATGAAAAACAGCATTTTCCTTTTCTCGTTTTATCTGCGACAATCGACAATATATTCCACAACGTTGTACGATATCTTACCTGAGCGCAATTGTTTTTGACGTATGTATCATTTGAATTCGTGTTACTTTCCCAAAAATCGTAGAGCTACGACTGGGGTTTAATAACCAAGGCGATATTGGGTTTGTTAATTGTGACTCGCGACAATACAAATTGTTTACTTAGTCGATGAATATTATTGGTTCTACATGCGCGACGTCTGTACAGGTGCATGAATCATATATGAACGTACGAGCGATCTAGCGAATAGTGAGACAAAGTACGTGTGAGTGTGTTGAAACGTATCGTGGAAGATCCAAGGCCAATGTTTGTAAGAAAAATTTATTAATCAACAATAGAGTATAACAACACTTTGCATTTTTCTGTTTTCTCTCTCTTTTTTTTTCTTGTTCTGTCGCATAACAAACCCATAGACATCCTATAGACCAATATCTTTCTTTTCTCCTTTATGTACATGTTCCTTTTTCCTCTTTATACATCTGTCAATCTTTCTACGTAAGTATGTATAACATTCCATGGGACATTTTCGTCTGATTCGTCCGGCAACACATCTTAACAGAAACAATAATCAATCGCCATAGAACGCGGGCTATCCAGGCACCGACAGATCCATTTATTTCGCTATCATAAATATACACTAGATACAAAAAATTCCGGCCAACTTTAGAGCACCAATAGTTCCCGGTTTTTCTGTCTTTCTTTTAGCTATGAAAAAATACGTTAGGCTCGTTACTTTTTTTTCTTCTTTTTATTAAAATATATATACTATATACGGTAAGTAGCGTCAGTGGTCAGTATTCGAGCCTCCCAAGACCAGCCTGGGAGTGTTAATTCCAATGCTGGGCAATAATAGTACTTATAAGAGAAAATTTAAAATATTATTGCAAACTAGCCCTCAAAACCGTTTAGGATAATATTCGAATAAAATTTGAATTCGTGTCGATATTATATTGCAATGTGGAATAATCGTTTGAATGTAGACCATACAAATAACTATTTCATAAATATTCCAAACTAGGAATTTAAAAAAAAATAATTTCTGCAAGTTAGACTTGTAAAATGATTATTTTCCAAAGTAGCTTTTCTATAACGCTTGCTATTTATATGAATAACATGAAACGTCAGAGATTTGAGAAATCGTCACGATATTTTTTAAATCTAAAAATAAATAAAAATATTTGAGGCATTATGTATAATTATTTCCACTCATTTTCTGAGAATAAGTATTTTAATTGTTCATTTAAATCCCGGTATTTGAAATAAATACTTCTATTGTATGTCGTATATCCATAACCACCGAGTTAAATAATTTATTTGGAAAATGAATTTTTTTTTTCATTTCATCTATTTAAAATAGTACGTCAACTAGTAATAATTTAGAATATGCCCAGCAGTGGTAAATTCTCGCAAGTCTTCGTTAAAAATTGCACGATTACGTGTTCTCTCGCTCTCAGTGTATATCGAAATGTTTCGAAGTAAACATTAGAGAGGTCGAAGATTAAGCTTTTTTTCCTTTCGTTTTTTTCGTTGGTCGTTGTATTTGACTTTTGCGTCACATGTCCAGTGGACATACATGAGAGTAGATGATAATGTTGCCGGACAAACAGATGAGGACACCGAGTGCGACGAGGATGAGGTAGAACTGATACTTGACCGAGATTACTGCTAAATCCGGAGACGGCGGATCCGAGTCACTTACTTGTGTCATCTCGTCGCGACGCTCTTGCTCAAGGACTCGTCGACGGCTTCGGAGCTCGCGTTGTCGCGACTCCAGTGCCGCTATCGCCTCGGCCCATTCCCGCCATTGGGCTCCCCATTCTCGTTCCAATTCTCGTTGAGCACCTTCCAGAGCTTCTCGCCTCGCTGCCCATCTTTCCTCACGCTCTTCTTGCTCTCGCTGGGGGAAAACAAATCCGTGATTCATATTGATTTATTTATTAGAAGAAGCTTGACCATAGCATCGTTAAATTTTTCTACTTGGTCGTTCAAAAGTTATAACTTTAGAACGACCAAATAGAAAAATTTTATAATTATAAATTATAAATTATAGTTTATAAAATATAATCGTTTGTTTATCTTAAATTATAATTTATAATGTTAGGTTATGCTAAGATAAACAAACGAGTATGTTTTATAAATTATAACTTATAATTATAAATATTATAATAAAAATAATTATACGTTATAACTTATATAATATTTATAAATTATAATTCATAAAATATAATCGTTTATTTATCTTAGCAACGACCAAATAGGAAAATTTAATAATTATAAGTTATAATTTATAATATATACTCGTTTGTTTATCTTATCATAACCTAACATTAGTGTAATGAAAAAAGGATTTACAGAAGGAAAAGTTTACAGCTTTGTCACAACATTTTGCCGTTTTTGATCAATTAGACAATTAAAATAATTTCTTCACGGAAGATGATCGGAACAAAGTTTCCGTAAAATGCCTACGACTTAAGCTTCCGACGAAGAATTACATAAAAATTGCATCTAACGTTGCCGAAGCTCATAAAGCAGTTAACGACGAGCTAATTATCGCAGTCAGAGATAAGATAAGTTTAATTACCTTAAAATCTTCTTTTTCCTTGATGAGCGCGGCCTTCTGTTGTTCCAATTCCTCGATCGCTCTGAGATCCTCGCTCGAGTTCAACAGGTTATCGCTCGAGGAAGAAGCGTGGAGGTCGGAAACGCTCCAGCTGAGTAGCGAGAGCCTCGAGAGGTTTACAACGGTGGATTGTAAATTGCCATTGCCGATTCCACCCTCTTTTCTTAATTTGGCAGCCTCGGCGGGATCGTTGTACCTGAACATGTTGTTTCGGCCAAGAAGTATGATGCAGCCTTGTGATAGTCTCGTGGGTTTGTCAACTTGGGCAGTATTGATCCAGCAATGCGGCGAAAGTGGATGAAGCGTCGCGACTCCGGCATCTAACTCGACGACGCAATGTTCGGATTCCACGTCGACTCCCGTTAATACTATGTCCTGCATAATAGGCGCTTCCTCCGTGCCAACCAACGTTCTTCCTTCTTTGAGATGATAGAGCGTGACACCCGTGCTGAGAAGATCGTCGTCGATGCCAACGAGATGAGGCATTTCCGAATCCAAAACAACACCGACACCGCTTTTCCTCAAACCCAAAGCTCGCTGTTCTTGCAATATTTGTTGTGTTTCTCGCCACTTTTCCGCCCACTCTTCCGTCAGCACCTTTTCCTGTTCTTGCTTCTCGTGAATCTGGGCGAGTAGTACCTTCTGCTGTGGTGGCCTCTCCAAACTCTGCAACACAATGAAACGTGAGAAAAAATAGATGATGACGAGTCGACGTTTGGCGGAACACGACAGCGAACAGCCGCTGCGCCGGATGGAAGAGAGGAAAAGTGTGTAAAAATATACTCGCCATGTCCTTGCCGATCATCGACTTGAGCTTCAATATTTCTTCTCTTAGTTCCCGGATGAGCTTCACGTTGGGATCCTCGTTTATCGTTGGCTTGTTGATTATGTTCTTCGCTCTGTTGGCGTACCTCAGCGTGCTTAACGTCTCGCCATAATTGCAATCGGCTGGACTTATCGCTGCGATCATTATAGTCTTCGAATTGCCGCCCAAAGAATCTTTGAGCAGCCATGTTAGCACACTGTCACGATAAGGGATGAAAACGTTTTTTCTCGAACAGTTGGAATCACCACTCGCGGAGCTAACCTCGGCGAGGGCTGATATCACAGAGCCGAGGGTCACGAGGGATTTATTGATGTGCGCACCTTCCTTTAGCCTTTGGCCTGTAGCTCCTGTCGCATTTGCACGCTCGCTGGACAGAGGAAGGAAACAAATATTTCATCAAACACGATCAAGACTAACCATTACTATTTCGATAAAGATTTACCCGGTAATCTTCAAAATAATGTTTCTTGTATATTTATAGACAATTACGCAGAATTAGGATATCTCTAAATTGTTCAAACGAGAATATAATAATGAATGTCACTAAAAAAAAAGCCTGCAAAGTAGAATTTTGCAAATTGCCTCATTGTTTTTCGCTTTTTACAAAACTTCCTCTATGCGGAAGCAAAATCATTAATTTTACTGTAAAGAATTGTTTTCGATTTCAATAGTTGAAAATGATATAAATATTGTTTAAGGACTGTTATTATCATCATTTCATCATTAGCCAAATGATTAAATATAATTTAATTTGCTATATTTATGATTATTTTTATTTAAGGAGGGTCGAACGCATTTTTTAGAGGGGCTAGGCTAGGCAGGGAACGCGGTACGGTCGCACGAAATTGTGCAACAAAGACGCCGCTCCGCAATTTTAAGAAATCTGGATTTCGAGCCTCATAATTGATTATTGTTAATGAATTGTGAAGAACAAGTATCTGAATTTTTGCATAGAGCATCCTGAATATATTCTTTATAGTTTGCAATTTTTTAATTGCACGGTATCCGTATAAACTATCCTTAGAAATATAAAAATGCATCGTTCATTTTCAATCTGCTGTAAGAAGCAATGTTAAATAGTATCAATTTAAGAAATTTATTTCTCGAAAATTTTACTCAAACTTTACAGTTGAACTCAGGCCATCCATATCAATGGGTATTTAAAAAACCAGCATCTATTTCTTGTTACTGTTTTTGCGCTCGACCCTCCTTAAGGATGTTATACAGGTTACCGCGGGGAGGATAGGCAAGGTGGCGCACGGCGGGAGACGGAGGTACTGTGCGAACGGCATGTACATACATGAACAAGAGAGATGCGAAAAAGACAATGTTTACTTTTAACGTAATATCTTTCATAAAATGTGGGCGCACGCGGATTTTTTCAGTGTTCTGTAAAGCTCAGACTCCAATGGACACGAAAAGTACAAATTTATCATGGTATATTCTCTGCAAACATACGCTTTCGCTGAAAACACGACAGTCCTCATCCTCCACCGTATACTGCCCATGTTAAATCGCTGAACTTTGATAATTTATAACTCAGAAAGTATGTGGGTAAAAATTTTACAAATTTTTTTTTAAATGTCGTGCTTTTCTCTATAACATAAAAAATATTGGGACAAAAATCTTTAAAATTGTTTACTTGTATAACATCCTTAAGTGTTCATTGTCTTTGCATACAATTAAAAAATGATCAAATAATAGAATGGTTTATTTAATAATTACCTGCCGGCCAAATCAACGAGATGGACCTTAGACACCGTCTCCGAGGGCATATTTCCCTCGGAAAATCCAGCTTGGACGAAGGTTATCGTGAAGATTGCGTGACTTCTACTGCTGACATCGTTCATGTTTGTGCTCGCGGTAGTTCTGTGCGTGTTGCCCCTAACCATGCATTCCTGGAACGTGCAAAGAGAAGCGTTTGGAGTTTTGTTCCCGGATGAGTTTCATGGAGTAAAGAAGACACGCCTGGGAGGCGTTGAGAGTGCTGACGCACGCTATCGTCACCTGTATATCGGAGTAATCGTAGACGAGGTGATTAGAGAGATCTTGAACGTAGGGGCCACGCTTGGGATGCTCTCGTACTTTAAGGGAATGCGATTGTGTCTGATCTGGCCTGAGTAAGTCTCTGACTCGCTCGTTGTGGATTTCCAGGAAGGAAACTTCGGTCCTGTACGAAGCACCGCTCTCCTTTCCTGCCGCCATCCGAGCGAACAGAGTCTTGCAGATTCGGGGTATGAGGCCTTGGGCTTCCTGTGATTAAATATTAATCGATCATTAGGAAATTATTCCGGCAATGGAAATAAATGAGATTAAAAAAAACAACTTCAGAGGTCGTGAAACTTTTGGACATATCTCTATTTATGTTCGAAGATCATTTATACATTTTTTTTGTAAATTCGCAACAACCCATCTGCAAAATTTGTTAAACAGAGCAAACTACCCTCAAAAAGCGTAATGGCTCATCGAGAAAAATTGTTAAAATAGAACAGCATCTTTTACAGAAACCCAAGACTAGTTTAGATGTTTTCTCATAACATAATGAGTATACTTTACTCAGTACATTTGTTTTTAGTCTTCGTCTTTTTTAAGACGTATTAAAAATCCCATGAATTATCGTTTATAGCAAAAAAGGATTTTTAGAATCGTTTGAACTCACCGGCGAGCCCATCATGGTGAAGGTCTTGCCGGATCCAGTTTGGCCGTAAGCGAAGACGCAGGCATTGTAGCCAGCGAAGGCACTTTCTATTACGTCCGTACCGAGATCGTAGAAGACCTGAAACAGGAATGGAAGCGGTGAACGGGCTCCTTAAACGGCGCGATTGAGAGTGACGTGAGCCGCGAACGTTAGATATACATCATTACGGTGTCGATGGTGACGCGACGAAGCCCGAGAGTGTGTGATGCTTGCATACGGAAGCGCGACAGCTCCTCATATAGCGAATCCAACGTTCGCGGACACACGTACTGCGCGAATGTTATAAGTGAGAAATACGTGCTGTCACGCGTAACGTATTTATGGATATCTAGGCGTGATTCCGATCACGATTGCTTGCCGAAAGACAGGTTCAACGATTTGCCGGTATCAGATTTATATACTGTATTGTAAAAGCTCTACATTGAGAGAAAAATCTGGTAATTCAAAAAAAAAAATATATAGTTACACCGACGATAATCTAACTATAAACTATAATTCCCAGGAGGAACGTCTTTATTTTATGGTTTTAGCAAATATAAGACAATAGTTGGATGAACCATTAATATAATTCCCAGGAGGGACGTCTCTATTTTATGGTTATAGCAAATATAATTATAGTAGCAGTCATCAAAATGATAATAGTTTCAAAAACTATTCTAATAGTTTCAAATATGCCGTTTCGTTGCATATACGATTTCAACGTTTGTTTCCAATAAACTTGCAAGTGTCGTTTGTTGAACCATATTATCATCGCTTCAACGATAAAACATTGCAAGCCTTCCTATATTCGTTTTATCATGTGAAATCGTTAAATCAACGATATGCTTTTCTCTCAGTGTACGATCAGAAAGAATCGGCGCAATTTATACAATATCGTTTCCTTATAGAGATCTAATTAGCTTAAATATGATAACAATGATATCGTGGGGCATCGTATTTTATCAATCCGGGATTGATCCTCCAGAAATGTATCAAATGTTTTCGTGCAGAAATGTCTCTATAGAACAATATTATGAAATACTGTTATGTATAGAAACGATTCCGATGGTCTAAGGTTCGATGCTTTAAAATGTTATCCATTACGGTGGCTACTATATACGCTAATAATTCTTCATTTTTACGGGAATGTCTCTCACTCACGGAGAGAAATTTTTGTGTTGTGACAACATAAAACGAGGACAACAAAAATCGTTACGTTAGGCTGGCAAATCTTTTGTTCGGCTGACAAATCAGTTTTGCTATGTTGACAAATCTTTTGTTCAGCTGACAAATCTTTTTGCTGGGCTGAGCAATTTTTTTGTTAGCCTAACGCAACGGTTTTTGGTGTCCTTGTTTTATGTTGTCACAACACAGAAATATCTCTTTCATTTCATGACGAAATTATGATTTTTCACGATATAAAATTGAAATTAATAGTCCCAATATGAGTCACTAATTATTAAAGCTCCTAATTGATCGGTATAAGAATAATAATTGTACAACTTAGCGTTAGAGATTAGCATCGGGACTCATTGTTTCTATTTTAGTACTTCGAAGTTTTACATGTATCTATTTGTTGCAATTTCTTATTTTCTATTTATCTTAAAATGTACCTACAGTCCAAAGAGAATATCTTTTATAGAGGCTAAAAAATGGAAACAGCAAGGAACTTTGAAACTTCGAAATCAACATTTTGTTAAGTAAACTAGAAGACTAAACAATAGGGCCTAAAAATAATTGCATAAGCTTATTGAAGCTTAATAAGTTATCTTTTCAACGCTTTTATTTTCCTGTTCAGAGCAGCTTATAATTTAATTGCACCCACAGTTTTAAATCATTTTAAAATCTAAATTTCCCTTGGGCCTTTTTTTAATCCCGCTTTTAACAATTATTTTATGTGACAAAAGTAGACCGACCTCGTGTATCTAAACAATTTGTAACTTTTGATACAAACAAAATTTTAAAACGTTAAATCAATTCCAATTCGCCAGTGACATTTATAAGATTGCTTTTTAAAAACAATCCGAACGAATTTTGAAATCGCGTATGACGACAACTTATAATTCGTTGAAGGCAATAAAAATCTCAAGGCGCCTATAAAATTTGTGTTGCAACATCATCATTTTTCATTGTCCGCAAAGTTACAGTATTCACATTATTATCTATTGTTCCTGAATCAGGAAACCAAAATTAGTCACCATATATTTTCACAGAATCTACGTAACCGGTATAAAAAAAACGAGGATAAAATGTGGTAAAAAAACCATCGAAGCTTATCACAAAGTAACGCAGAGTAAAGCAGCACCTCTTCCTGTGATGCGTAGCTCTCGTCACCCGAGTCGTAGGACCAGTAGGAATGGTCAAAGGTGAAGTCCTTGTACTTTTCTCTGTCGATATCCCTGCAGCTTCCAGGTGTCTGAAAAGTCACGAGATTATAAGAATATATAAACTAAAGGTTTCGTTATTGTGCATGCGATATGAAAATGTCGTCTATTGTTTGAGCATTATTCATCGATTTAATCGTGGGAAGACTCGGTGACTGCATGTAGTGTCTCAAAGTTCAATGGAAACGATACCGAATTACGTGCTAACGATATATCTCCATACTACAATAAACTCTGTTATGTATACGCTCATTTACTCATTTACGTGCCTTGCTCTCAGCAATATCTTGTCTCTCGGGTGTTAAAAATAATTGACGCGAGCGTTGGCGCGTATATTAGAGACAGAACGAGACGTAGAGAGTGGCTAGACCGAAGTCGAAGAAAGAGTTTGTTAATAATAAAAACGTCGTACGTGAGTGACGTTTTAGCTGTGTTCACGACGTCGAGAGACGCGAAACGTCTTGTCTCGAGTCTCGAGCATCTATACAGCAACAGCTACGATCGTTGCCACGCGTTGCTCTTAATTACGGCTTGGCAGACTTTCGTTAAAGCTATAATCGATGGGCGCTCGAACGGCACGAACGACCCGCTGCTCTGCATCTCACCATTGATCGAGCTGTTCGATTGGCACTTTCTCCCGCGCAGATGGAACGCTGATGAGATTCTGTGTCGCTCGACGGTCAACGTAGAACGCTTGCACAACGAATGCAACGGTACAATAATATGTGGTACAGTGTATGGACCTCAATAGAGTTGTAAGAGTAAATTATAACCGCTATTCAAGCAATATCGACTATTGTCGCGTTCTAACATAAGGGAAATTCATTGTTTTTCATCCGCTATGAAATAAAGTGCCAATAGAACTAATTAACACTGTCAATAATGTTTGTAAGTTTACATAACCGGAAATTTTATTCATCAGGTGATATTACAAATTTTTTTTATTAAATTTGTGCTAACTTTACCAGTTTATAAAAAGAGCTTTATAGTAATTATTTTTAACAGTGAATGTAAATCATGGATGGACGGTCATTCAATGAAAATGTATTTGAAATACTTTTTGTATAAGATAACAATGGCAAAACTTAATATTTTCACATTTAGGCAACAATTATCAATAATTTAAGCAAATTATTCATTTATAATAAATTCTAATATGCAATAGGCTTAATAATTCTTAGACGTTTAGTCATTAAAGTATTTCAAATACATTTTCATTGAATACATGCTTATCCCTGATGTAAAATTCACTTACTGTTCTTTTCATGCTTATATGCACAGCAAATATGTCCTGATTTCATATTTTCATTTATTATATATTCATTTAATTATGTGATATATGTTAGCTCTGAGAAAATATTTATTAGATTTTATATTTGTACTTTAGTTCAAATATATGCTGTCGTTAATTCGAAGAATTTGTTAATTAATTCCACGTATTAAACTCAATTTATTATTTGAAATATCTATTATTTTAAGGAATATTTTATCTTTTTTCTAAAAATAAGGATTATCTATGAATTAAATCTATCGATATTTCGTATTGTAAAAACGCGAAAGTAATGAAAAAAGTGACATCAATTTTGTATAGCTGTCACTTTTTTTTCTGTCTTACTCGAAATTCAACAGGACTTGACAAATATATCGAAGTACTGTAAATATTAGTGATGAAAAGCCGCGGATTCGAACGAACCGCAAATATTGTCGATATCTCTTATTGAATAATGACAAAAATATATATTAAAAAATTAGTAGAACACGACTATTCCAAATCATCAATACTGCTGTTCTTCTTTATTTTTATTTAATTACCTTACTCTTCGACTTTCTAATATTTCAAGCATCATTTAGCAAGCCAAGAAATATTTAGCAAAAGCTATTATTCAAATCCTGAAATTACTTATTTTTCAACAAATACAAAATCGTGGTTTTTCATATCGAATTAATCGTTAAAAAAATTGACGTTTTACGTATTTATATCCATTTGACGTTTATATATGAACAAATTCATCCACAATATTCAAATCAGTAGCTCAATTATTGATATATTATTGATATTTGTCCCTACCAAAAAAATCATGTAATTTTAAAAGTGAGAAATGTGAGATTTAAAAAGAAAAATGGTTTGTTTATTTTGTACGACCTACTCAGATCTCACAGAAATACGCTCTTATTCTTACATTTTTTTTTTTTGTTTTCTCTCGCAATAGATCAAAAAATTCGAGTAACATTGTAGTGATCGTTCATAATGCCACAAAAGAAAAATACTAGAATTAGGAGCACCGTTTATCGTAATTCCCGGAACATCGAGAGCGCATAGCACCAGCAGTAGCAGCAACGGATGCGTTGCGCTCCACAATGTTCAAATCAGTAGCTCAATTATTGATATATTATTGATATTTGTCCGTACCAAAAAAATCATGTAGTTTTAAAGGTGAGAAATGTGAGATTTAAAAAGAAAAATGTTTTGTTTATTTTGTACGACCTACTCAGATCTCACAAAAATACGCTCTTATTCTTACATATTTTTTTTTGTTTTCTCTCGCAAGAGATCAAAAAGATTCGAGTAACATTGTAGTGATCGTTCATCAGTAGCTCAATTATTGATATATTATTGAGATTTGTCCGTACCAAAAAAAAAATCATGTAATTTTAAAGGTGAGAAATGTGAGATTTAAAATGAAAAATAGTTTGTTTATTTTGTACGAGCTACTCAGATCTCACTAAAATACGCTCTTATTCTTACATATTTTTTTTTTGTTTTCTCTCGCAAGAGATCAAAAAGATTCGAGTAACATTGTAGTGATCGTTCATAATGCCACAACAGAAAAATACTAGAATTAGGAGCACCGTTTATCGTAATTCCTGGAACATCGAGAGCGCATAGCACCAGCAGTAGCAGCAACGGATGCGTTACGCTCCACAATGTTCAAATCAGTAGCTCAATTATTGATATATTATTGAGATTTGTCCCTACAAAAAAAAATCATGTAATTTTAAAGGTGAGAAATGTGAGATTTAAAAAGAAAAATGGTTTGTTTATTTTGTACGACCTACTCAGATCTCACAGAAATACGCTCTTATTCTTACATATTTTTTTTTTGTTTTCTTTCGCAAGAGATCAAAAAGATTCGAGTAACATTGTAGTGATCGTTCATAATGCCACAACAGAAAAATACTAGAATTAGGAGCACCGTTTATCGCAATTCCCGGAACATCGAGAGCGCATAGCACCAGCAGTATCAGCAACGGATGCGTTACGCTCCACAATGTTCAAATCAGTAGCTCAATTATTGATATTTGTCCCTGCCAAAAAAAAATCATGTAATTTTAAAGGTGAGAAATGTGAGATTTAAAAAGAAAAATGGTTTGTTTGTTTTGTACGACCTACTCAGATCTCACAGAAATACGCTCTTATTCTTACATATTTTTTTTTGTTTTCTCTCGCAAGAGATCAAAAAGATTCGAGTAACATTGTAGTGATCGTTCATAATGCCACAACAGAAAAATACTAGAATTAGGAGCACCGTTTATCGTAATTCCCGGAACATCGAGAGCGCATAGCACCAGCAGTAGCACCAACGGATGCGTTACGCTCCACAATGTTCAAATCAGTAGCTCAATTATTGATATATTATTGATATTTGTCCCTACCAAAAAAAAATCATGTAATTTCAAAGGTGAGAAATGTGAGATTTAAAAAGAAAAATAGTTTGTTTATTTTGTACGACCTACTCAGATCTCACAGAAATACGCTCTTATTCTTACATATTTTTTTTTGTTTTCTCTCGAAAGAGATCAAAAAGATTCGAGTAACATTGTAGTGATCGTTCATAATGCCACAACAGAAAAATACTAGAATTAGGAGCACCGTTTATCGTAATTCCCGGAACATCGAGAGCACATAGCACCAGCAGTAGCAGCAACGGATGCGTTACGCTCCACAATGTTCAAATCAGTAGCTCAATTATTGATATATTATTGATATTTGTCCCTACCAAAAAAATCATGTAATTTTAAAGGTGAGAAATGTCAAATTTAAAAAGAAAAATGGTTTGTTTATTTTGTACGACCTACTCAGATCTCACAGAAATACGCTCTTATTCTTACATATTTTTTTTTTGTTTTCTCTCGCAAGAGATCAAAAAGATTCGAGTAACATTGTAGTGATCGTTCATAATGCCACAACAGAAAAATACTAGAATTAGGAGCACCGTTTATCGTAATTCCCGGAACATCGAGAGCGCATAGCACCAGCAGTATCAGCAACGGATGCGTTACGCTCCACAATGTTCAAATCAGTAGCTCAATTATTGATATATTATTGAGATTTGTCCCTACCAAAAAAATCATGTAATTTCAAAGGTGAGAAATGTGAGATTTAAAAAGAAAAATGGTTTGTTTATTTTGTACGACCTACTCAGATCTCTCAGAAATACGCTCTTATTCTTACATATTTTTTTTTGTTTTCTCTCGCAAGAGATCAAAAAGATTCGAGTAACATTGTAGTGATCGTTCATAATGCCACGACAGAAAAATACTAGAATTAGGAGCACCGTTTATCGTAATTCCCGGAACATCGAGAGCGCATAGCACCAGCAGTAGCAGCAACGGATGCGTTACGCTCCACAATGTTCAAATCAGTAGCTCAATTATTGATATGTTATTGATATTTGTCCCTGCCAAAAAAAAATCATGTAATTTTAAAGGTGAGAAATGTGAGATTTAAAAAGAAAAATGGTTTGTTTATTTTGTACGACCTACTCAGATCTCACAGAAATACGCTCTTATTCTTACATATTTTTTTTTGTTTTCTCTCGCAAGAGATCAAAAAGATTCGAGTAACATTGTAGTGATCGTTCATAATGCCACAACAGAAAAATAGTAGAATTAGGAGCACCGTTTATCGTAATTCCCGGATCATCGAGATCGCATAGCACCAGCAGTAGCAGCAACGGATGCGTTACGCTCCACAATGTTCAAATCAGTAGCTCAATTATTGATATATTATTGAGATTTGTCCCTACCAAAAAAATCATGTAATTTTAAAAGTAAGAAATGTGAGATTTAAAAAGAAAAATGTTTTGTTTGTTTTGTACGACCTACTCAGATCTCACAGAAATACGCTCTTATTCTTACATATTTTTTTTTGTTTTCTCTCGAAAGAGATAAAAAAGATTCGAGTAACATTGTAGTGATCGTTCATAATGCCACAACAGAAAAATAGTAGAATTAGGAGCACCGTTTATCGTAATTCCCGAAACATCGAGAGCGCATAGCACCAGCAGTAGCAGCAACGGATGCGTTACGCTCCACAATGTTCAAATCAGTAGCTCAATTATTGATATGTTATTGATATTTGTCCCTGCCAAAAAAAAATCATGTAATTTTAAAGGTGAGAAATGTGAAATTTAAAAAGAAAATGGTTTGTTTATTTTGTACGACCTACTCAGATCTCACTAAAATACGATCTTATTGTCTTACACGCTTTTTATTTTTTGTTGTCGCAAGAGATCAAAAAAATTCGGGTAACATTGTAGTGATCGTTCATAATGCCACAACAGAAAAATACTAGAATTAGGAGCACCGTTTATCGTAATTCCCGGAACATCGAGAGCGCATAGCACCAGCAGTAGCAGCAACGGACGCGTTACGCTCGATTGGAAATCATGAAAATTCCGTTGGTGCTGGCCCAGTAACGAGTTTGCCCCGAGTGGCCACTCGCTTCCTTCTCTCCTTCCCGTAGCCTCCCCACGGCTCTCGTAATGTTCATGCTCTCTATATCTCGCCCAGGATGTTATATCCCCGACAGTTTCGAGTATACCGTTCATTCCAGCAGACATTTACACGTATACATATATATACAAAAAAAATATATATATATATACACATATACACATTGCGTGTAGTGAGGTTTTACCTTGCTATTGAATATCCTAGTCCTCTTGCCATCCATCTGAACAATCAGCTTAGCGTTCATGGCCAGCTCCCTGAAAAGCAAACAAAAAACAAAAAACGCGCATCACAATAAACGTATTTCTTACATATACAGTTTATTTCTTTCTCTCCAATGACACGTTCCCCAAAAATTTCCCTCTCTCTCTCTCTCTCTCTCTGCATTATCGCGCACCTTGGAGAACGAGATACGCACATGTAAACGTTGATCCTGCATCAATGTCCATCTCTTTCTCTCTCGATTGCACATATTTCAATACCAAGCCATATCGAGCTCTAGAATGAGTCAATCCGATTGTCTCGGAGCCATTCACAAGTATCTAGCTAGTCGAGGAAGTGCATCGAAAATTGCCAGTAGAACGAGACCTATGACAACGATAGTGTGCGTGTATGTATACACGACAGGTGGGAGTCAAGAATCACTGTGTGTCTGACACCAGGCGGCCTCTACGTCACGGTTTAACGCGTGCGACTGAGCAAATGTGTGTGAGAGAGAAAAATAACGAGCGAGAGAGAGAGAGAAAGAGAAACCGAGGCAGCTAAGGAATAATCGAGAGCGACTTAAAGAGTATTAAGAATAGCACGCACCTTTTGTTAAAGGGCCGGACCCTGACGGCCACCTTCACCGAAGCCATGTCTGTGCGTTATCAAGGCGCATGGGCTCAAAACCAGAACACACGCAACGAGTCCTGTCGCGTTCGGAGTCTTATTATCAACGAGTTGTTGTTGTTATCGATGTACAATCCCTCCGTCGCGATTGTTAATTTCTTGTTACGCGGCAACTTGCCGCGTATTATTCACATCGCAACACAGTCTGCATATCGTGGGCTCGCGAGGACCGTATAACCGAGCGCGCACGATCACCACCGCCACCATCGCGTCCTCGTTTCTCTTGTTACGCTCGCGACGCGGCCGAACGACTACTGAGAGGCCACCAGCGGCATAAGAGTAGCATACGCTCTGGTAGCGCGGCGCGATGATAATAATAATAATAATAACAAGAGAGAAGAAAAAAAAGTAAAGAAAAATCCGTCAACTCGGGCTGCACGGAGAAGGCGTTGCGCATGCGTTCGCGCAAGACGGCAACTCTCTTGCAGTCGGTATTGTCGAACTCTCGCGTTGAGAGAAAAGAACAGAAGCCGCGGGGGCGGAGGTTGGGAGCTCTCTGCGCTGTCGGAAAGTCGTGGAGTGGTTGTGTGTATAAAAGGGAGAGGGTAAGAGCGGATTGACGTAGTGGGGGCCGTGAGGCCGAAGGCGACGCACCATTACGGAGTGAGACGCAGAGCACACGACGCTAGAGTCCCTCTCTGTGAGGAAACGAGGAAGTTACAGTGGTATAGACGATAAAATCGCATTTTCACTGGTTGTATTACTACAGTAGAACCTTAATTATGTAAAATGTCACCCAACGAAAAGCGACTTGCTTTATTGGAACGTTCCAGCGGTTGAAAAAGTTAAAAAGTAGACAAAAACCGCATAGATCCAGATAGAATTCTGTCGGGGTTTATGCAGTTTTTGTCCATTTCCATTGGTTTCTATCAGTCTTTTTCAACCTTTTTTACTATGGAGGGCAAACGACGCTGGAGTCCCTCACTGGAAGGAGAGTAGGAATTCACAGTGGTATAGACGATAGAATCGCATTTTCACTGGTTGAATTACTACAGTAGAACCTTAATTATGTAAAATGTCACCCAACGAAGAGCGACTTGTTTTATTGGAACGTACCAGCGGTTGAAAAAATTGAAAAGTAGACAAAAAGCGCATAGATCCAAATAGAATTCTGTCAGGGTTTAGGCAGTTTTTGTCCATTTCTATTGGTTTCTATCAGTCTTTTACAACCTTTTTTACTATGGAGGGCACACGACGCTGCAGTCCCTCACTGGAAGGAGAGTAGGAAGTTACAGTGGTATAGACGATAGAATCGCATTTTCACTGGTTATATTACTACAGTAGAACCTTGATTATCCAAATTGTCACCCAACGCAGAGCAACTTGCTTTATTGGAACGTTCCAGCAGTTCTGTTGAAAAAGGTTGAAAAGTAGACAAAAACCGCATAGATCCAAATAGAATTCTGTCAGGGTTTAGGCAGTTTTTGTCCATTTCTATTGGTTTCTATCAGTCTTTTTCAACCTTTTTTACTATGGAGGGCACTCGACGCTGGAGTCCCTCACTGGAAGGAGAGTAGGAAGTTACAGGGGTATAGACGATAGAATCGCATTTTCACTGGTTATATTACTACAGTAGAACCTTGATTATCCAAACTGTCACCCAACGAAGAGTGACTTGCTTTATTGGAACGTTCCAGCAGCTCTGTTGAAAAAGGTTGAAAAGTAAACAAAAACCGCATAGATCCAAATATAATTCTGTCAGGGTTTATGCGGTTTTTTTGACCATTTTTATTGGTTTCTATCAGTTTTTTTCAACCTTTTTTACTATGGAGGGCACACGACGCTGGAGTCCCTCCCTGGGAGGAGACGAGGAGGTTACAGTGGTACAGACGATAGAGAACGATAGATAGCATTTTCACTGGTTATATTACCACAGTAGAACCTTGATTATCCAAACTGTTACACAAAATAAACAGGGATTTGCTTTATCGGAACGTTCCAGCAGCCCTGTTGGAAAACGTTGAAAAGTAATATTAGAAATCTACGGCAACAGACAAAAACCACATAGATCCAAATAGGATTCTATCAGGATCTACGTGGCTTTGTCCTTTCTATCGGTTCCCAGATAGACAAACGTGCCGTGGAAGTATCCTATCGTGTCACTGTGGCAGCATAAACGCGTCACACAACGGCATGCTATGTCGGAATTAACGTAGCGATGTACGTCCGAATTGAGCTATCATGTGACGGCATACCGTGCCGTGCAGGCTTAGTGGCATTCCACTGTCGCCATGATGTAAACTCAGATCATGTCTCCATGGTGCCATAATTGGTCCATGTTGTGGTGTGAACGTCTGAGGTGTGAACGTCATTCTGTTACTATGGTGTCATTTTTATACAATTTTAAAAATGATAAATGCAGCACGTTGGCAGCATAATGGTGGCACGCTATGCTGTGCTGAAAGTCGTTATGGATATTTTTTTATTGTCAGCTAGACATTTTTAGTTTTAGTTTTTTTCTTGTCTAACATTTCAAATTCCGAGTCAAAAGAATAAGACAGAACAGATTCTTTTATCTTCTTCAATATTAAAGGGTTGGTAAACCCAAGAGGTTTGACACATTCAAAGAGTAGACCCCTCGTGTGTAGTCGAACACAGGAAAACTTTGCATTCTTATATATACGCTCAGGCTTCAAAACACTTGCGAGAAACGCTCCGTCCGTTCGCCATCTAGCGGAGAATTAGGCACCAGTGTTTCGTATGATACCACTAGATGGCGAACGGACGACGCGTTTCTCGCAAGTGTTTTGAAGCCTGAGCGTATATATAAGAATGCAAAGCTGCCTGAGTTTGACTACACACGAAGGGTCTACTCTTCGAATGTGTCAAACCTCTCGGGCGTACCAACCCTTTAATATCGGAGAAGATAAAAGATTCTGTTCTGTCTTACACTTTTGACTCGCGATTTGAAATGTTAGACAAGAAAAAAACTAAAACATAATGCAAGTAACAGATACAAAGAAATAAGACGCTTACGATTCCTAACTGACAGTCAAGATCGATAACGATTTTTAGCACAGCATGGTATACCACCATTATGCTGTCACCGTGCTGCAATTACCATCCCAAATATTCTGCAAAAATGGCACCATAGTAACAGAATGACGTTCACACCTCAGACACTCAGTGATACAACATGGAGCAATTATGGCACCATAGAGACACGATCTGAACTTGAAGCATGGCGACATTGTAGTGCCACTAGTGCACCACGCTATAATTTTTAAGTACCACAAATATGGCTTTGCCTTGGCGTCATGAAAAGATGGCACGGTATGCCGTCACATAATAGCTCAATTCAGACGTACATCGCTGCGTTAATTCCGACATAGCATGCCGTTGTATGACGCGTTTATGCTGTTCCTGTGCCACCAAATGTCTATCTGGGTTTCTATCAATTTTTTTCAAGCTTTTTCAATAAGGAGGGCACGACGCTGGAGTCCCTCCCTGGGAGGAGACGCGGAAGTTCCAGTGCATATAGAAAATTTCCCGAATGTCCAAATTTTCATTGCTTCCAGTTAAAATTTCACAAACACGGGTTCGTATTGTCTACCAATTGCCCCCATTGCACGATGGAAAAACACTGAGCATTCTATCGAAACTTGATAGGGGTGAGAACGATGTATCTTCAGCTCGTTCGTATAATATTATTAAAGCAACGATCACTGATCTCCAGCAACAAAAACAAGAGTAAAGATTTCTAATACAATGACCATAATGTATGTGTTGGAGTGTGTTATTTGTTAAATATATATTATAGAAATACACAGGCGTCACTTGAAGTCGTTGAGAATTCATATACACAGTCTTATATATTTTCCATATCCGGTATGTAAGAATGCTATCCACAAATACACGTTTCTATTTTCCGAACTTTCAATAATTCGAACCAGGTCCCGTACTGTTTGGATAATCGAGGTTCTACTGTATACATAAAACGAGAGATGGCGCGATGAGGGAGACGAACCTCGCGAGGCTCACATCTCCGTCACGTATAAATACGTGCCCCTATGGGGGAGTCGATAAGTAAACAAAGAGACTTCTCGTCGCAGCGGAAGAGCAAGAGGATGGAGGGGCAGAAGAAGAATCGCAATGAGTTACACGAAGGAATGAATAGAACTATGCGCTCTTCGTTTTCATATAATTCATGCACGCTAGTTAAAATTACCCGTGAAAGGGGACATTTTATGAGATACGGCAACCTGATGAGATCGTCTCGTGTCGCTGAGATCGTCGAGCTGAGGAAATTAAAAAGAAAGGAAACAGGTTCTGCCGCGTGTGAGGCGCGAGCTCTCGGCTGTAGCCTAGGGAAGGGACTCAGGTAAAACTTGGAACACGAGTCACCCACGCGAGCGAGAACACGACGGGGGTACGGGGGTTGTGTACTACATTATGCAGCGGACTTTATGGTAGTAGTACGTACCAGGTTGCGGTCATCCCCGCTGCGTGGGCTCGCGCGCTTTTTACAACCGCACGGCCACAGAAATTCATTGCGCATTTCTTCATCAACTTTGAATCCTTCGACAACTTCTCTTGAACACACATGTAAGTGCGCTACAAACTGTGTATGATGAGGACATAGCCAACATTTTGCTGCCCTCAGGCAACAAAAAATTTTAAAAAAATTTTTGAAAATGTATTTTTTCTTTTTTCAAGGTGGCGTCTGAGTTTTGTTGGGGTGGCTTGAATCTTCGTGAAGTTATTTATATTTTGTGGTGAGATAAAAAAAATAGACAAATAGAGGCTGCGAATAGTGATTTACTAGTAATTACCCTGCTGAAAATTCCCATATGGGTTTTCACATGCTCCAATGTGGGACGGCATGGGAACCCATGTGGGAGCACTTGGGAAGAAATTTTCTCCACAGGAACCCATATGGGATGACACGAGGAAATATTTCTTACATGGGAACCCACGAAGAAAGAAGTTGTAAAATCCCATTAATTCATGAAATCTAGTTTACAGTACAGTTTATTTTGTAATTATGATTTCATAATAATAATATGAAGTGATTATAAAATAGAGTGTAAACATTTTAATAGATGCAAAAAATAATAATTTTCGCTTAAATATTAAAAGAAATACGGGGAAAATGGAAGAGATAATTAATGCATTACTTTGTTAATGCATTAATTATGTTTCTTTATTTTTTCAAAAAAATTACCATGAAATTTTATTACAAAATAATCATTTTTGCAGCTATTCGAAAGTTTAGTCATTGTTTTATAATCGCTACATGCTATTATTGTGAAATCATAATTATAGAGCTGATCATGTCATCATCTTTATTTCTATAAGTATTAGGCATTTACAACTATGGAAGGAACCCATATGTACGCTGATGTGGGTAAAGAAACTCATGTGGGATCTCATGTACGGTGTCGTAGATCGAAATTTCCTACATGGTAAATCACTACCTAAACCATGTGGGATCACATAGGAAGGAACTTCCTCTGCTGCAACCCACAAGGAGTTCTATAAAGAAAACCTTGGGAACATAACTCCACCGAGGAAACTCATAGAGGCCGATTTAACTCGATATGATCTACACAACACCCCATGTAGGATGACACTACAGATTAAAATATTCGAAATGGCGCGGGAAAATATAGATTATACTGACATGCGATAGCAAGAAAAAAATCGACCTTTTTTCTTTAACGTATGGGTTCCTATGGGATTTTCGCACAGGAAACCCCCGTAGGTTTCTATATAAGACCCTACATCCCGCGTGAATTCCTACACCGAGAGAAAAATATAGTACTCATTCCCAGATTCGTATAGTAATCGAGATCCAAAGTGGGAACATGGCATTTTTTTCCAGACACATACAAAAATTTACTAGGCGTCGCCCGCTGTACTATTTTACGCTAAATACGTTAGCGGGCGACGCCTAGTAAATCTTTGTATGTGTCTGGAAAAAAATGCCATGTTTTCATTTCGGATCCCGATTACTATACAAATCTGGGAATGAGTACTATATTCCTTCTCTTGGTGTATACGGTTCGGTTCCTGTACGGTATATCGCCCGGGAATATGCAATCCCATATAGAAAACCGTATGGGTTTCCTGTACGAAAATTCCATGGGATATCCCATGGAATTGGAGGTACTAGTAGAAATAATCTAGGTGGGATGTTAAACATCCCGCTGTGCATCAAAGGGTTAATAAGTAGAAAATTTCAAGAAAGATGCCACACTGTCGACATAAACTTTGAATCATTGAAAAATATTCGTTAATTTATGATGTTCTATGTGAAAAATAAAAAGAAATGGTTTTAAACAGTTGTTAAAATTTCAGCTTTAATATTGTGGATTATTCATCCTTTTCTATCCCCTCAATTCTATAAAAATGTTACTTACTCTGTAATGTGGTGATATGATATGAGATATCAACATTTCAAGAAGATTATTTCGATAAACTGTAAAAATGTTATACCACAAGTAAGTTAATGCTCAATATCTCAAGAACCATCGATCATAGCAATTAGGTCTAAAGGACTTTTTTATAGGAAATTTAATTTCCTACAAATTTGTCCTTTACATTTTTTTTGTAAGTGTGGTAGTTAATGAGTTAACGGCAAAAAACGAAAATTTTGCGCAAAAATCAACTTTAGTGACCCGTACCAACTCACGAGTGTAAGTTACACTTTCGCCACTATAGACATTTTGTAGATCGTCCAATTCTGAATAAATCGCGACCTGGTACGATGTGATAGCATGAAATGCCGCTGAGTTGTAGAACTTCAAACAATTAAAAAAGTATTTTACGTGTATTTTAAATGGAAAATCTTCTCACGATCTGTGCAAGTACTTAATAACAATATTAAGGGCTGTAACTTTCAGGATATTGTTTTTTCGACATGTTCAACGAAATTTTGAATGGGGAGTGAAGAAAAAAAAAAGTTGAAAAAAAGAAGCACCCTAATGTACACTGAGAGAAAAGCATATCGTTGATTTAACGATTTCACATGATAAAACGAATACAGGAAGGCTTGCAATGTTTTACGGTTGAAACGATGATAATATAGTCCAATAAAAAATATTGCAAAGTTATTGGAAACAAACATTAAAATCGTATATGCAACAAAACGGCATTGAAACTATTATCATTTTGATAATTGCTACTATAATTATTTTTGCTATAACGATAAAATAGAGACGTTCCTTCTGGAAATTATAGTTTATAATTAGATTATCGTCGAACTATATTTTTCATTAAATTACTATGTCATTCTCTCAGTGTATCATATAAAAATATATGAGATGCCATGTGAAAATTTTCAGCAATAGTATATTACTTAAAAATGTATTAAAAAGTTTCAGAGGTTCGAATAACAATAAACCCTTTGAGTCTTGCGTTCAGTAAATAGTGCACTAGCCTAACAACAGAACATATAAATCTGTGGCCAGGTCGTAACCTCACGAAGGCGTGACGACGTGAAACAAAACAATAATGCGCTCTGCACTCAAAGGTTGAGGAACTCTAAGCTGAAGTACATGCGAGAACGCTGGTGGATCGATGTACTAAAAGCAGGTCCATATATAGTCAACAACTTATTTTAAGTCATTCGGTTTAATTCAGACATTTCTACATTGCGAATTGAGGTTGGCGACTCTGCGTCGTGACCGTGAAGTTTTCATCTTCGTGGTATATGGTTATACACACTGTTATACATATTAGTACGGCGGACCACTTGAGTGGATTAAGAATGTAAACAAACCGCTCTCTCCCCGGCTGCACGAGAGATAAGCTCGATGCAAGTGATTCGCCGCGGAGTATGCACCGCTGCGTCTGCATAAATATGCATAGTATAAGTTATACCTACCTTGGCAGACGATATATCTCTTACTATAAGTGTCGAGCACGCTACATGTGTATATAAGAAGCGTTTGGATAGCCTGGCTCGATTTTCGTTGCGCCACCACAGCACGAGAAACATGTACACGGCATTCTCTGTATAATCAGCAACTTTTTTTCTGACCATCTACATATATTTATACTTGTTCTTTTTTTTTACTTGCCACATTAAGAAACTATAGTCAGGCCACCAAAAATTGACCCTCGTGAAAGGAAAGCTTCACACGACATTTTTAAAGTGGTGACGCAACTTTCTTTATTTCCCATTCGATAAACACGTAGAAAATCAAATCTTTCGTTTGGATGGATATAGTTATTTTTGTACACAATGGTCCGTGCTATGTATGGCAGCATTTGAATGATTACCTTCAATTATGTGCATCATAGAATATTTTAGATCGCATTATGTCCAGGATATTTAATTTTGTGTAAACAGATATTTGTTTTATTTTTTATTTTTTGCTTCTTTTCGTATGCCTTCTTCAGGCTTTTACCAGTTCCACATAGACACATCTTTCCCATTTGGCAATACATCGTTTTTACAGAACCCGATTCTACACATCACCGACTCAACACCACCGACTCTACACAACGGCAATTCGACACATGCGTCGATTTAACACAACAGCAACTGTATACAATCACCAATTCGACACATCACCAACTCGACACATGCCTCAATTCGACACAACCCCAATTCTACACAGCCCCGATTCTACAGTCACAACTGTCACGAGCCAAATGCACAACGGCAATACTCTAACAGCCCCGATTCTACACAGGCACAAATGTCACGAGCTAAATTCACAACGGCAATACTCTACACAGCCCCGATTCTACACAGGCACAACTGTCACGAGCTAAATTCATCAAAGTCCCGATTCAACACATCACCAATTCTACACCGTCACCAACTCACATCCAATCAACGTATGTCGTTCAAGTATTCCAACTCATCGGCGCACTATGATTGGATGAGAGTTGGTGACGGTGTAGAATCGGTGATGTGTTGAATCGGGACTTTGGTGAATTTAGCTCGTGACAGTTCTGCCTGTGTAGAATCGGGGCTGTGTAGAGTATTGCCGTTGTGAATTTAGCTCGTGACATTTGTGCCTGTGTAGAATCGGGGCTGTGTAGAGTATTGCCGTTGTGCATTTGGCTCGTGACAGTTATGACTGTGTAGAATCGGGGCTGTGTAGAATTGGGGTTGTGTCGAATTGAGGTATGTGTTGAGTTGCTGATGTGTATAGTTGCTGTTGTGTTGAATCGAGGCATGTGTCGAATTG
Organism: Ephialtes manifestator; assembly: GCA_963970395.1. Lineage (NCBI taxonomy): Eukaryota > Metazoa > Arthropoda > Insecta > Hymenoptera > Ichneumonidae > Ephialtes > Ephialtes manifestator. The sequence goes on along the minus strand of OZ019968.1, from coordinate 41,651,129 downwards.
CCGTTGTGTAGAGTCAGTGGTGTTGAGTCGGTGATGTGTAGAATCGGGTTCTGTAGAAACGACGTATTGCCTCCCATTTCACTTCATAGAGACCCGGCCTAGAGTGTTGTCCGCAGCCACTCATCCTAATGCATTACTGTATCGCATTTGCACGAGGGCACAGGGAAACTGCGGAAAACCTGTCCGATACAGACGGCTTTATTTTTACTGAGTTTCTATTGTATGAGAATACATTAGAAACTCAGAAAAACTGCCTCCCGCTCAGCAGTTGGCGCACAAACCAGTGCACGGCTAAGCGGTCACCCATCCAAGTTATGGCCGCAAATAATGCTGCTTAACTCTGGGGACCGCCGAAGCCACACACCGACCGCGCGTCCACTACTGTCGGTTTGTGTAAACAGATATTTTTTTTTTAGTTTTCCAAAAAAAAAAACAACGGTTAACTAAGACAAACTGCCATCTTTCTTGGTAGGACCACTATAAAAATTTGTATAAAATTCGTAGAGGACATGGAAAAATTATCCTTCGTACAATTAAAACTCGTTTGTGATTATTATTATTATTTTGAGGTAGTCTAATACTTATAGATGTATATAACAAAAAAAATTTGTATCCTATATTAACAAGGGAAAAAAATCTGCATAATTTCAGAGAAATTATTCTTGAGTACACGGAAAGATTAGCTGCCATAACGAAAAAATAAGCTGACACAACCAAACGATTATTCTATTCCCCTTACAACTCAAATAGTAGGGCCAACGAATGGTAATACCAACAATTCAAATTGAATGCCTACCCTGTTTAAAAAATCCTATTGATCCCATTTAAACTCATAAAGTCCTATTTAAACCATATCGGTTTTTATCGGTATGAATGGTGTTTTTTGTCCACCCTATTGGTCTAAATAGGATTTTCTAAGCAGGGTATAGTAATTAAATTGGTTAGGCTGAATAAACTTGCGAAAGTTAATCGTGAATAGTAGAGGTGACTATTCAATATGGTTGGAGCAACTAATTTTTGTGGGCTTATGTACAGCAAATTGGAAACGTAGTTGTCGCAGCCAAACAATTCTTTCCGTGTAGTATAAAAATTTCGTTGAAAAGTATTTAAGAAGATTGTGAAAAATAAATGTCCGAATTGGCGGTGAATGCCTTATACATAGATGCTACACGCTCTGTGTTACAGGAGTACGAGCGTGTAGTACAAACGCGGCGATCCGATACACACGTGTATCAGACATGAGCTATAGATTGTACGAGTCTCGCCGGGAACGATAGAACAGAGTTATACGATATTCGCGGTACGCTTGACCATTGATTTCTGACGTAATTCTCGCGGCGGGTAAAGGCAATCGATACATTCGTTGTCAGATTTATGAACAACGACCAATGGCTAGTCAATGGCGATTTTTGCCTCTTTTTTTATTATCTCGTTTACGTTTTGCGCGGTATTCATTGTAAGCCGCCGGATTGGTCGAACGCGTGCCAATGACTTCACTGTTTACCTTATCAATGTCACATACATAATATCCGCTCTAATTTTCATTATAAATAGATACGATTTACACCACAGAGTAAATCGTGTGGTTGATGTGCGGCTAAGCGATCTCTGCAACAAACTCGCCGCGGTATAGAGTTCCGTTTCTCTTTCCCGCAACGCCAAATACGGACGTTCGTTCGATGTACGAGAGAATCTCACCCGCGCAATTTACCGTTCATTTTCAATTCCAACTACAGTCTACTGTAATTTTACAGTATACATAGCGCATAGTCGGCAGAATGTACAAAAAACTCAAGTTGCCTTGACCTCGACGAGTAAAAAAAAAAAAACACCGGGCGCATGCAAGAGCCTCGTAAAACGGCATTTCAGTCACGCAATGTTGCTCCTTCGGTCTGTGCGATAAAAAAACATCTTAGAACCCCGCGAGACTCTGGCGTTCCTCCCGTCAGACTTCTACTCGTCTTCGATCGGGCGATGAGTGAGTGATCGATGACAGATCGTGTCGTCAATAATTTATTTCTTGCTCTCGATAGATTCACGCTAGATACAAGTGTGGAGCAACGCCGAAACGGCACGTATCGCGAGCTGAGGGGACGCAACGTCGAATATAAATGCAATGCGAATGCGATTGGATGCCATTTCTACGAGGTGCTTCCACCTCTGGGAAATCGTGCCAATTGCCAGTGACTTCGGTAGTAGAATTTCTCACTAAATCGCCAATTTATTTATTGGATTTGACCGGCCTTGAAATTGAAGCAATATATTGAGACACGGAAATAGAAAAAAAAAGTCAACTGTTAATTATGACATAATAAAAAGAGCAGCAGTCAGCGCGATACGGAAGTGCATAGAAAAAGACAAAATATTATATGAGCAAATTCGCTGAAGGGTCCTAAACAATCGTTGCTATTTTGTAATATTGTCAATATAATTATTATTTTTATTATTCGACGATTGTAGTAGTGTTGTGCTTTTAGAAAGATTACTCTTTGAGACGGATGTATATATGTAGGTTAATTAAAAAAATTATTACCCTCTCATATAAAATAACCGATCCTTAAGAGACATAAAAACTCTTCTGCACTAGACATCTTCGTGTTGTCAAGTACGTCAGTTTTGTGCTATCTGTCTATCTGATAAGTTGCATTTTTCATCTATCAATTCTTAGTGCGAAGATATCATGATTACAATGTTTTTTTTTTTTTTTTTAAATCAAAAGTACTCAATTTACGAAATTTTCTTCGAATAAACTATACATTTTTCCTAAAATCATGAAAAGCTCTTGCCATTTTATTCGTCTCAGTCAATGCAGAAAATATATTCTCGAAATAAAAGAAAAAAGACGTAGGTAGAATTCGCTTAGAAATTTTCCCTGTCGACGATCATCTGTTGTAGGAATGTACCCCACTATAGCTGACGTAGGCAAGTCAGGAAACTTCCGGTAAAAAAGTCTGATTCTCGCGGAGCCGTGACTGTATCTCTCGGCTCTATACCCACACATCTGTCCGAGTAGTAACGGAGGAAAGAGAAGCCGAGCAAACGCGAGCCACCGGATAATCAATCTTCAGGAGCCATAAAAACTCTTCTGCACTAGATATCTTCATGTCGTCAAGTACATACATCAGTTTTGCGGTACTTGTCTATCTGATAAGTTGCATTTGTCATCTCTCAATTCATACCGCGAAGATATCATTATCACAAAAATGGTTTTTTTTAAATCAAAAGTACTCTGTCGATACATTTTTTCTAAAATCTTGAAAAACTCTTATTAAGCCATTTTATTGGTGACAGTTGTTGCAAAAAATGTATTCTCGCGATAAACGAAAAAAAACATAGAATCCCCTTAGAAATTTTCCTTGCTGACGTTCATCTGTATAGTGATGTACTTCACTATAGTTGATTACAATTGGAAATTGACCGGTAAAAGGCCGATGTGCGGAATAATAAGAGTCGCATTAGCACTCAGTCAAGACAAGATAGAGAGAAGAGAAAAATTGTTGTACGGAGCGGCGACAGTCATTTTCTTTTTTAAGAGCATATGAAATCCCTACCCCCGCCATCCCGGTCTCAATCGGTATCAAAAACTGTAATCAAGTCTACTCAGAGGATAGTTAATATTTTAGACAAAAGCAAATTCCCACTTCGTCATAGATAGACGAAGTGGAAACTAATTTGTTTTTACTTTTTATTTTTGTTTTATTTTGTTTTTGGCTAGAATATTAACTATCTCTGAGTCTTGATTACAGTTTCAGATACCGATTGAGATTTCTCAATATGTTTAACATCGCCTTAAGGGAAGACGAAACATCCATGAGTGTGAGAAAGATACCGAATCTCTTTCGAAACAAGAATTCTCAAAAACTTGATCTTCTTTGGGAAAAATGAAAGTTTTACATTACAGAGAATTAAGAGACCAATGATGTAAGACTTTTATTTTATCAAAAAACGTTCGGTGTCCTCTAAAAGATTGGTTACAGTTTTTGTTCCCGACTGAGTAGGTTGAACCTCCCCTTAAGAGGCAGTGATACTCACTTCGAAATTTTGAAAGCTATTTTCTTTCAAAATACTCGGCAGATAAAGTTCAGATTTTAACAGAATGTGCGGAAGTATGGCAGAATTGGGCTAAGCTTCGGGCTTCTGGATCAAAACAGCCGTCTGGTCAGGAGCATTAAAAGAAAAATAGTGCGAGAGAGACAGACGTACAGGCGTTTAACATTGGGCGAAGAAATTCCAGCCGGTGTATCATTGCCTCTTAAGGTGATGTGACACATGTTTGACAACTGCTGGGAAACTGCAATCGGTATAAAAAACTGTAATCAAAACTACTCAGTGGCGCTTAATATTTTCGATGAAAAAAAAATAGGTTTTACTCCGTCGTAGATAGACGAAGTCAAAGCTAATTTGCTTTTGTCTGAAATATTAACCGGCTTTGAGTAGATTTGATTACAGTTTTCGATATCGATTGCAGTTTTCGAACATGTGTCACATTGACTTAAGAGCATGTGTGAAACACCTTCCCCCCCAACCATTCCGATCTCAATCGGCATCAAAAACTGTAATCAACTTTTTTCACGCATACTGACATTTTACAGCTTCCAAAAGAGTTTCATTGAATGCGGATATTACTGGAGCATTCGATGAAACTCTTTTTGAAGCTGTAAAATGTCAGTATGCGTGAAAAAAGTTGATTACAGTTTTTATTACCGACGTTTTTATTACCTCGGCGAGGCGAAATCAGTCGGTAACAAAAACTGTAAACAATAGTAAGGAGAAACCGTAGACTTTTTTCCAAAATAACAATAGTCTCCGAATGGCGGTGTCCGAAAAAATGCAGCTATCTCTCTCGAACTCATATGTCACGTGGTACATGTTTCACCTACGAGACACTACCGCGTCTCGTGATGTAGGCAAGTCAGGAAACTTCCGAGCTCTCGTGGATAACAGCAACAAGCGAAGGATGATAGAAGAGTCTCTGGAGGCTCTGGAGTTCTCGCGGAGCCGCGACTGTATCTCGATGCTCTGTACTCACACACATCTGTCCGTGTAGCAGCGGGGGGAAGAGAAGCCGAGCAAACCCGAGCCACCGGACGCGCCGTTCACGAACGTCAGTCGGGTGGCAACTGTCAGGCATGTGGGTCGCTGCCTTTGGTAAAACCGTACGCTCCGAGCGCCCGTCGTGCCACAGTACACCCTAGAAATCGCGCGTCGCTGTGGCGTTTTCGCCTCGCGGTTACGACGACACCCCCTTAATTCGCGAACATGTGATCATCCGAGGGATGATGATAATAATACGCGACAGTGAAAGCGAGTTTGTTTTATCGTGAATAAATAAATGATAAGTTATGATAATACTGTTGAAAACATACTGAAGATACGGATAGAAAGAAAATACAGTGTTGAACGAGAAGAAAGGAGAGGATTTCGTACATTTGAGGACCTCGTAGCTTTCGGGGGTTGATTAAACCAGCCGAGCTGCACGGTCACCCGCCCCAACTATGGTTGCCAAGCACTTCACTCAGGGTAAGCCGAACGCAATAACGATTCACGTCTCTCAGCCCTCCCTTTGTTTAATTCTTTAGCAACCCTCGTGTGTGTCTCGCCGACTGACTTACAGTGTTGCATTATTGCGGCAGGTCGGTCTTAGGGCCTCTTGTGTTTAGAAATTAAACGTTTGTATTGCTGGTAACACAATACCATTGCGGCACATTATATATAGCACGCAAGTTTCGTCAACACAGACTCAACATAAACAAGAGGTACGCGTCTCGCATGCAGCTACTAAGCTGCTCGATGTATCGGCTTTTCGATAAATTCAAGTTTAAGGACCTTTTGTCTTGTTCAAAGACCTTGAGAAACACGATTTTAAGAAAAATTCGACGATTTTTACCAAGTTATTTTCAACTTTGCTGCGAGACGTTGACCAAAGGCTTTTTAGTTTATTTCTCTTTCGCAAAGTTTCTTGTTCCCGATCGGGGTGAGGTTTGATGCCCCAGCGACCACCGATACGCAGGGATACTACGAGCTTATATAGAGTTCGACGAGAGAAGTGCAGAATAAGGATTCGTTTTTTTTTCTGTGTCATCACGTTTTTCTAGTTAATTTTCTTATTTACAAACACATAAAATAGAATATATCAAATAAAATAAAAAATTGCAATAATTGAAAAAATATTAAATTTATTATAACAGTATAATTTCATTGGAAATTAACCTTTTTTAAAAAAATAGGTCTCGCATGCTAATACGCTACGATGTATCAGCTTTTCGATAAATTCAAGTTTAAGGACCTTTTGTCTAGTTTAAAATCCTTGAGATTCGACTTGAAGAAAAATAAGACGATTTTTACCAAATTTTTTGCACGGAGAAAACGTCTTGGTTGGACTTACTAAGATCTTGGTTGAAAATTTTACCAAAAAAAATTTGGTAGGCCCAAGCAATTTGTTGTTCAGGTGTACTCAATACTTGGTTGTTTTACCAAATCCTTGCTTATGTTAACCAATAACCTGCTTGTGTCTGCCTAGTTTTCTTGATAACTTCTTTAACCTTGTTTTTGGTAGTTCTTACCAAGCCTTTTGCACAGTGTAATTTATTTATTTTTCGCAAAGTTTATTCCCGATCGGGGTGCGGTTTGATGCCCCGGCGGCCACTGATGCATAAGGATACTAAGAGCTTATATGGTGCTAGTCTGAGCCCAACTACGGTCAGAACTACACTCAGAGAAAAGCATATCGTTGATTTAACGATTTCACATGATAAAACGAATATAAGAAGGCTTGCAATGTTTTATGGTCGAAGCGATGGTAATATGGTTCAATAAACGATACTTGCAAGGTTATTGGAAACAAACGCTGAAATCGTATATGCAACGAAACGGCATATTTGAAACTATTATCATTTTGATGATTGCTACGATAATTATATTTCCTATAACCATAAAATAGAGACGTTCCTCCTGGGAATTATATTAATGGTTCATCCAACTATTTTCTTATATTTGCTATAACCATAAAATATAGACGTTCCACCTGGGAATTATAGTTTATAGTTAGATTATCGTCGGCCTAACCATATATTTTTTTAATTACCAGTTTTTTCTCGCAGTGCATAAACCTAACGTATAAACACATATTGTCTCTTTATTCAAACCCCGATAATTACTGGCAAAGGCAATAGCCAATTATTGAATCTATGATTTAATACTGTAAAACTTCTCTGAAATAAACGATTGAAATTTAAAAAAATAAAAATACTAAGCGCTTATATAGCGTTGGGCGAGAGAAGTGCAGAACTGTGCACCCGGTAAGCGTAGTACCGGGACGGGCTTTTTTTTGCTTAACTCAGCAGTAGCAGCAGAGGAACATCGGCAGCCAATCTCTCCCCATTCGTCGTTCTCTCCTCTTTCGTACACACACGTGCACTTTGCGAAGTTCAATTCTCCTGTGATGGTGTGACCTCGGTTGTGTCTACGAACGAGCCAGCGTGTCGCCCTTCGTGAAAGTAAGACGTAAAACACAACAATCGAGATGAGAAGAGTGAAAAGGCGAACGGACGACAATAATAACCCACGCGTATTTTTCGACTGACAACCAAAAAAGGCGCAGCACGAAATGCGGTGAAAACATGCGTGTTTTGAGGCGTCTCCATGAATTACCTCAGACACACCTTTCTCCGAGTCACAGAAGCTATTATTTACCATCACGATTATTCGGCTATCTATCCAACGGAAGTGCCTAACGTGTAAATTTTGAAGCAGTTTGCGCAATCGTGTTGACGGTCTCAGTGTCAGTTTCATTAATAATTGATTATATGGCTCGCGACAGTTTTTCCCATTCATCACAGAATCGAAGAGTGATATTGACTTGAAACATAATCGATACTTTTACTAATACTGTAATCATTATTTTTTTAAACTGTTTTTATCAAATGTTTAACGTATAATTTTTTAAACAGTTGACGTAATCGGGTTGACGGTTTCAGTGTCAATTTCGCTAATAATTGATTGAATGGGTCGCGACAGTTTTTCCCATACGTCATAGAATCGAAGAGTGACATTGACTTAAAACATAATCGATACTTTTACTAATAATGTAATCGTTACTTTTGTAATTGCTTTTATTAAATGTTTTACGTATATTTTTTTAAACAATTGACGTAATCGAGTTGATGGTCTCGTTGTCAATTTCGTTAATATTTGATTGAATGCCTCGCGACAGTTTTTCCAATTCGTCATAGAATCGAAGAGTGATATTGACTTGAAACATAATCAATACTTTTACTAATACTGTAATCATTATTTTTTAAAACTGATTTTATCAAATGTTGAACGTATAATTTTTTAAATAGTTGACGTAATCGGGTTGACGGTTTCAGTGTCAATTTCGTTAATGATTGATTGAATGGCTCGCGACAGTTTTCCCCATTCGTCATAGAATCGAAGAGTGACATTGACTTAAAACATAATCGATACTTTTACTAATAATGTAATCATTTTTTTAACGGCTTTTATTAAATGTTTCATGTATATTTTTTTAAACAATTGACGTAATCGAGTAGATGGTCTCGTTGTCAATTTCGTTAATAATTGATTATATGGCTCGCGACAGTTTTTCCAATTCGTCATAGAATCGAAGAGTGATATTGACTTGAAACAATCGATACTTTTACTAATACTGTAATCATTATTTTTTAAACTGTTTTTATCAAATGTTTAACGTATAATTTTTTAAACAGTTGACGTAATCGGGTTGACGGTTTCAGTGTCAATTTCGTTAATATTTGATTATATGGCTCGCGACAGTTTTTCCAATTCGTCATAGAATCGAAGAGTGATATTGACTTAAAACATAATCGATACTTTTACTAATAATGTAATCATTATTTTTTTAATTGCTTTTATTAAATGTTTCACGTATATTTTTTTAAACAATTGGCGTAATCGAGTTGATGGTCTCGTTGTCAATTTCGTTAATAATTGATTGAATGGCTCGCGACAGTTTTCCTTTAATCAATCTACAAGTTTTCGTGGATGAATAACTGTATTTTATTTGTCCTGATACACTTTTTTTTTATCAATTTGTAGGTTTTCATGGACGAATAACCTTCTATTATTCATCTGGATATATATTTTTTTCGTCCTTTTTAAGTATTATCCGGATGAAAAATGGTTTATTATTCGCACGACAGTACTTCTAACAAATCCGATGAATTCCGGCGGCGAAATAAGGAACTAAGTAAAAAAGAAGTGAATTCGGTCGTTATCCGAACGAGTAACATATCGTTATTCCGCAGCGTTTCCCACACCGAGAAAAAAATTAGTAAGACCAACCGAATGTGCGGTTGTGGGTGGCGGAATAAACATTTGGTTAATTGGACATGTATATTTGGTTGAACGAACCAACGCATAGTTGAATCAACTTTCCTTAATTCACAATAACTATTATTTCGTTCACGGAACAAAATATTTCCTTCGCCACCCGCAACCGCACATTTGATTGGTTTTTATCTCAGTGCAATTCGTGATAGAATCGAAGAGTGATATTGACTTTAAACATAATCGGTACTTTTACTGATACTGTAATTATTCCTTTCTAATTTTATCAAATGTTTAACGTACACTGAGAGAAATTAAGGTGGTACTGGTAACTAATCAGTGATAATTATATTTTATTAGGCCAGGTAACTATTTTTGTAGTTACATTAACGTAGTTAATGTAATTAACTACGTTAATTATTTTTATTTAATTTTTTTTATTAATTATTTTTGTAGTTACATTAACTACGTTACTATTAATATTAATATATATTAGTAGTTACTATAATAATTACTATATATAATATATAGTAATATATAATATAACTATATATTAGTAGTTACATTAACAGTTAATGTAACTACTAATGTATATTAATATTAATAGTAACGTAGTTAATGTAACTACAAAAATAGTCACCTGGACTAATAAAATATAATTATCACTGAATAGTTATCAGGACCATCTCAATTTCTCTCAGTGTATAAATTTTGAAAGAATTGACATAATCGAGCTCACGGTCTCGGTGTCAATTTCGTTAATAATTGATTGAATGACTTGCGACAGTTTTCCCATTCATCATAGCATCGAAGAGTGATATTGACTTGAAACGCGATCGGTACTTTTACTAATAGTGTGATGATTCTTTTTACTAATTTAATCAAACGTTTGACGTGTAAATTTTGAAGCAGTTCTCGCAATCGAATCGACGGCCTCGGCGTCAATTTCGTAAATAATTGATCGAATGGCGATAGTTTTCCCATTCGTCATAGAATCGAAGAGTCATATTGACTTAAAATGCGATCGGTACATTTACTAATAATTTTATAATGATTCTTTTTTTTTAAATCCTTTATTTATAGTCGCAACAACAACATGGTTTTTAGCGACTATATAATAATTCTTGTTACTAATTTTATCAATGTTAAAATCTTGTATCTCGACTAACCCTTAATTATACTTTTAAAAAATTGAATATTCAGCACGAATGAAAAAACACTGACGTTAATATTTTGAGACAAAATTATGAACTATTTCGCTGCAACGATAACACAAAAAATTTGAAATAAATCATTAAACTAAATTGTGTTTCATTATCTTTATATATGATTCTACATTCTGTTGGAATGAATCGATTTATTCTGTGAGAATAATTAATCGAACACTGCTAGTTAGTCACAAGGTACGAGGATATCTTATTTACCTGTGACTTGAGTAGTTTGATCAGATCTCATCTTCTCTAATATTAAATATTAATTTCATCCTATAGTCGCTGCCGATCTTCTGGGATACGCGACGGTACATATGAAGTAATTAAATATGATATTGCGGTCGTGTTTGACGTGAAATAATTAGCTCGTAGCTTTATCGTAGATAATGAGAAATATCAGAGAGAGAGAAAGACAGAAAATCATCTATGGCATGGAAACTTTTCAAAAACAAAGAATGCATTTTTTTTAATCGTCACGTTTTCCTAATTCATTTTCTTATTTTCAAAAACATAAAACAACATCTATTGACTTAATGTCATTTTTATATATAAAATTAATACTTTTTATATTTGTATATATAAAAGATTTATATATAAATTTCATTGACTTAATCTCGTTTTATATATACAATGACATTAAATCAATGAAATAAATTTTATATATAAAACGACATTAAGTCAATGAAATAAAATATTTGGAATAATTGAAAGAAAATAAAATTTATTGTAATCGTAACATTTCAAAAACAAAGAATGCATTTTTATTAATCGTCACGTTTTCCTAGTTTGTTTTCTTATTTTCAAAAACATAAAACAACATCTATTGACTTAATGTCATTTTTATATATAAAATTAATACTTTTTATATTTGTATATATAAAAGATTTATATATAAATTTCATTGACTTAATCTCGTTTTATATATGAAATGACATTAAATCAATGAAATAAATTTTATATATAAAACGACATTAAGTCAATGAAATAAAATATTTGGAATAATTGAAAGAAAATTAAATTTATTGTAATCGTACCATTTTATTGGGAATTAACAATTATTTTTTATAGATTACATTTTCTTGTTTTCTTTGGAGCGTTAAAATCTGATGTAGTTATCGATTACTTAGTGAAATATATTTTTCTTCTTCATCTTCTTCGTCTTGTTCTTCTCGCCCTCGTCCTGGCGTTTCACGCCCACTTGGTACCTATCTATCAGTTCGATAATCTACCGAGCTGAGGAACTGGTGCGTACCATCATCACCTATATAGAGTGAACCCGTAGAGACGTTCCGTGTTTCAATTACCTTCTCCTGTACCTACTACCGACAGTGGCCGACACTCGGTCATCTGCAAACTCAGCACCACGCAATCCCTGACGTAATAATTAAGAGCGGACGAGCTGAGAGCGAACTAGCGTCCCGTCAACGTGACACGCTTACGAATCGGCTCGTCAACGGGAGATACAATAACTACCTCGTATTCTACATCCCCCGGAGCGAGCTAATCTTCGGTGCATCGCAAGAGCTGTTCATCATGATGAAATAGCTGCTGAATTTTCTTTCTTTTACTAACACTTTACACTTTATTTTTTTTACCAACACTTTACAACTTCATTTTCTTTACAAGTTTAACGGACAAAACGTTTATTGAGATTTTAACAATAACTCGTATGCTACATCCGCCACTCTCAGTAAAATAAACGCACAAAACTTGTACAAATTTTTTTGCGATTTTCGCACTGATTTAATAATTATGATTAATTTTTATACACATAAAATAACATTTTCTATCAATTTTTATTCACATCAAAATAAGTGCCTAGTATCCTGTTATTCAATTGGCATTAACAATTTTTTAGGCTACGTAGTGTGTACCTGTTCATTGCGAAGTACGAGGAAATATACTCTTCGAGTCTGAAGAACTCGACACACAGTAAAATAAATCACAAAAAAATTATACAGAGAGTTTTGAAAATTTCACACTGATTTAACAATTACGATCAATTTTTATACACAAAAATAACATTTTCTATCAATTTTGATTTACATTAAAATGAATGCCTAGTATCCTGTTATTCAATCGGTATTAAAAATTTTTGACGCTGCGCAATGTGGAACCCGTGCATTGCGAAGTACGAGAAAAATATAATTTCCGAGTCTGAAGAACTCGACACACAGGAAAATAAATCACAAAAAAGTTATTGAAAGTATTTTGAAAATTTCACATTGTTTTAACAATTACGATCAATTTTTAGACACATAAAATAACATTTTCTATCCATTTTTATTCACATTAAAATAACATTTTCTATCAATCTTTATTTACATAAAAATAAATGTCTAGTATTCTGTTATTCAATCAGTATTAAAATTAGTTGAGGCTGCGCAGTATGGAACCTGCGCATTGCGAATTACGAGAAAAATATAATTTCCGACTCTGAAGAACTCGACACACAGGAAAATAAATCACAAAAAAATTATTGAAAGTATTTTGAAAATTTTACACTGTTTTAACAATTACGATCAATTTTTAGACACATAAAATAACATTTACTATCAATTTTTATACACATAAAATAACATTTTCTATCAATTTTTATTTACATTAAAATAAATGCCTAGTATTCTGTTATTCAATCGGTATTAAAATTTCTTGAGGTTGGGCAATATGGAACCTGCGTATTGCGAAGTACGAGAAATATATACTCTCCGAGTCTGAAGATCTCGACGCACAGTAAAATAAATCACAAAAAAATTATTGAAAGTGTTTTGAAAATTTCAGACTGTTTTAACAATTACGATCAATTTTTAGACACATAAAATAACATTTACTATCAATTTTTATACACATAAATCACATTTTCTATCATTTTTTATTTACATAAAAATAAATGCCTAGTATTCTGTTATTCAATCGGTATTAAAAATTTTTGAGGCTGCGCAGTGTGGAACCCGCGCATTGCGAAGTACGAGAAAAATATAATTTCCGAGTCTGAAAAACTCGACACACAGGAAAATAAATCACAAAAAAGTTATTGAAAGTATTTTGAAAATTTCACACTGTTTTAACAATTACGATCAATTTTTAGACACATAAAATAACATTTACTATCAATTTTTATACACATAAAATAACGTTTTCTGTCAATTTTTATTTACATTAAAATAAATGTCTAGTATTCTGTTATTCAATCGGTATTAAAATTCCTTGAGGTTGGGCAATATGGAACCCGCGCATTGCGAAGTACGAGAAAAATATACTCTCCGAGTCTAAAGAACTCCATACACAGTAAAATAAATCACAAAAAAATTATTGAAAGTATTTTGAAAATTTCACACTGTTTTAAGAATTACGATCAATTTTTAGGCACATAAAATAACATTTTCTATCCGTTTTTATTCACACTAAAAAAACATTTCCTATCAATTTTTATTTACATAAAAATAAACGTCTAGTATTCTGTTATTCAATCGGTATTAAAAATTTTTGAGGCTGCGCAGTATGGAACCTGCGCATTGCGAAGTACGAGAAAAATTAACTCTCCGACTCTGAAGAACTCGACACACAGTAAAATAAATCGCAGAAAAATTATAGAAAGAATTTTGCAAATTTGACACTGATTTACCAATTACGATAATTTTTTATACACATAAAATAACATTTACTATCAATTTTTATTCACATTAAAATAATATTTTCAATCAATTTTTATTTACATAAAAATAAATGTCTAGTATTCTGTTATTCAATCGGTATTAAAATTTTTTGAGGCTGCGCAGTATGGAACCTGCGCATTGCGAAGTACGAGAAAAATATACTTTCCGAGTCTGAAGACACACAGTAAAATAAATCACAAAAAATATAGAAAGTATTTTAAAAATTTCACCCTGATTTAACAATTACGATCAATTTTTAGGCACATAAAATAACATTTTCTATCCATTTTTATTCTCATTAAAATAACATTTTCAATCAATTTTTATTTACATAAAAATAAATGTCTAGTATTCTGTTATTCAATCGGTATTAAAAAATTTTCAGGCTGCGCATTGAGGGACCTGCGCATTGCGAAGTAATAGAAAAATATACTTCCCAAGTCTGAAGAACTCGACACACTTCGCGCGATAAAACCAGATGAGCTCGTAACTTCCGAGGATTCCGTATTATCGCTGCTGCCTGGTAGATAAGAGCGAACAAACGAAGAGACATCTCGTGAATCCCTGTGTTGGTATACAACACTCGTACTTACTGTATGGAGTGGACTCATCCATTCCTGGTTGCACAAAGCTTTGCACAGCCTGTACTCTCTTGAGTACAGAGCTTGCAGGGCTTACGGGGCTTTCCACGAATCACAACGACCTAGTTAGCGATTCCCGGGCCCACTTGCGGCACAAAACCCGCAGGGACCTTCGTTCCGAATGGCTATACACAAAACCCCTCAAATTGTTTATTAGCATTTGTTCACAGCAGCTCGGCAACCTTTGACAAGTTTGTCAGGGACGTAGGACGCCCTTTGACTGTGTTTATCAATGGCGAACTGTGGCGAGCTCTGCGGCAAAGTTTATCTGCTAGCATAAGACCGCCAGCAACACAGCGGCTGTGATAACTCACCCTCGGTGGACGGCGTTGCCTGAATTCCATGTGTAAACACATATGTAGTAAGACGCATACATTAATGCACCGCTACATACATAATGTACCGGCATTTTGCGGGCAAACCGCTATTACTTGATTTTTCAAACCGCCATTTCATGCTATTTCTGGATCATAATAAATATGAGTTAAAAAAGAATGTTAATCTGTTGTGGCTTCCTCATAGAGGAAGTTTTGTAAGAATCCAACAATAATGAAGAAGCAATTTGCAAAGTTCTACTTTGCAGCCTTGTTTAAAAAATTTTTAAATGGCATTAGTTTTGAACCCCTTGACATATTCTCGACAGATTCGAACTGATGCTTAGTTTACCCACACTCTATATGTGGATCAAATTTGAGCCCGATATCTTAAAAATTGCGGAAGTTAGAGCACGAACAAAAAATTCAAAATGTCATAAATTTAAAACCCCTTAACGGATTGACGTCAAATTCATTCCCAAACTTTATTTAATAACAGTCTACTTGTGGACCAAATTTGAGCCCGATATCTTAAAAATTGCGGAAGTTAGAGCACGAACAAAAAATGTCAAAAAATTAAAAAATGCCATAAATTGTGAACCCTTTAACGGATTGACACCAAATTTAATCCTAAACACTATTTGATAACAATCCACTTCTGGTCCAAGTTTGAGCCGGATATCATGAAAATTGCGGGAGTTAGAGCCCGAGCTGACATTCTCCAAAAAATTCAAAATGCCATAAATTTTGAACACCTTGATGGATTAACTCCAAATTCAATCACATACCTTGTTTAACGACAGCTTACTCGTGGTTCAAATTTGAGTCCGATATCTTGAAAATTGCGACGGCTATCGTGCTAACAAAAAATTCTGCACACACACACACACATACAGACATTTTTTCTAAACCACTTTTTTCGACGTTTTAGACCATTCTGAGTGTCCTGATATGAAAATCGTGAAAAAAAAATTTTCACTTGTAATACCACAAGAGCTTTGAAATTATCGGATATTTCCTGACAGGTTCGTTGCAAACAAATGAACGAGTCAAGTTTTCCAGGTTAAAAAATCACGAGCGCGTAGCGCGAGTGATTTTTCTGGAAAACTTGACGAGTTTATTTGTTTGCAGGGAACCTGGAGGGAAATATCAGATTAATTTCGAAGCTCGAGTGGTATTCGGGGGATTATTTTTTCTATTCAAATTGCGACAAATGGAATTGCACCATGAGACAAAAATTATCATTCTGACAAGGAAATTTCATAATCAGAACAAAAACCTATGTTGCATCCAACACATATTTTCTCTCTGCACAAAATGCAGTGAATTGCGCCCAAATCGATTTTTTACTCTTTTCTGTATTTGCCGGGACATTTTGTTTTATTTTTTTAGCGATGTTCTGAAGCGATTCATCACCAAATCGCTTTTTTGACTCACTCATATTGACGACCGTTAATAGTACCTTGACGTTTTAAAGATTCGCAGAGGTTACAAGTGTCAAAAAAATTATTGTTTATCGCTTAGCAACCGAGCCGGGAAATTTTCGAAAAATTATCGATATAATTTTACCCTAGCTGTACCACGTGATGTTGAATACCGCGCTCTGATTGGTCGAAATTGGAGTTGAAAAAATAATCACAAAAACAAAGCTTCCTCTATGAGGAAGCAAAAAACAAATTATTGGCAGTCTACCGCGCAGAATTTATTGTAATATTTTATTTAACCCTTTGAGTCAAACATTTTTCGTTTCTAAAATGAAAAAATTCATTAATTATTGTCCGAAATGAGTTTAAAACATTTAAATCTGAGCGAAAACAAGTGGGTCACTTAGTGAGTACTTTTTAGTACTTTTTAAAAATTATTAACACTCGTACGGATAATATGAAATGAGAAATAGTGAGAATTACTGACAATATTGGTAAGATTGGCACTCTTCGAAAGAAAAAGTTTAGATTATAAAAAAAATTGTATACTTTGCAATAAAAAAGGACTTTTTTTTTTCAAAATCATTTTTAGTTCATATCGAAAATAATACTATTGGAAACATGTATGTATGTTATATTAATATGTTTGATATAAAATTTTTTTGTTTTTATTTTATGTCGATAACGTTATCTAGATAATATAAGTTTCAATCCTAATGTTCAAATAAAATTATTTGCAATACATAAGGTCCAGTAAATCTTTCGAATGGCATAGATATTATATGGCTATATGCCAATGATTTTTTATATTCAGTCATATATTTTAAAACGATCCTGAAAAAAAATACAATTATTAAAAACACTATTATTATCTTTACCACTATTTTCCATATATTTTCGTGAGAACTTATTTAGCATAGTTCAGCTTACAATATTCATTTATCTATATTATGCAAATAAGAAATTTTCACTTATGTAAATTTCACTCCGTGTATGTTAAATTAAAACCGTATAAAAAAAACAATTAAATCACTCGTGTAAAATAACATTTAATATTAATTTTTATAATATTATTATTATGAGGATATTGCAATATCTTTATTTTTCTTTATTTTATGATGGACGGTTATTTAATTATGACAGAAAATAATAAGAAAAAATAACCTTAAGCTGGCTTCGTTCTTCATTGCTATACACATTGTATATAACGTAAATAATGATGGAAGTCTTCAAGGATGTACAAAGACAGTCTCAGTGGCATGAACGGGAAGTTATTAAGGCAAAATTCCACGTTCCTTCTAAAGAACTCATACATAAATACAAAACGCGTTTCCGGTTCACTGTCATTTGTATAGCGAGCAGAGTATATGAGTCTCGACTCATTACGAGATTCACGGATCTGACAAGGAATGACGACAAAGTCAACGTTTGAAATTG
This sequence comes from Ephialtes manifestator, assembly GCA_963970395.1. Classification (NCBI taxonomy): domain Eukaryota; kingdom Metazoa; phylum Arthropoda; class Insecta; order Hymenoptera; family Ichneumonidae; genus Ephialtes; species Ephialtes manifestator. The sequence goes on along the minus strand of OZ019968.1, from coordinate 41,633,137 downwards.
TAACGTTTCGTACTCACCCACGTGGCCTTGCTCAAGAATATTACTCACGCTTTCTCACAGTCTCGAGTCATTGAGAAAATATACGAATGTTGCGAAATTATTTTTAAAACCGCCTGTAAGATGACGCGCAAAAATTAAATTCGTGGAATATACTTTCTTCCGGGTTTAGTGAAACACGCTACGTTACAGGAACGCTGACCTCGTTATGTAGTACCTTTCAACAGCGACGGATTCTTCTCAGCAGTCGTGGATGGCATGGATACACTCTCACTCCCACTGTATACCGAGGATCCTACCACTACGCATCGAAGATCCTCTGCGGTGACTCACATTCAGCATCTCTCGGCGCTTGGGGTTCCCTGGAATTTATAGGATGCATATGACGCATCCAGGTATTACACGGTATCGCATACCGATAATGATTGGAACGCGTAGACTACATGTGTTAAAACTATACTGAGTCGAACACGTCGTCCCATTTTTATCTTGGCGCTGGTCAACACGGAAAGAAATGTTTGTTTGTGACAACTACGTTTCCCATTTGCTGTACACAATGTCTAAAAAATGAGTTGCCTCAACCATATCGAATAGTAACCTCAACTATTCACGATTAGTTCTCGCGAGATTAGTGCGGTTAAGGGGAGGGAGTTAAGTAAAAAAAATTGCTTTTGGAAATTTAATATCATTCAAATCCTATTGCATATAAAAATGCGCAACGCACTATATTGTTGGTACTCGATGAAAGGATTTTTTACTGTCGTCTGACTTGCATATGCTTTTCAATATTATCTTAAGCAAAGTTCTTAGGTTTTCCATTCTGCGCATGATTCAGATCAAACTACTAGGGAGATTGAAATGGTTGACATCTCATTTTCTTCTTCATGAAAAGATAAAAGGTTATATTTTTTAAGTGACATAATTATTAATAAATAAATTTTATGCTATTTTCTGAGTCAGTGATTAACTTTGCTTTCAGAATGAAAAAAAAATGGTTTGCTGTATTTAGGCGGTCTATCTTTTCATGATGATCTTTTCACTGTAAAAAAATCGACTTGAAATTTAATGTACTTTACTGGAAGTTTTTATGCATAAACCAGTATATTAAATTTAATATACAAGTGTAATGTAAAATTAATCTATGGTACAGCACATTCAATGATTTACTTTAATTTTACAGTAAAAGTACTTGAATTTTACAGTAGAAAGACTTGAATTTTAATATTTTGCTTTAATACTACTGAAAAAGTACATGAATTTTATGTCACAATTGTATATTAAATTTCGATTACGAGTTTATGCATAAAAACTTTCAGTCTTTTCTAACAGTGTAGAATTAGTTCTATATAAAACCATTACAATAACTCTATTTTAAATAAGTTATACTCAGTAAAAAAATCTTATCTTCAAAAAAAAAATTCATGTAGCTAAATAGTTATTTCATCATTTTAGCTTTTCGGGAGAAGCTCGACAAATGTGATACACTGAGAGAAAAATATATGGTTAAAGCAACAATACTATACTTTTATCATATAATAGTTTACTATTACCATATAATATAATTCCCAGGAGCGCCGATTATATTTTACAGTAATGACAATGACAAAAATGATAGCTGCAAACATAATTATAGCTCAACAAAACAAATCCTGTAAAAATCGATATGATCGAGTCTCCTGGGAACTATATCAGTATAGTCGGCTCTACCATTCTACTATATATTTTTCTCAGTGTAATAGTGCATATAACATTATACACAGCATGAGGTTTAAGATTTCTGCATATTCAAAATAAAACTTTGGTAAGCTATATCTTTCGAACTATGGTATCAAGAAAAAAACTAAAAAGTAGAAAATGTTTGTTTTTGTATTCTCTGATGGACGATTTTTTTATTTTTTTTTTAAGTCTAAACTTAAGGAAGTTATTCTTGACTTAGTACTTTGGCCAGTTATAACTCTTAAGTCGAAGTTCCGCGGAAAAAACTGAAAAGTAGTAAATATTCTTTATTGTATTCTCTAACAGCTATAAAGAAACAGTGAAACTAAACGAATAATTTGCATATTAAATCCACTAAATAAGTACACGCGGTAAAACAAATTAATAAAAACAAGGATGCAAAGCAGAACCTTGTACATTGCTTCCTCATTATATTTCGCTTTTTACAAAGCAACCTCTAAGAGGAAGTATGGGAATTGATTTTGGCTTCCTCATAGAGGAAGCTTTGTAAAAAGCGAAATATAATGAGGAAGCAATGTGCAAGGTTCTGCTTTGCATCTTTGTTTGAAATAAATATAAATAAGCGCACACTCTCGCTTTGTGAACATATAATAAGAACAAACGGTCCAGAAACTTTCTCGAATACTCTATCTTCTCTGCTTTTTTTTTGTAGAACACGATAGAAATCGGTGGTTTCCGAAATTTCATTGGGAAGCAAGGATATGGCTAGTTTATATGACATAAATCGCTACTTTTCGCAATATAGACTGTACAACATCGCTATGAAAATATGTTATCGTTCAACATTTTTGGGCTATATCTGACGTATTTCTCTGTTAATCATGAATTTGGCACTCATTTGACTCCCAGTTCGATATTTGATAAAATCAAAATCTCATAAAATTTTAACGTTTCAACCGATCTTAACCAAATTTAATAGGGATCACCGGTGTATGAAAGCTGACGTACATACCAATTTTGAGCTTAATATCTCGAAAATTAAAAGAGTTATCGCGTTAACAGACATTTTTGAAAAAATTTAAAACCGCGTAAAAATTTAATGATCATGGGGATTTTTTCATTCAGACATTTTTTCTAAATCACTTTTCTCGACGTTTTGGACTATTCTGAGTGTACTGTAAAAAAATTTACGAAAACAAAGCAAAAGTGATACAAAATCTATCCAAAGTACTACTCTTAATGTAGATTTGAAAGCTAATCTTGAAATCGTAGAAGCAAAAAGGAACAGTTGAGATAAAAACAAAGGAACTGGCACTTTAAGGTTCAGAATTCTGCACTCTGAAGTAGATTATTACACGTGGCTATTGTCAGCAGCGGAATGGAAATGCCGCGAAGGGCGAGAGAGCGCAACCCTTCGTACCTTGCCACGAGAGTTGAAACGCGGTGAACGAGGGTGTGCAGCAGGACAGCAGAGTGAGCGTTTTGCGAATGGGGGTTTGTGCTACATATATGCACACAGGCGTAAAGAACAAGGGGGTTGCGAGGCAGAGGGCTTGCCAAATGCCATACGGTGGTAGCAACTGTACCATGACTGTACAGCGGCCGTTTCGCACCCTCCAGTCCTTGTCTCGCGAATGCTCTCGCTCCAAATATCGCGATGATAAGCGAGATGCAGAAACGTATATATTCAAGAGCCGCGGAATACCGAAATGCTCGAATTAAAGCGAAGCGACGCTGAGCTTGACGTCTGAGGGCCGGATTACACAAGATTGTGTGCACCGATGGAAGTGAAAAGTCTAACTTTTTTTTTTAAACGAACAATGAACACACGGTATGAATAACCATTTTTGCGCAGGAAATGACAGAAGCGAAACAAAAGAAAATTGTGCAAATGAGCGATTTTTTGTTTCTAATCGCATGTTCAAATGTATGGCATTAAATAAAATAAAAATAGCATATTAGAAAGAAACAAAATTCAGCTAAATAATAGCAGCTTTGCGTATTTAATGTTTTTAGCGTATAAAAAAATTAGGAATTTTACGGACGTGTGATTTAAATTTAAATTATAAAAATGTTGACCTTATCATGCACTGTTCATTTTTTTTTTGCAAATTCACATTAACGGAAATTTTATTCATCAGCTGATATATTAAATTTAATATACAAATATGATGTAAAATTAATAAACGGTATATTAAACACATTAAAACAATAAATATGCACTGTTAAAAATATTTTGGAAATTAATATATGTATTGGAAGTTCTTTTGCAGATACGATATATTAAATTCATTTTAATATACAGATATGTTGTAAAATTCGTGTATTGCATAAAATAAGTGTTTAGTATACTGCATATTAATTTTACAACAATTTTTTTGTATATTAATTAATATTTGTATATTAAATTTAATATACGCGTATCTGCAAGAAAACTTCCAATACTTAATATTAATTTTCATTTTTAAAATGTCAAACAGTGTGGGAGTACTGCATTATTACTATATAATTGTATATTGAATTTAATATATTAGCTTAAGAACTTCCGATGAATGTATATTAATTTTTGTGAACTTTTTTGACAGTGCAGCTATGAAATACGTCGTTCTGTGCCATTTTTGGCGTTATTTTTGTAGCGTGTGGTTGACCATAGTGTTAGAGACCTTCAAAAACATTCCCCAAGCTCAATTCTGTCAGGCACTTCAGTACTAAAATGAGATAGGTCCTCTTCTACCTGCTGTCGGCAATTCTACTCCATTGGGGCATTGCAAACGTCGAGTCTCGTGCGTATGGGGCACCTGTGCGCTTCAGAAATTTCACCCGAATCACCATACGCTTGAGCTACGTTCGGAATACCGATTCGACGTATAATGTCCCGCACCTTTCGTTCACATTGTGTTGTCTCGATCAGGAGAGGAATCAGCTACCGGCAGTAGCTTCTTTATACAAAGACCAAAAAGAATATTTCACAACAAGAATTTTTTATTACCTAATAACAAAAAATAAATAAACATGCCTAAATGTTCTTCTGAGAAGAAGCAACAGGAAACGCTTAAAAAAATAGTAGCAAAGATAGGGAGAAGGCAGAGAGAAAATATTGTTTTTGAATTTACATTTCGCTATTTATTTTTTATGTGAATACGCTTGTTGGATTTTTTGCTATTTTTCGTTGATGCAAAATAGTTGGGAATAAAGAACTTTTTTTGTTTTTAAATACTAATATCTTTTAGCATTGCTCATTAACACTATTTTCGAAATTACTTCTCTCTTAGTAGATTAAAATTAAATATTTTATATTGTTATATTTGATAAGTTTACTCTTGGGTCATTGACTCAGTCAATGATGCAAAAGCCTTGGGAAAAAAATAAACGATGAAAAAAAGAATTTAAAAAACTGTGTATTTTTACCCACCAAAAATATATTAAATTTGAGATTAATAAAGCGCATTTACTACTAAAATTATTTCTCGGCAAATTTGTTTTCTGACTCTTTAAATTCCCTCCAAACTATTGCTAGGAAGACGTAGAGAGACTCCCCATGAGAACCTGTTTTTATGTGCAGGAGTTTATTTTTTGTACACGATTTTTTCAACCTTTGCGCACTCAGCCGTATTTTTCTTAAAATTAAGTTTTTACGTGATAAAGGCATTTTTTAAACTTGTCATTAATTTCTCTATTGAGAATAATTTCCAAATAAAGTCTGCATCACATTACCAAGTTTTCAAAATAAAAAAACGCCATGAAACAAAAAAATAGAAAGTGAAAAAAGTATAAAATTTAGTATAAATAAAATAAAGTATAGAAGTTGTACCATTTTTAGGTGGAAAGTCTTTCACTGGGCGGCCAGTGTTGACTAATTACTAAAAGCGTCTCTCAAGCCGTCGCCAAGGACAGGAAATAATAAGAGGAAAACATGGGAAAGTCAAAAAATGAAAATCCGAGTGCGGCAAAACTCGAGGAAATTAATTGGATCTCGTAAATGCCTGGACCGCGTGCGGTTGCGCCAGTTCGTTTGGTTTCTGTAGCCACTAGCTTGTGTGTTTGGCTATGCTATAACGAAAGTGGCGAGAAAGCACGAGAAGTGAAGAGAATAAAGCCCAGGCGTCGACGAGGAGATATATACGGTGCAACGATGCTTTGCAACTACTGCAAATACATATACATATATATATATATAGACATATATGTGAATCAACCAGAAAAGCCCGCAGATTCGCGCCTCGAGAAACGAGATATAACTCGACGGATTTCTCTGAATTCTCGATATCTGCTTCTCGCACCAATATCAATTTATAATTCTCGCCTACACTCCCCATAGAAACTCCATTCGTCTGGCAATGAAAGGTTTTCTCGTTTGCGGTATTCATTTCCCGGGTTATTCATGTATATAACGTGGGGCATTTCAGGTCAAACAGACAGAATCGTGAACGTCGTATTTTTCTATTTAAAAAATTGTTATTACTTCATAGAGCGGCGTAATAAAATACTGCATGTTAATTTTTAGATTTTTTAGAAAATATTTTTGATAAGGAAAAAAAATTGTTTACTAGAAAAATACGTGGACGATTTGAAAAAATTGTCTGTCAGTAAATTCTTTGGTAAAAAACAAAATTTTGTACACTCAGAGAAATCGTAGTAGTACAGTCAACTATAAAGTGACAACTATTAAGTTTTAGTCCATTCAACTATTTTCATAATTACGATAGCTGTGAAAATAGTTATGGCAACTATTTGGTAGTTATAGCAACTATTTGATAGTTGTGGCAACTATAAAAAAATTGCTTGTATGAACTAAAAATGAATAGTTGTCACTTTATAGTTACAAATACCACAATTTTCTCTCAGTGTAGCGTATTACGAAGATGAAGTAAAAAATTAAATACTCAGATTTGGGTTTTTCCCCAATTTTAAGTTTCTGAATTAAATTGAATTTTTTCGTTATCAAATATTTTTAGTTTATTTTATGTTGATAAATTACATCGTCCAATATTTTTCATTGCTGGAAATTATATTTACTCGTTCTTGTAATTTAATGTTTTTATTTAATTTCATAATTATTTAAATTACAGCTTTTTCTAATATGCAAATATATTTATCAAATGAACAAAAGCAAATCAATTTACGAAAAAAAAAAAACTAAGTTCAGTATTTTTTTAGATTAGCCTTCAACATATTAAAATCATAAAAAAATAATAATAAATCTGACGTTTGTCAGTTTGTCGATTTGGCCTGAAATGCGCCATATATATATACAAAGCAAAAGTTGCGCGGTCGGTGGTCAGGAAACGGATGGCGAGATCGGAGACTTTAAGCGATAAATAAACGGGTAGCAGCCGCGAGTTCTACGCGATACGAGATAAAGACAGCGCGTGTGTCGCAGCAATACACACGCCGACAGGACGTGCGGCTCTCTCTTTTAGGCAGAAAGCTGAACAGACACTAGTAAGAGTGAGAACGAGAAACAAATCTGTGATGTATAATGCTTGAGCGAAGTTGTGCGAAAGATTATCAGAATTCTCGAGGACATTTACTGAAATACACTGAATGTCGTCAAAGGCAGTGATATACAGAAAAAGTGGTTAAGGAGGAACGTGGTTTTTTATCTTTAAAAAATCGATTCTATATTTTTGATTTAAATAATAATACAATATCTAGAAAATATATTCCTAAACTTTAAAAACCGGCATTTGAAGTCATTTTGAATTTATATCTGATAGAAGTGGTGAACGGTAAATGTGACCGGTAATTTAACCACAGCTTTACCGTAATAGATTAGTGCGTGGTTTTTTTTTTTTAATTACCACATTGGTTATAAAACGATTAAGTTTCGTCGTGATTTAAAATCTCACTAATATACGGTAACACTGTTAGAAGTCTTTGTATGAAAATTAATATAAAGTATTGGAAGCTTTTTTGCAGATACGCGTATATTAAATTTAATACACAAATGTTAATTAATATACAAAAAAATTGTTGTACAATTAATATACACTATACTAAATACTTCATAAAACTTGTGTTTATAATATAATTATTGGAATTTTACGACATATCTTATCTGTATATTAAATTTCATTTAATATACAGATATGTCGTAAAAAATTTAATGAAATTTAATATACTGTATCTGAAAAAGAACTTCCAATACATATATTAATTGTCAAAATATTTTTAGCAGTGAACCAAAAAATGTTTTGTCCTACAATTTCACATCTAATCAGGTGATTTTAACCAGTTTTTACGGTAAATTTATGAGTAATTTTCGAGGTATTTTCATAAAACAAAATATGTAGAAAAGAAATTGCAGTAAAATCTATCATGTTTACGGTTAATTTATGGAAAACAAAAATACCGGTAAAATACGGTGATTTGACAATTAATTTACCGAAAACCAAAAATATCGGTAAGATGCGATATTTTATGCATAGTAACTTCCGATCCAATAGAGATTAATATCCGTTTTTGATGTAAAAATTTCTGCAACATCAGATACGAAGATGAGAAAATGCATCATTATATACTTTTTTTTCTCGGTGAGAATGGAGACAATTTCCCATCCTGATACTATTTCTCGTGTCTTTACGAAGCCTTCATTACCATTTCACAATACCCTCTTTATTCGACCCGATGGCAAGATAGTCAAAATTGAATGCAAATTTAGCGATCTCACAGCAAAATAAGAGAACCGTGAGACTTTTTTTTATCCGAAGGCTCTTTATTGAGAGAAACAGGGATTCGCCTTCGTCCGTTCCGATTTCATTCCATGTAAAATAAACGACACGATTAAGGGGCAAGGAAAGAGATCGAAAAAATCTGTAATATCAGCAAAAAGAAATCGGTGCCCACCGCCGGAGGAAGTCACGCGCCTCGCCTCTCATATCGTCCTTGAAGACGAATCCAAACGCTCGAGCGCAACGCAGCTGCTGCTGCAGGTGTACGCGAAAAGTTGTCTCGCACCTGCATGATCGCTCGAGCACAGGTTTTTGCGTCTAGTTCAGTTTATTTTTGGTCTTCCCTTGACTTATTATGGCGTAATAAATATGTGCCCTACTATGCAGCGAAAGTGCAGAGAATGCTAAGCATCCGATGACTAAAAACACATAATATTTCATAACCACGAGGATGAGGCTGAGCACCTTTCGATTAGTAGAACCGTTAGTCGGTCAGTAAGCCACAATTGAGATGAACCCAAAGTTTAAACTTCTTGCCATATCTCCCGCAATTTTTACAGTTTTAGTACAGCTTCCAGTAAATGTCAACGTCTTACAAAATATTTCCACACTGTAAATAAAATCTACTTGAAATTTAGTGTACTTTTACTGGAAGTTTTTATTCATAAACTAGTAAATTAAATTTAATATACAAGTGTAATGTAAAATTGATGTATGGTGCAGCACATTCAATAATTTACTTCAATTTTACAGTAAAAGTACTTGAATTTTAGTAATTTGCTTTAATTTTACTGGAAAAATACATGAATTTTATACCACCATTGTATATTAAATTTCGATGACGAGTTTATGAATAACTTCCAATCTTTTCTAACAGTGCAACTACACAAAAACTTGGCACCAAACAATTCTAAAGTTTTCCACAAATACAAAAAACCGAAATTTTACCTTTTGTGGAGCTCCTAATCAGAGTTGTAAATCCTTAATTTTGAAAAAATAGAGATTATTAAAAATAATTAATTTAAGGTTGTTTTGGGGTGAATAAAATATAAAATTTATTAAATAAATTCAGGGCTAGAATTAAAGTTTTGATACTTTTGTTACAAATGGTATGAAATTATTGTTCACAATTTTTAAGCGAGATACTATATGATAAATAAATATGACGTATTATATGATAAATGTACTGAATGCTCGTTTTTCCGTTTCAGGCTCAAGCCCGGAGGTCGGGGTGCCGGATATGACAGTAATCAGCGACATCGACGAGACTGGGATCAACCGGAACCTCCAGGTCCGATATGGCAGGGACCAGATATACGTATCCTTTAAAACGACAATTATAACCAGAGTATTTAAACCGCAAGTAAATAATTACACCAGAAATGAGTACGAGAAGTCTTAGAATTAAGATGAAAACTCGACAGAGCAGAAGAACATTAGGCAAAGCGTTGACGTTGAAGTATGAAGAAATTAAAAAGAAGTACTGCAGGCGGAAAAATGAAGAAGAAACGGAGCAGCAAAGTAAACTTGAGAGGCCTTTGCTCAGTCATAGTTGTGTGAAGAGAACGAGAAGTAGAGAGCAACTAGAGAACTAGAAGACCAAGAGCAAAAGAAGTAAGAGCAGCGAGCAAGCAAAACGAGAACATTATCGTCGAAAAAAAAAAAAAAAAAAAACCGAGAGAAAGAGCATGAAGCACAGCATAGAACGAAACCCGGTTCTACCCGTACTTTCTATGTGGTATAACACGAAGAGGGAGTAAGTGAGAGAGACAGAGATATTCGTATGAATTTTGCAGGGGGGGGAGGTACAGCTCCCGGGGTCGGTTCGTTTCCATGGCGACAACCCCCAGTCAGCTGGTTATGCGAACCACCCCAGGAGCAGACCCATTCATCTCTCCGCAACGCGGCCGCGGGTTTGTCGACCGACTAAGCGCGACCGACAGACCGACCGACCGAGCCCCGAAACTCTTCTGGGCTTTACACCCTTTAGGGAGGGGGTGAGGTCTATGCTAATGGTCGAGACGTTGTTTACTTGCTTATCAATTATGTAACACATCCATTTATCGCACAATATTATTTCTTTCAAGTAATTACGTTTATCGAAAAAAACGTATCGGTAGGAATTAATTTATTATACTATATTTTATAATTATTATTAGAGATAAATAAATATAGTTTATGCTGCCTATGAGGTACTATATTGAATATAAATATCACTTTAATCTACCGAACAAGAATAATTTTATTACAGAATGATTTTAATCGTTTATTCTTCTTTTCTCTTTTTATAAGAAATTAAAGAAAAATATTCTTTTCAATTAAAAAAAAGTAGACAAATTTTAGTTTTGTTTTTACTGTGTACTTTGCTTAACACTGTTTAAGAAACTTTGAATTTTATTGTGAAAGTACATTAATCTTACATGAAATTAGTACATTTTATATGATTTACTACACTGTAAAAAAATGGCTTGATATTTAATGTACAAGTATTGGAAGTTTTTATGCAAAAACTGGTATATTAAATATAATATACAAGTGTGATGTAAAATTAATGCATGGTACAGCAAATTAAATAATATACTCTAATTCTGCAGTTAAAGTACTCGGATTTTTTAAAATTTCTTTAGTTTTACCGCAAAAGTATAATAATTTTATACCACAATTGTAAATTAAATTTAGAATACGAATTTATGCATAAAAACTTCCAGTCTTTTCTAACAGTGTAGTTTATGCACAAAAACTTCCAAACATTTTTAACAGTGTGGTATCTCGTTTCGGCAATCTAAACTACATTTATTTCTCTGTAATACATTGTTGAAAACATGTAGTATAATTTTCCATTACGGGTAAGGGAAGCTTTTTGGCAGAAACTTGTATAGTAAATTTATTATGCGAGTGAGATGTAAAATTACAGAACTTTCTACTAAATCCTATGAATAGTAGGAAATTCAATATAAAAATTTGTAATTTTACCACACGCTTGTATTAAATTTGATATATCAGCTGATGAATAAAATTTTCGGTAATGTAAATTTGCAAAAAATTTTAACGTTGCATACTGAAAATAAACATTCTTTTAATCTACTGAACTAGTAGTTACTGTCAGATAGTCACGAATATCCATGGAACTTATTGATCTCTTCTCTTCTCCATTTTAGATCATAACTTCCAGTCTGTTTGACAATCAGACCGTTCCAAAGAATCATTCGATCAAAGGAATAAGATGCGAATGAACCACTTGTGGTCCGGCGCTCCATTAATTCATGGAGTTTTGGCGATCGTAGAAGCAAATCATCCTGAACTGATGTTGAGACGTCGCTGCAGGGTTTCGCTGTCCTCGCCAAGTACCTGCTGTCTAGTCCTTTGACGATTTCGGTTCGGTTGGCTCGACTAGCGCTTCTCTTCCTCTTCCTTCAGCTCCTCGTCCTTCAGATGCAATTTCCTTCGGTATAACGAAGCCATCCCTGCTATGTAATTGAATTCTCCAAAGTTCTCTCCTCCGCAAAGTCTATTCTTCTGGTAAAAACGACGTTTTCCCGTGAAAGTACCAGAGACAGAGCGACGAAAGATTGTCGAGAATTTCTGGCTACAGAATTGCCTAGCGGCTGGAGGATCTAACGCAACTAACTTTAATAGTAAGCCCACTGTTCTCGATTGTGAGCCTAGCACGATTATCCTATTATAACGTGCCACTGCGCTGACGAACTGCGCTCTAATAAGAGTCACGACGATAAGAGGATTCATTCAAGTAACTGGAAAATCTTGGAGTCAAATTTTTCGCATGGGTTCCTATTTACAATAGAGACATCGTGTAACCGAGCGATGGACCGAATAGTGATAGCCTCTGAGTCTACTAATTGACGTGTGGCCCCAATATTTTACCACAAACGACAAAAGTTGAAGTTTCTTTTTAATATTAGAGAAAAATAAGTACAGTAATAACGCGGAAATATATTTAAAAAAGTCGGATCTGTAGAACGTTTTGTAGCTTAATATTAGAGAAAAATAAGTACAGTAATAACGCGGAAATATATTTTAAAAAGTCGGATCTGTGGAAAATTTTTTAGCTTAATATTAGAGAAAAATAAGTACAGCAATGACGCGAAAATATATTTTAAAAAGTCGGATCTGTGGAAATTTTTTTAGCTTAATATTAGAGAAAAATAAGTACAGTAATAACGCAGAAATATATTTAAAAAAGTCGGATCTGTGGAAAATTTTCTAGTTTAATATTAGAGAAAAATAAGTACAGTAATAACGCAGAAATATATTTTAAAAAGTCGGATCTGTGAATTCTGAAATCGGAAACGGAAGCCGCTTTTTGAAAATCATGGTAAAAAGCCTTGTAACCGGTATTTTCTATGGTGCAATATGTGACTTGAGAACCATAGTGAAGGCCAAAACTCGATATCTTAAAGTAAAAAAGAAATTTAGATTGGATTTTCCGAACGGAAGTCGGATATGTGAATTTTGAAATTGGAAACGGAAAAGTCACTTTTTTTAAAATCATGGTAAAAAGGTTTGCAACCGTTATTTTCTGTGGTAGAATATGAGACTTGAAAACGATAGAGAAGGCCGAAATTCGATATTGAGAAGAAAAAAAGATTCAGCTTATATTTTCAGATTGGAAAATATATTATTAACATTGTAATAATGTCTTAAAATTTTCAACAGATTAACAAATTTTTTCCAATCATTAATATATGATTAAATATTAGTTTTTAAATATATATTATCATTCGCTACGGCAAAGCCAGAAATAAAAATATTAATATTTCACCATTGCTAATTATATTCCAAGTACTTCATTCAGAGTTGTAAATCCCCATTAATTCATGAGATATAGTTTACAGTACAATTTGTTTTGTAATTATGATTTCATAATAATAATATGTAGTGATTATAAAATAGAGTGTGAACATTGGAATAGCAAAAAAAAATACTAATTTTCGCTTTAATACTGCATGAAAAAGTGGAAAAATGGAAGAAATAGGTAATGCATTACTTTTTTTTTGTTCATTTTTTCAAAAGGATTACCGCGAATTTTTATTGAAAAATAATAATTTTTGCAGCCATTCCAAAGTTCAATCATCGTATTACAATCGCTACATGTTATTATTATAAAAATCATAATTATAGAGCTGATCGTACCATCATCATTATTTCTATAAGTATTAGGCATTTACAACTCTGATTTCATTTATATTTAGATGAAGCTACTTTACATTTAAAATGTATTTTAGTGATGGAATATTTTACACGAGCAAAGCTAATTTAATTATGACAGGAAATTTTTATATTCTTTACGTTTAAAAATTAAATTGATTAACTTATTATATTTTTCTTATAAATTTAGTCTCTGTTTCTCTTCGGATTCACGCAGCACGCCATGCACATCCGTACCCCGTAAACTCATAACACTCACGCTCCGTTATTGACGGCAGAACGCGGCTTGATGACTGCGAGAACGTTAGAACGTGCGACAGGCGTGTGTGGGCCGGATGAATGCGAAGAGACTCGAGTCTCGAGCAGAACGAAGTACAGTATACTTACATAGCAGTAAGCAGCAGCCCTATGCACTGTACGACCAAGTTACGACGAACGAATAATTTAAGCAGAGTCCACGTCCGCGAGAACGAACCGACGAAGAAAAACGTCCGAGCGTTTATACACGTGCGTTCGTCGCGACTGTTTTTCTCTGCAATGGGGACGACGAGCTTTTTATGGTATATTTTTGTTACCCAAATGACGTAATCGAAAGCGATTTCCATTCCGCTGAAAAGATTCCAATGTCTTAGACACATCCTTCTTGTGAAACCATCACTAAATTACGTAAGGGTGCACTTTGAGTAATTCACGTCTCTTTCGTCTTGGTAATAACAGATTTTTTAAGTATTTTCATTTTTAACTTTTTAAATAAATTCATGTAGGATCGCAAAATTGATTAATCTTTCGTATATCTGTAAAAAAAGAAAAAAAGGTGGTTACTAAAATGGATGAATCTTTGTTTTTTAATAAGACTTAGCTGTATTTAGTGCTACTTTTCTTCTTTGTAATTATACGAGCTAAAAAAACATAGTCTGTCCGCGAGGTTTAAAAAGTAAAAGATTTTTCTTTAATTTAAATATATTTTTTGTTGCTTTAGTCAAAAACCAAGTTTTTAGATATAAAACTACAACGTCGCAGGTAGCAAAACAAAGCCAGTTAAAACGTCGTTTTTTTTTCACAAAAAGTTGTTCACTGTAGCACGAAGCAATTACGAAGTGAATGGATCGATTTAAAATTCAAGAAAAGCATGGCTTTTTTTTCCTATTGAGAATTTAGTTCTCTAACATAAACTCGATCGCGTAACGAGTCTACGCAAAACTTGTCTATAATACCCAACAGTGGTTTCGGGCGAAAACCACGGAGTATGAGCCAATATCGATAGAACCTGCGCCAGGGGCTTCTGCGAGGGCAGAAATTAAATTTTCCTGAGTTCCGATGAAATTGCCTGTGGGTTAATATCCTCGTGACTCGATTACCTGCGTCTCGGGTGCTATGTATTTAGCGATGCATATATGAAGTGGCATATACGTAGATATATATACATATATATCTGTATATAATATAATAGCATCCAGCCGATATTCAGTAATGTATAGCACATCGAAGGGTAGTTGTTTCTCATTAATGGCCTCATTCCCTTTTCTCTTCGTCGTCGCGATTCTTCCTCCTTGAGAGGCGGTGGTACGAGGCTTAATTCGATATCCCGAAAGAGAAAACGAGCTTATGCCTCTTGTGAGAGCGATGCACCTCACATTACCATACAACAAATACTCTGTTTGCATATAGGGGCTGCTGAAGTACAACGGCAAAGGTTAATAAAAACTCTACCGTTTTTATTAACCATAAACCCACCTGAGACGAAAATAGGTACACTCAGAGAAAATTAGTAACTACACTGCAAAAAATTTTTTTTGGAAACTAATATACCGCATATGAAGCTCGGATGCATATGGGAGATTCCACGGGACTTTCGCCACCCCGAAAAAAAAAAAAAATCTCAAATTTTTTCTAAAAATCAGATTCAATGGTGTCTATTGATGGACCAAATTTCAAAATTCTAAAAAAATATTTGACCGGATATGCAAATTTTTCCGTTTTTTATCATTTTTCATTTAATCTGTAATATCTAAGAAACTATTGATCGTATCGAAATCATTAAAAGACGAAAATGTGCATTTTTTTATTGCCAACAAGAAAAAAAATATATTCAAAATTAATTGTTTAATTTCAGGTCACATTTTATGGAAAAAACAACAAAATTATTATTTTTTTATGGTTGGACTTCAGATTTTTTCATCGGACAAATTGCCTCGGAATCTTTGAGTGATCGCCGAATTTTGAGTATTTTTTTTTTCATGGGATGGCCAAATGCTGTGACGTTACAGCAATTTGAATGTTTTTAATATATAAAAAAAATCCATATTCGAAATTAAAATTAATTAAAATGCTCAAAATTCGGCGTTCACTCAAAGATTCCGAGGCAATTTGTCCGATGAAAAAATCTGAAGTCCAACCATTTTAATTAATTTTAATTTTGAATATGGATTTTTTTTATATATTAAAAACATTCAAATTGCTGTAACGTCACAGCATTGGGCCATCCCATGAAAAAAAAATACTCAAAATTCGGCGATCACTTAAAGATTCCGAGACAATTTGTCCGATGAAAAAATCTGAAGTCCAACCATAAAAAAAAAAAATTTTGTTGTTTCTTCCATAAAATGTGACCTGAAATTAAGCAATTAATTTTGAATATATTTTTTTCTTGTTGGCCATTAAAAAAATGCACATTTTCGTCTTTTAACGATTTCGATACGATCAATAGTTTCTGAGATATTACAGATTAAATGAAAAACGATAAAAAACAAAAAAATTCGCATATTCCGGTAAACTATTTTTTAGAATTTTGAAATTTGGTCCATCAATAGACACCGCTGAACCTGATTTTTAGATGAAATTTGAGATTTTTTTTTTTGGGGGGTGGCGAAAGTCCCGTGGAATCCCCCATATACCGTATATTAATTTTCAGATTCATTCTGCATTGGCAAATACAATATTGGTATATTAAAATGAAGATTACAATACTCATGTACTGTAATTTTCAAATACCAGTATCGGAAACTTCTTATTCAATTGTGAAATTCACAACAAAAGTATATTAATATGTCCTTTTTTATATTAAATTATAATATATATATTAAATATTTTATGTTCTTTTGTATATTAAATTCACTTGCATTTTTAACAGTGTATAAAGTGGCAACAATTAATTTTTAATCTGTGTGTCTATTTTTTTATAGTTACGATAACCATTCATATACCTGTTTCGTAAATCTTATATCCTTTTGTATATTAAATTCACTTGCATTTTTAACAGTGTATAAAGTGACAGCACTTAATTTTAAATCTATATGTATTTTTTTATAGTTACGATAACCATAAAATAGTCATCGGAACTACAAAAAAATACTGCAATTAGAAAAAAAAGAAGCATAGATTAAAAATAAACATTTGTGACTTTGTACTTGTCAGGACTTCCACAATTTCTCTGAGTGTAATTGGAAACAATTAAATTAGTCACCCACACTGTAAAAAAAATCTACTTTAAATTTAATGTACTTTTACTGGAAGTTTTTATGCATAAACTAGTATATTAAATTTAATATACAAGTGTAATGTAAAATTAATGTATGGTACAGCACAATCAATAATTTACTTTAATTTTACAGCAAAAGTACTTGAATTTTTATAATTTTCTTTGATTTTATTGAAAAAGTACATAAATTTTATACCACAATTGTATATTAAATATCGATTACGAGTTTATGCATAAAAACTTCCAGTTTTTTCTAGTGCACGATAATGCACGATAATATTTAGATAAACCTGCGGGACCGAATAATTTTTATACAAAATCCTGATCAGTATATTCTTAATATCAAAAGTTCAATTAAAAAGAAATAAAACATGCAAACCGGCCAATTCCCTTAAAAAAATTAATGAAACCACCTGACGTTGTATAAATAGTTTAAGAAACAAATAACATTGACTTATTCAGCTCAGAAATGGAAAATCCGATTTCCATGAGTTAAACTGTAGCCATGCGATCTTGCCCCCACTTTTTCCCTACCTGTTTGTATACCAACTTTTGTCCCGGCTTGTAAAGTGGAGCAATGGTTGTGCATTGAACCGAGAATGAGTCGGAGCGAAGTTCACCCTCGTCATCCTCGATCCCGAAGTCACTCTCCCGTTCCATTCTCCACGTTACGTCGGATATGATGTCACAAGCCTTGATACATGTAAAACGGTATGCATTAAAGTATATATGTATATATATATATACATGTATATAAAGTTACGAAGGGTTGCACACTGTGTTTTGCACAACGCATTTTCCTGCCTCTCTCACTCTCTCAGGGCCCTCTCATTAACCTCTCGCTGGTGAAGCGCTCTTAGCCGGCTTCAATTGCTTTCGTCGAGGACGAAGCTCGCCCACCTTTTACCGAGTTCACGAGCCAAGCGAACGGCTCGTGTCACGGGGCAGTAAACCCGAAGGGGAAGAGGGAAATTTCGCTGTGGGCCTTTGCCACGACTCTGTCCAACCGAGTGAACGAGCTCGCGAACCATATATCCCCGTGTTTGCAGAACCGGCGTCGATGCGCGGAAATTAGGACGCGGGCCCCGGGCAAAGCAAGTATATAGGGGAGGCTGTGGAGGAAAGATGGAAAGAATTGAAGAATGAAAGGGAAACGTGGGGTGGATGACGTATATCTGCGGATTTGAACGCGCACGGTGAAGCTGACTCTCCACAATTGTTAATAACAATTCTTACATTAATGTTGCAATGTTCCACTAAGAATCGAACACTTAAGGTAGTTATGAGTGTCTTGTCTGATATGGCATAAGTTCGAGGGAAATTGAGGGAGAATTACGAACAGTTCTCGATGAGATTAAAAAAACTGAGAAAATCACGCATATGAAGCACAATAATAATTTTTAAAATGTTATTAACATTTTGAATTTGAACATAAAAAAAACGCAATTTTCAACCATCACACTAAATTCTGAAAAAATTCATACGTATGCAGAAAAATTAAAAAATCATTTTCATTAAAAAAAAAATTAGTTCGCCGGATATTATATTGTACAATTATTTATTTCAGTAATTTGTTAATAACACTTTAAAATTATTATTGTGCCAAAGTAATCTCTTTAGCACCTTCCATATGATTAATTTTTTTTTTTCAGATTTTTATCTCATTGAGAACTGTTCGTAATTCTCTCTCAATTTCCCTCGAAGTTATGCGACGTCAGACAAAACGCTCATACTACTTTAACGATAGAATGCATGAAATTCAAAGCTATTCGGGAACAATGTGAATTGCAGCCATTCCTTAAACGGTGTCTGAATTATTCAAGGAACTGCAAAAAGGCCATTGACTATTTTAGAAAATATAATAATGTATCTAGGTATATACTTTGAAAGTATACATTTTCATTATTTTTATTCATTTTGTATATGGTTACTAATAGCCTTCGTTGTTGAAGCGACTTAAAATAAATATTTTTAAACAAAAATTCTTACAATGAGAAAAAGAAATGTTTGAATGAACTAAAACTGGCGTCTTGTTCAAACGAACTTTTCTAATATATTTTATTTGTTATATCAACTAAAAATTCGTTTGAACGAGGGTGTACATCGATTTAGTTAATGCAAACACTTTTTTTCTCAGTGTAATGAATCGGTTAGCTTCACGACCTCTACTTAGGGTAGATAGATATACACTTTATTGCACTATGATCAGAAGGTCCTGATAGACACAAAATAGCAGAGAATTTCGAGACGTCATCGAAAAGTTGTTCAATTGTCCGCCAAATTTTATTTATCAGCTGATCTACGTTAAAAGTCACGTTTTTTCCATGTTTAGCTTCGATATTAACAAACATATTTGATTTCAATGATAAAAATTTGTGAAATAGAAAACCGTCCGTAATAAAATAGGCATTTTGGTCAATTGACGCACTGAGAGAAACTGAGATGGTCCTGGCAACTATTCAGTGATAATTGTATTTTATCAGTCCAGGTGACTATTTTCGTAGTTACATTAACTCTCTTTACTGTTAATGTAACTACGTTACTGTTAATGTAACTCTCTTTACTGTTAATGTAACTACGAAAATAGTCACCTGGACTAATAAAATATAATTATCACCGAATAGTTACCAGAACCATGCGAATTTCTCTCAGTGCGGTAATGTAGAACCGTCAAAACACACCGACGAAAATGACGGTCATTTTTACTTAGAAAAATATATGACATAAAAGAGCTGTCAATTTATGGTCATTTTTTGGTAATTTTCAAAACAATCGACAAAAATACTATTTATTTGCATCTGTTGTTTCGCGGACTGATAATATTCTTGATGAATTGGTGGCTCCACAACTTTTAATTGGGATAGGAGAGGCTGTGGAGGAAAAATGGAAAGAGTTGCAGAGTGAAAGAGGAACGTACGGTGAATAACGTATATCTGCAGATTAGAATTCACACGATGAAGCTGACAGAATCTCCGTAGTTGCTAACAGCAATTCTTAATGAATCGGTCAGCTTCACAGGCTCGACTAAAAAACCACAGCAAAAGTCTGAGTGAAAAAAACTTGGCAGTCAAATCCGTGGTCCGCGCTCAGAAATACAGTCTGTGAACTAACGTACAGAAACTTTTTCTACGAATATACAGTACCAAATATATGTATATATATATATATATATAAGCTCACAAATGTATGTATCGCGTGAGAGTAAGCAGCGACCCACTCCAAGTATCCAACTCGAATTCATAGAGCGCTATTCAAGATGTTGGGCCACGTTAATGAGCGAGCCGAGATTGTAAGCGATTTGTTATTATTATATATGACAGTTTTTATATCACAAATGTGTTACTAGCTCGAGACTGTGAAGCACAGTTTATGCAGCATATAATATATTGCTTGTTAAATTACTTCCCACTGAATTCAATTATTTAACGTAAACGTGAAACGTGTTCACCCAGAAAATTTAATAAAGGTAAAATTTATAAAAAATATTAGGGCGGCAATGAAAAAGAATTTATAATTATAATGATATTCAAAGAAATAACTGACAACAAAATTGGGATTTCTATTCAAAGACAAATCTACGATGATGAATTTTTGCAATAATCTGAATAGTCAGAATAGATTATATTAACTTTAATTCTTGCTTCGCTTGTAATTGTTGCAAATTATCAGAGAAAAAAGTAACCAATAATTTGGTTGTTTTTTATGAATCTATCAAAATTTACTGAGAATTTTTATCATGCAGGTGTATTTTAAATATACAAGCACAAACGCTCATAATTTTTTTGGCGAAGATTCAGGCAAGAAATGGCGTCCAAAATTCCATACAGATGGTATGCGATTCATGACGTTATTGAGTCGGGGTACAATCGTTGCAAAGTATCAGTGAAAAAAGTAACCAGCAATTTCGTCGCTTTTTATGAATCTATCAAAATTTGCTGAGAATTTTTATCATGCAGCTGTATTTTAAAATCTACATAGTACAAGTGCTTATAATTTTTTTCGGCGAAGATTCAGGAAGGGAATGGCACCTGAAATTCCATACGGATGGGATGTTATTAATGACGTTATTGAGTCGGTACAATTGTTACAAAGTATCATTGGAAAAAGTAACCAGCAATTTCGTCGCTTTTTATGAATCTATCAAAATTTGCTGAGAATTTTTATCATGCAGCTGTATTTTAAAATCTACATAGTACAAGCGCTCATAATTTTTTTCGGCGATGATTCAGGCAGGGAATGACGCCTAAAATTCAACACAGATGGGGTGCGATTAATGACGTTATTGAGTCGGTACAATTGTTACAAAGTATCATTGAAAAAAGTAACCAGTTATTTCGTCGTTTTTTATGAATCCATCAAAATTTGCTGAGAATTTTTATCATGTAGCTGTATTTTTAAATCTACATAGTACAAGCGCTCATCATTTTTTTCGACGAAGATTCAGGCAAGAAATGGCGTCCAAAATTCGACACAGATGGTATGCGATTCATGACGTTATTGAGTCGGTACAATTGTTACAAAGTATCATTGAAAAAAGTAACCAGTTATTTCGTCGTTTTTTATGAATCCATCAAAATTTGCTGAGAATTTTCATCATGTGACTGTATTTTTAAATCTACATAGTCACAAGCGCTCATAATTTTTTTCGGCGAAGATTCAGGCAGGGAATGTAGCCTGAAATTCGACACAGATGGGGTGCGATTAATGACGTTATTGAGTCGGTACAATTGTTACAAAGTATCATTGAAAAAAGTAACCAGTAATTTCGTCGTTTTTTATGAATCCCTCAAAATTTTCTGAGAATTTTCATCATGCAGCTATATTTTAAAATCTACATAGTACAAGCGCTCATAATTTTTTCGGCGATGATTCAGGCAGGGAATGGCGCCTAAAATTCGACACAGATGGGGTGCGATTAATGACGTTATTGAGTCGGTACAATTGTTACAAAGTATCATTTAAAAAAGTAACCAGTTATTTCGTCGTTTTTTTATGAATCCATCAGAATTTCCTGAGAATTTTTATCATGCAGCTATATTTTAAAATCTACATAGTACAAAGGCTCATAATTTTTTTCGGCGATGATTCAGGCAGGGAATGGTGCCTAAAATTCGACACAGATGGGGTGCGATTAATGACGTTATTGAGTCGGTACAATTCTTACAAAGTATCAGTGAAAAAAGTAACCAGTTATTTCGTCGTTTTTTATGAATCCCTCAAAATTTGCTGAGAATTTTCATCATGTGGCTGTATTTTTAAATCTACATAGTCACAAGCGTTCATAATTTTTTTCGGCGAAGATCCAGGCAGGGAATGGCCCCTGACGTTCCATACGGATGGGGTGGCTGTCCGCGGGCTGTCGGCTCTCTCGTGCTTCAACCCCTCGTCGCGGCTATAGCTATGGCTGTTGCAACGACGGTTATGGGTATATTACCCTCTCGGTACGAACGACGATATGGCCGTGACTCATCGTACCCGGCTGAGGCTGGCCGTGCGTGACGTCACGCGGCGCCCTGATGTCCTTGTAGTGTGTCTACAACTGGCATTGCATGCCTCGTACACGTTCACCATACACATAAGTAAATGGGGTTGTATCGCCACAACTACTACTACTACAACGATGCTGCAAGCGCATTGGATATTCTGCAAGGGGATCCAATGAAATTGCCGATCTTCTTTCTCTGTTTCTCTCGCTCTAATCCATAAAAAACGATAGACATCTCTAGAAGACGACTCAGTGGATATATATATTAGAAATCTCCGAAGGATTCACAGTAGGAGCCAAGCACACCCTCTGCCACATCGGAGTGTAATGAGATAACGTGTGACGAATAACAATCAGTATAATGTCATGTGGGAACGATGAAAAGCTTTTAGCTTGTGTGATATTGCATATGGACTTCCTTCTCTAATATATCAAAGATTCAAGGACAATTTTTCCAGTATTCTGACTCAGAAGAGTGTCCAATGTGTAAGAATTTTATTTACCTTCAATGGAAAGAGATCTCGGTCATTAAAGTGATACATTCAACAGGACAAAAATTCTTGAACCCAACAATTTTATATTAATCATTACGTTTTCGTTATATATATTATATAAATAATTTGACAGCACTGAAATTAATCATCCTATTAATTTTCCCAACAGCTACATGAGAATACTATATTACCCTTGACTAAGATTTCGATGCTCCTGCGTGCAGACTTACACAGGCTCGATTCTGGTTGCTGTGAATCCCTACAAGGAGGTCGATTTTTACACTATGGTGAGTGCACTTTAATTTACTAACATCTAATCTAAGATCTGCGACAAATCCTTCAATATATTCACATAATTACATTATGGTGGCCCAAATTTCAGCTGTATTTTTTAATTTTTGGTCTCACCCCATAAAATAGTTGTTTTCGGTGAAAAAACAATTTTCATGAAAAGTGGAGTTTGCGAAAAATTATTTAGAGATCGCTCAACAATTTTGAAAATTTCCGAAACGTTTTCTTTTTCTTCATTTTTTGTAATCTCTCACCCCTCATATCATCTTGTTATCTCATTCCTAGTTTATGGTCGAAATTTTAGAAAAAAATATTAACTTCAAAACGTCGCTCAATGACAAAAAACATTTTGGAATTTATTTTCAATTTTTATTTTTTTCTCAACTTTCACCCCTGATTTTCACTCATTATCAGACGTCTAGTTCATAGTTTCAAAAATGTTATGAAAATATTAACGTTAGGTTGTCGCTGAAAGAAGTAAGTCGTTTTTTTTTGCTAATCGAGAATCGCGAAAACCGACTTATTTCGTTCAGCGATCGCCTAACGTTAATATTTTCATAACATTTTTTAGACTATGAACTAGACGTCTGATAATGAGAGAAAATCAGGGGTGAAAGTTGAGAAAAAAATAAAAATTGAAAATAAATTCCAAAATGTTTTTTGTCATTGAGCGACGTTTTGAAGTTAATATTTTTTTCCAAAATTTCGACCATAAACTAGGAATGAGATAACAAGATGATATGAGGGGTGAATGAAAACGTTTCGGAAATTTTTAAAATTGTTGAGCGATCTCTAAATAATTTTTCACAATCTCCATTTTTCACGAGAATTGTTTTTTCACCGAAAACAACTATGTTATGGGGTGAGACCAAAAATTAAAAAATACAGATGAAATTTGGGTCAACCTAAAGTACATATGTTTCATCATTACGGTGTTCTTTTGTTGATTTCTTATCTGCTATTAGTTCAGAAGATCGAAGACACCATCGAACGCTGCAGCAGTTCGTCGACGTTTCGTGCGCACTTCCGGTGCCGCTGGGCTTGCCGGAAATACTTGAATTGAATACTGAACGCTGCCTCGTTACGGAGTCGTGCACTATCTAGGGACGACGTATAGACTCTGTTTGCTATATGTATGACGCGTGGCACGCGTCCGCATTCACAGTTTAATGTGCAGCTCGCGCCCGTCGATATATACACAACAGCAAAAGATCCAACAACACAACGATGCGCCGGTGGCACGAGGTCAACACGCGAAAGCCCTCGAGAGTGCTTTTTAATTGGCCGAGCGAGTGATCGCATTGATGGAGGTTCAACGACGGGAATTCGCAAGTTTCCGTCGTGTGGAGAGGGCAAGAGGCAAGCAGGACGCGCTTTTATCGCTGACGAACCTCTCCACTATTCCGACGGATTCACCGAACCTTCCACGCTCCAACCACTCCCGGACACTCGAGCTTTCCCCGCGTAAAAACAGGAAACGGAAGCCGTGATGGGCTTTCGCTACTACTCAACGAGTATAACGATATATATAGCAACCTGCGACGTAAAGGTGCAGGAAAACGATCACTCTCACGTGGTGGTCTTTCTGGGTCGAGGAATCTTGAGGTGTATAAATCGGTTTTTGTATACCTGCAGAGATGCCGGGGTTTAATGGATCAAAATAGTTAAGAAATTTTAAAGCTCTTTCCAAGACTCATCAAGGTTTTGGTTATGATTCAATTTCTTGAAGAAATTAAATAATTATAAGACTTTTTAATGAGGACATTTTTAACTCAAGATTGCAATTTTTTTTACATTTTTTTTACGTTTGTTTTCATTTTACGGATTCGCTATAACGAATTCTAAAAGTTCATTTTTATTGCAAAATATTGTAGAAGAATTATATGAATTAATTGGCTATTGCGCAATTATTTTAATTATTGTGGATTTTCGACATTTGCATAGTTTTAAAAATAATATTGAAAGAATAATTGAGTCATCAAGTCTCAAAGCAATTAAAGCGTTGCTTTAATTGCTCAATTAATTTGCTCAAATTAGGTTTTTGGTACATACGTAATATTATTCAGACATTTAAAAAAAAGACGCGTGCTATGAATTTGTTCAAATGGCCCTGGTTTCTTTTGCATATAGGTCTGTAGATCGAGCCGAGCTTGCATTCACCGACATTCCTCAATGTATAGTCGAAAAGAAAAAAATCTCGTCGAGCTTTCAACGTCTCGAGCACCTCTTCTATTCTGTTTTCCGATTCGCCAGTCGACGCTTCCAGAAACGAAAATCACGATCTTCTATCACTGTATACAGGAATACTACTCTTATAATGATAAAAATGATCATAATAATGCCGCAAGCAATTTCCGATCGCGAAATGAACATTCAGCTTCATTTTTTGCGTTATATTGTCGATATTTTTGTGTCAACGAATGAAAGGCTAGGATGAAATGTTATATGTACAGTTATGACATTCCATTACTCTTTCAAATAAACCATAATGGTGCATTTATTTTCATAATAATCTGCAGTGTTTACAAACAAATATTTAAACATTCAAAAATTAATTTCCAACCCAATTTCCCAAAAAATGATGGAAAAAAATAAACAAATAGTTCATTTATTTTTCAATATTATTAAGAATCCTAATGTTTTCAAGATAGTTTTCATCAATTTTTATACGATATTTATTAGTGTAGTAATTATTCTAAAATTTGAGTTCAAAAGGGAAATCTGGAGAGAATTGTTGCAAAATAATAACTAACTCAATTAAACAATAAAAGATTATCTAATAAACTTATGGAGGTTCACAAGCCCGGCTATATGGTGGATTTAATAATATCGCCGTAGGTTCTTGTTGGTACATGAATTTTACCTCGGGATCCCTTTAATCTCTATTTTAAGTCGGGCCACGTGCATCGACCGGTAGCGTTTAGTATAACGGCTCAAGACTGATGACGAAAAGTGCATGCTATAGAAAAAAAATCGGTAAGACCGGAATGTGCGTTTGGGGGTGACGAACGAAATAATATTTATTATAAATGAAGGAAAAGAACCAAATATTCTTTCCAATCATCCAAATATTTCTTTCGCCTCCTAAAAACGCACATTCGGTGGGTCTAACCGAATTTTCTTTTCTCCGTGCAATTTTTCTCAAATGTGAATAAAAACAAAGAAAGCTACAGAGAATTTTTGCAAAATTATAATTAACTTGATTACACAATAAAATAGCGAATGATCAAAATAACGAATTTCATAAAAATGGCCATTCTCGATTTACACATTGGTTATTTTGAAATTTGCTATTTTCATCATTCGCTATTTTGACTCCCGCCCCAATAAAAGATTATCTGAAAAATTGATGGAGGTTCACAAACCCAGCCATACCATAATATCCACGTACGTTTGGTTCCTTTTGGTGCATGAATTTCACCTCGGGAGCCCTTTAATCTCTATTTGAAGTCGGGCCACGTGCATCGACCGGTAGTGTTTAGTATAACGGCACAAGAATGATGACGAAAAGTACTATAGAAAAAAAAAATTGATAAGGCCTACGGAATGCGCGTTTGGGGGTGACGAAAGAAAAATTTCGTTCCTTGAACGAAATAATATTTATTTCGTTCAAGGAACGAATATTTATAATTGATCAAAATAACGAATTTCATAAAAATGGCCATTCTAGATTTACACATTGGTTATTTTGAAATTTGGTATTTTCATCATTCGTTATTTTGACGTCCGCTCCAATAAAAGATTATCTGAAAAATTGATGGAGGTTCACAAGCCCAGCTATATCATAATAATATTCACGTACGTTTGGTTCCTTTTGGTGCATGAATTTTACCTCGGGAGCCCTTTAATCTCTATTTTAAGTCGGGCCACGTACATCGACCGGTAGCATTTAGTATAACGGTCCAAGACTGATGACGAAAAGTGCTTTAGAAAAAGAAAATCGGTAAGACCTACGAAATGTGCGTTTGGGGGTGACGAAAGAAAAATTTCGTTCCTTGAACAAAATAATATTTATTATGAATGAAGGAAAAGAGCCAAATATTCTTTCTAATCATCCAAATATTTCTTTCGCTTCCTAAAAACGCAAATTCGGTAGGTCTAACCGATTAATCTTTTCTCCGTGCAATTTTTATCAAATGTGAATAAAAACAAAGAAAGCTGCAGAGCATTGTTGCAAAATAATAACTAACTTGATTACACAATGAAATAGCGAATGATCAAAATAACGAATTTCATAAAAATTGCCATTCTCGATTTACACATTGGTTATTTTGAAATTTGCTATTTTCATCATTCGCTATTTTGACGCCCGCCCCAATAAAAGATTATCTGAAAAATTGATGGAGGTTCACAAGCCCAGCTATACCATAACATCCACGTACGTTTGGTTCCTTTTGGTGCACGAATTTTACCTCGGGAGCCCTTTAATCTCTATTTGAAGTCGGGCCACGTGCATCGACCGGTAGCGTTTAGTATAACTGCCCAAGACTGATGACAAAAAGTGCTATAGAAAAAGAAAATCGGTAAGACCTACGAAATGTGCGTTTGGAGGTGACGAAAGAAAAATTTCGTTCCTTGAACAAAATAATATTTATTATGAATGAAGGAAAAGAGCCAAATATTCTTTCTAATCATCCAAATATTTCTTTCGCCTCCTAAAAACGCAAATTCGGTAGGTCTAACCGATTTTTCTTTTCTCCGTGCAATTTTTCTCAAATGTGAATAAAAACAAAGAAAGCTACAGAGAATTTTTGCAAAATTATAACTATCTTGATTACACAATAAAATAGCGAATGATCAAAATAATGAATTTCATAAAAATGGCCATTCTAGATTTACACATTGGTTATTTTGAAACTTGCTATTTTCATCATTCGCTATTTTGACGTCCGCCCCAATAAAAGATTATCTGAAAAATTGATGGAGGTTTACAAGCCCAGCTATATCATAATAATATTCACGTACGTTTGGTTCCTTTTGGTGCATGAATTTTACCTCGGGAGCCCTTTAATCTCTATTTTGAGTCGGGCCACGTGCATCGACCGATAGCGTTTAGTATAACGGCCCAAGACTGATGATGAAAAGTGCTATCGAAAAAGAAAATCGGTAAGATCTACAGAATGTGCGTTTGGGTGTGACGATAGAAAAATTACGTTCCTTGAATGAAATAATATTTATTATGAATGCAGGAACAGAACCAAATATTTCTTTCGCCTCTTAAAAACGCACATTCGGGAGGTCTAACCGATTTTTCTTTTCTCCGTGCAATTTTTCTCAAATGTGAATAACAACAAAGAAAGCTACAGAGAATTTTTGCAAAATTATAACTAACTTGATTACACAATAAAATAGCGAATGATCAAAATAATGAATTTCATAAAAATGACCATTCTAGATTTACACATTGGTTATTTTGAAATTTGCTATTTTCATCATTCGTTATTTTGACGTCCGCTCCAATAAAAGATTATCTGAAAAATTGATGGAGGTTTACAAGCCCAGCTATATCATAATAATATTCACGTACGTTTGGTTCCTTTTGGTGCATGAATTTTACCTCGGGAGCCCTTTAATCTCTATTTTGAGTCGGGCCACGTGCATCGACCGGTAGCGTTTAGTATAACGGCACAAGAATGATGACGAAAAGTGCTATAGTCAAATGACGAGCGATCAGTGGCATGCATGCATGCATGCATCCATGAGGAGCTGCAGCGCACGCTTGCATCAGGGTCGAGGGTCGCCACAGCTCACAGTCACGATACCGTACGCACTCACAAGCTCTCGTACAGTTGTACAACTATTTTCGGAGAACGAACGAGGAGAAAACGCGTGCGCGAGTCTCGCGCTCGACGTAAACATGGGGTAGTGGCCATCTATTCATCAAGCGTTGTACGTTGCTCTATAGCTGGTATTATCCTCGGCAGTATATGTACATACAATACTGTGTATATAAAGCTCGGTCAGAGCACGGAGCGTCGAACTGAGGGAAGGTTCTCCGAACCCGCAATCCTCGTCTCCCTCAGCTTTCACGAATATCGTGAAATATCGAGAATTATGAGACTGGCGCCATTAGAATTTTCATGGAATGAGCTAAATTGGTTCTCGCACGCTTGTCTCATGTAATTTTGAATATTCGACGAAACAATTTTCGGGATTCTCGTGGTAAATCGTTTTTTTTTT
Source organism: Ephialtes manifestator (assembly GCA_963970395.1). NCBI lineage: Eukaryota > Metazoa > Arthropoda > Insecta > Hymenoptera > Ichneumonidae > Ephialtes > Ephialtes manifestator. Next base: position 41,603,698 of record OZ019968.1, on the reverse strand, counting down.
AAATGTTGCTTGGGAACTCGGCAGAGATTTTAATGACACTGTTTATAAGTTATTTTTAAATGTCTCGAAACTCCATCTGTTCGCAATTTTGCTGATGATTGAAGAGACAGACAATATTGTGTCAAGACAGATGAACCATTTATGTGGAAACATAAAAACGTTTCGTTTTTATAGGAAATTCAAGATTTGTTTTACAAAAACGTTTGCAAAATGACAATAATTAATTAGTAATTTTCGTAGAATTCAGTTTCAACAGTCTTTTAGATAAATTGGATGGTGAATTATTTACAAAAATTTCTATTTATGCTCGGATTCAGAAGTAAATTAAAAAAATTAACGTCTGGAATGAAAAAAAGGCCTTGAAAAAATCGGTTAGACCTACCGAAAGTTCGTTTGCGGATGGCGAAAGAAATATTAGTTTGATTGGAAGGAATACGAGTTCTCGATACACAATATTTCATTCAAGTAACGAAATATTTCATTCACCACCCGCTAACGCCCATTCGATAAGATGAACCGATTTTTTTTCTCGATATAATCATTTGCAGAAACAAAACTGAATTTAATTTCTGTTTGTCGTAGGCTTCAGTATCAACAGTCTCTTAGATAAATTGTATGATGAATTATTTACAAATATTTCTATTTATCCTCGGATTCAGAAGAAAATATTTAAAAAATTAACGTCTGGAATGAAGAAAAGGCCTTGAAAAAATCTGTTAGACCTACCGAAAGTGCGTTTCCGGATGGCGAAAGAAATATTAGTTTGATTGGAAGGAATACGAATTTTTCCTTCATTCACAATACATATACTATTTCGTTCAAGTCAATATTTCTTTCACCACCCGCAAACGCCCATTCGATAAGATTAACCGATTTTTTTTTCTCGATATAATAATTTGCAGAAAAAAACTGAATTTAATTTCTGTTTGTCGTAGGCTTCTGTATCAACAGTCTCTTAAATAAATTGTATGATGAATTATTTACAAATATTTTTATTTATGTTCGGATTCAGAAGAAAATATTTAAAAAAATTAACGTCTGGAATGAAGAAAAGGCCTTGAAAAAATCGGTTAGACCTACCGAAAGTGCGTTTCCGGATGGCGAAAGAAATATTAGTTTGATTGGAAGGAATACGAATTTTTCCTTCAGTCACAATACATATACTATTTCATTCAAGTCAATATTTCTTGCATCACCCGCAAACGCCCATTCGGTAAGATTAACCGATTTTTTTTTCTCGATATAATAATTTGCAGAAAAAAACTGAATTTAATTTCTGTTTGTCGTAGGCTTCAGTATCAACAGTCTCTTAGATAAATTGTATGATGAATTATTTACAAATATTTCTATTTATGTTCGGATTCAGAAGAAAATATAAAAAAATTAACATCTGGAATGAAGAAAAGGCCTTGAAAAAATCGGTTAGATCTACCGAAAGTGCGTTTGCGGATGGCGAAAGAAATATTAGTTTGATTGGAAGGAATACGAATTTTTCCTTCATTCACAATACATATACTCAATATTTTTTTCACCACCCGTAAACGCCCATTCGGTAAGATTAACCGATTTTTTTTCTCGATACAATCATTTGCAGAAAAAAAACTAAAATTAATTTCTGTTTGTCTTAGGCTCAAGTTTCAATAGTTTGGGTGAGATCATCGAGCGAAGAACCATTAATCTCGCGAAGCGGGGTCAAGACCCCGTCCGGGTGGTTGCAGGACATCGTTGGAATAAAAGGGCGTACGTAGAGCGCGCACCGCGTGCCGTTGGTGCACGCCCCGTGTGTATTGATCGCGCGGGGGCCGAAGCGCACATCGGTTTCGGAGGAGAGACTCAGCGCGCGCGGTGTGTCGGCGTGTAGCTCTTCCCCGCCTCGATTCCACCGCGGGGCGCGCAGCCTTCCCTGGCTCGTTTCGCTCGGCGCTTCTCGTTCTTGCCTTATTCGCTCGCGACGCGAGAAGGACAGGAGGAGGATCCTGCGACGTGCATCATCTCCACACAGATCCAGCTTCGACAAAACCTTCGAGCGCTTCCGCGCTTGTCGCGAGAAGTTCTCCTGGTCTCTCGTCCTGCTTCTACACGAAGAAACCCATCGTGTGTCTGCAAAATTCCTTCGTTCCTTTCGACATTCCTTCTCGCTATCCATGGTGGCCAGTTCCGAATCTCGCGGCCACCCCTCTTGAAACTCTCTTCATCGCATACTAGCTTTATTTATTTATTCAGGATGACCGTATATAGGATTATCGTATATATTTCTTTGAGGTTCGCCCTTACTTGAATACGAAAATAACTTCAAAGAGTTCCTATAACCATCCGGTATTGGCTAATCTATTTTTTCTACACTGAGATAAATGATAGTTATTATTATTACGAATTTTTAAGCTGTGAAAGAATTTTGTTATAGTTATGGCAATTAATTTATAGGTTTTGGAACTATACAAAAAAATAGTCGTCTGGAATTGAAATTAATAGCTATGACAATTTATATTAATCGAAAGAGAAAGATCTTTCTTTTGGCTAGAGAGCCACGCGATATTGACCAATCTCTTTTTTTCTACTCTGAGATAAATGGTAGTTATGTCAACTGCAAATTCGCATTTTTACACTCAGATAAAGGTACTGAGATAGTTATGCCAACTTGAAATTTTTAGGTACTCATTTTTAAGCTAAGAAACAATTTTAATATAGTTATGGCGATTATTTTATAATTTTTGTAACTATACAAAAAAATAGTCACCTGGAATTGAAATTAATAGCTATGGTATTATATATTAACTGCTACAAGATTTTTCTGCGAATGTCGAGAATCTCGCACCTAAGTATTTAGAAAAATCTCTTTGGGAGTTTTTTTACTCTATTTATTATTCAGGATAACCGTATGCAGGATTATCGTATATATTTCTTCGAGGTTCGCCCTTACTTGAATACGGAAATAACTTCAAAGAGTTCCTGTAACCATCCGGTATTGGCTAATCTATTTTTTCTACACTGAGATAAATGATAGTTATTATTATTACGAATTTTTAAGCTGTGAAAGAATTTTGTTATAGTTATGGCAATTAATTTATAGGTTTTGGAACTATACAAAAAAATAGTCGTCTGGAATTGAAATTAATAGCTATGACAATTTATATTAATCGAAAGAGAAAGATCTTTCTTTTGGCTAGAGAGCCACGCGATATTGACCAATCTCTTTTTTTCTACTCTGAGATAAATGGTAGTTATGTCAACTGCAAATTCGCATTTTTACACTCAGATAAAGATACTGAGGTAGTTATGCCAACTTGAAATTTTTAGGTACTCATTTTTAAGCTAAGAAACAATTTTAATATAGTTATGGCGATTATTTTATAATTTTTGTAACTATACAAAAAAAATAGTCACCTGGAATTGAAATTAATAGCTATGGTACTATATATTAACTGCTACAAGATTTTTCTGTGAATGTCGAGAATCTCGCACCTAAGTATTTAGAAAAATCTCTTTGGGAGTTTTTTTACTCTATTTATTATTCAGGATAACCGTATGCAGGATTATCGTATATATTTCTTCGAGGTTCGCCCTTACTTGAATACGAAAATAACTTCAAAGAGTTCCTATAACCATCCGGTATTGGCTAATCTATTTTTTCTACACTGAGATAAATGATAGTTATTATTATTACGAATTTTTAAGCTATGAAAGAATTTTGATATAGGTATGGCAATTAATTTATAGGTTTTGGAACTATACAAAAAAAAATAGTCGTCTGGAATTGAAATTAATAGCTATGACAATTTATATTAATCGAAAGAGAAAGATCTTTCTTTTGGCTAGAGAGCTACGCGATATTGACCAATCTTTTTTTTTCTACACTGAGATAAATGGTTGTTATGTCAACTGCAAATTCGCATTTTTACACTCAGATAAAGGTACTGAGGTAGTTATGCCAACTACAAATGTTTAGCTACTCATTTTTAAGCTAAGAAACAATTTTAATATAGTTATGGCGATTATTTTATCATTTCTGTAACTATACAAAAAAAATGGTCACCTGGAAATTAAATTAATATCTATGATACTATATATTAGCTGTTACCAGATTTTTCTGCGAATGTCGAGAATCTCGCACCTAAGTATTTAGAAAAATCTCTGGGAGTTTTTTTACTCTATTGTTCAGGATAACCGTATGCAGGATTATCGTATATATTTCTTCGAGGTTCGCCCTTACTTGAATACGAAAATAACTTCAAAGAGTTCCTATAACCATCCGGTATTGGCTAATCTATTTTTTCTACACTGAGATAAATGATAGTTATTATTATTACGAATTTTTAAGCTATGAAAGAATTTTGTTATAGTTACGGCAATTATTTTATAGGTTCTGGAACTATACAAAAAAATAGTCGTCTGGAATTGAAATTGGTAGCTATGACAATTTATATTAATCTTTCTAGAGAAAGATCTTTCTTTTGGCTAGAGAGCCACGCGATATTGACCAATCTCTTTTTTTCTACTCTGAGATAAATGGTAGTTATGTCAACTGTAAATTCGTATTTTTACACTCAGATAAAGGTACTGAGATAGTTATGCCAACTTGAAATTTTTAGGTACTCATTTTTAAGCTAAGAAACAATTTTAATATAGTTATGGCGATTATTTTATAATTTTTGTAACTATACAAAAAAATAGTCACCTGGAATTGAAATTAATAGCTATGGTACTATATATTAACTGCTATAAGATTTTTCTGCGAATGTTGAGAATCTCGCACCTAAGTATTTAGAAAAATCTCTTTGGGAGTTTTTTTACTCTATTTATTGTTCAGGATAACCGTATGCAGGATTATCGTTTATATTTCTTCGAGGTTCGCCCTTACTTGAATACGAAAATAACTTCAAAGAGTTCCTATAACCATCCGGTATTGGCTAATCTATTTTTTCTACACTGAGAAAAATGATAGTTATTATTATTACGAATTTTTAAGCTATGAAAGAATTTTGTTATAGGTATGGCAATTAATTTAAAGGTTTTGGAACTATACAAAAAAATAGTCGTCTGGAATTGAAATTAATAGCTATGACAATTTATATTAATCGAAAGAGAAAGATCTTTCTTTTGGCTAGAGAGCCACGCGATATTGACCAATCTTTTTTTTTCTACACTGAGATAAATGGTAGTTAGGTCAACTGTAAATTCGTATTTTTACACTCAGATAAAGGTACTGAGATAGTTATGCCAACTTGAAATTTTTAGGTACTCATTTTTAAGCTAAGAAACAATTTTAATATAGTTATGGCGATTATTTTATAATTTTTGTAACTATACAAAAAAAATGGTCACCTGGAAATGAAATTAATATCTATGATACTATATATTAGCTGTTACCAGATTTTTCTGCGAATGTCGAGAATCTCGCACCTAAGTATTTAGAAAAATCTCTTTGGGAGTTTTTTTACTCTATTTATTGTTCAGGATAACCGTATGCAGGATTATCGTATATATTTCTTCGAGGTTCGCCCTTACTTGAATACGAAAATAACTTCAAAGAGTTCCTATAACCATCCGGTATTGGCTAATCTATTTTTTCTACACTGAGATAAATGGTAGTTATTATTATTATGAATTTTTAAGCTATGAAAGAATTTTGTTATAGTTACGACAATTATTTTATAGGTTCTGGAACTATACAAAAAAATAGTCGTCTGGAATTGAAATTGGTAGCTATGACAATTTATATTAATCTTTCTAGAGAAAGATCTTTCTTTTGGCTAGAGAGCCACGCGATATTGACCAATCTCCTTTTTTCTACTCTGAGATAAATGGTAGTTATGTCGACTGCAAATTCGCATTTTTACACTCAGATAAAGGTACTGAGATAGTTATGCCAACTTGAAATTTTTAGGTACTCATTTTTAAGCTAAGAAACAATTTTAATATAGTTATGGCGATTATTTTATAATTTCTGTAACTATACAAAAAAATAGTCACCTGGAATTGAAATTAATAGCTATGGTACTATATATTAACTGCTACAAGATTTTTCTGCGAATGTCGAGAATCTCGCACCTAAGTATTTAGAAAACTCTCTTTGGGAGTTTTTTTACTCTATTTATTGTTCAGGATAACCGTATGCAGGATTATCGTATATATTTCTTCGAGGTTCGCCCTTACTTGAATACGAAAATAACTTCAAAGAGTTCCTATAACCATCCGGTATTGGCTAATCTATTTTTTCTACACTGAGATAAATGATAGTTATTATTATTACGAATTTTTAAGCTATGAAAGAATTTTGTTATAGGTATGGCAATTAATTTATAGGTTTTGGAACTATACAAAAAAAATAGTCGTCTGGAATTGAAATTAATAGCTATGACAATTTATATTAATCGAAAGAGAAAGATCTTTCTTTTGGCTAGAGAGCCACGCGATATTGACCAATCTCTTTTTTTCTACTCTGAGATAAATGGTAGTTATGTCAACTGCAAATTTGCATTTTTACACTCAGATAAAGGTACTGAGATAGTTATGCCAACTTGAAATTTTTAGGTACTCATTTTTAAGCTAAGAAACAATTTTAATATAGTTATGGCGATTATTTTATAATTTTTGTAACTATACAAAAAAAATAGTCACCTGGAATTGAAATTAATAGCTATGGTACTATATATTAACTGCTACAAAATTTTTCTGCGAATGTCGAGAATCTCGCACCTAAGTATTTAGAAAAATCTCTTTGGGAGTTTTTTTTACTCTATTTATTGTTCAGGATAACCGTATGCAGGATTATCGTATATATTTCTTCGAGGTTCGCCCTTACTTGAATACGAAAATAACTTCAAAGAGTTCCTATAACCATCCGGTATTGGCTAATCTATTTTTTCTACACTGAGATAAATGATAGTTATTATTATTACGAATTTTTAAGCTATGAAAGAATTTTGTTATAGTTATGGCTATTATTTTATAAGTTCTGGAACTATACAAAAAAATAGGCGTCTGGAATTGAAATTAATAGCTATGACAATTTATATTAATCTTTCTGGAGAAAGATCTTTCTTTTGGCTAGAGAGCCACGCGATATTGACCAATCTTTTTTTTTCTACACTGAGATAAATGGTAGTTAGGTCAACTGTAAATTCGTATTTTTACACTCAGATAAAGGTACTGAGGTAGTTATGCTAACTACAAATTTTTAGCTACTCATTTTTAAACTAAGAAACAATTTTAATATAGTTATGGCGATTATTTTATCATTTCTGTAACTATACAAAAAAATAGTCACCTGGAATTGAAATTAATAGCTATGGTACTATATATTAACTGCTACAAGATTTTTCTGTGAATGTCGAGAATCTCGCACCTAAGTATTTAGAAAAATCTCTTTGGGAGTTTTTTTACTCTATTTATTGTTCAGGATAACCGCATGCAGGATTATCGTGTATATTTATTCGAGGGTCGCCCTTACTTGAATCCAGAAATAACTTCAAAGAGAGCCACACGATATTGACGAATCTATTTAAAAAATTTTTTTTTATAGAATCCCCAAATACTTCAAAGTACAGTTTTAGAGGGGTTTTCTTGCTCTATTTATACCCTGAAGACATTTTGTAATTATTCTGATAATTCTACTTTGTTTGGAACTCGAAAAGTTGGAACTGCTTGGTAACTTCCTGAAAAGTTTCCTTCATTGCATAGTATCGCAGTACATGATTTTTCTAGATCGAGTTAAATTGCTGAAACAATTTCACAAACTGCCAGATGATATGATCTTCATAGAAATAGCTAATAATGCTTTAAAATTTTTTTTTTCACTGACACTGAAAAAATTTTAAAATAAACTCTTTATTGCTTCCATAAATTATATTCAAAAGTTATGAAAAATCAGTTCTTTCTTTAGGGCTTGAACGAAAAAATTCCAACGATAAAATTGACAAATATACATAGACTCGGGCTAGTGTCTCGTCTTATCATGGGCATTAAAGAAAACCAAGCCATATGACGAATCCCTTTAACTGAGTCCGTCTGTCGACCCTTTTCCATCTTCTTTTCTACATTGGTGGGTCGTTTTTGCATCATCAAGTGCATTGACCCGTCCCGAACCTTCCCGAAAAAGGAAACCCTCGGGACTTTGGGGATAATATAACTCAGGAGAAACCTGCAGAAGTAGACGCATCACGTTCCTATAACGTAGTCTGTGCTGTTCGCAGCAACCCTCCCAGCTCGTACCGTAACGTCGCCGGGAACGCCCGTGTGAAAGTCCCTCGGGCATAACAGACGCAACGAGTCTCTTTCGTACCGTATTTAACTTTATTATTCTTCGCATCCTCTATCTCAAACTGATCATCTCTTCAAATTTAATTGCAATAAGACCCTTGAGCTAAAAAAAAATAAATGTACTTCACGGAGATGAAATAAGTATATATAGAACAGAAGATTTTCATCACTTAATGTATCTTGAATCAAATCCGAAGTTGAACAGCTTTTTCTTTTTCATAAAAAAAAACAAACGCTCCATGGCAAATTAAAAAAATGCGAATATATATCTAATGCATTGAAAAATAAATAGAGGACTTTACGCCATTTTTACTGAATTGAATTTTAAGTACAGTTGATCAAAAGTACTTGTTAATCATTATGAAGATAATGTAACTCTAAATATTCCTTTCTGTCTGTGATTTACTCTCGTCATGCTATTCTTTTTTCTAAGTAAAGTTTATATTTCAACGATGTGTTTCATAGCGTTTCTGCGAAGGAACCCTGTGGCTTATCGAATTATTAACTAATCGAATCACCTGAATCTATAACCACATCAGACTGTCTGGTCTCCGGGGTGCTCCGTTCTTCTCGTCTAACGAAAATCGAGAGTCATCGAGGAATATACGCCCCGACACACGTTGATAAGCGATGGAGTGAAGTGGATTGTCAGGAGGACACGTCATAGAGGAGTCGTGTCGATGAGCAGGACGATAACGAGGCTGCTGACCCAGTAACGAAATGGGCCGTCTCGCGGAGCACCCTCTTCTTCTGCAACTTCTATATATTGTTGCTCGTCTCAAGCTCCAGTGGACAAGCACTTGCGTCTGTCGAGGCCTCTCGTCGACCCCCTTCTTCTTGCTATGGCTGTACCTCGAGATTTTCACGTTTTCTGCGTGTGCGAGACACGGGAATGTACGTCACAAAGCGCACACTCGTGCAACGAGATGCTGTACGTACATATATGGGGCAATCCATACCGTTATGACCTGGGTCTGACCCTTAACCCCTCGGATTGGGCCCGCAATTTTTTTTATATGATTGACATAACTCTTAAAAGAACTCTCAATTTTTTTCGACAATTAAAAAATTGCCTACGATTTATTAAAACAAAAATATTCATGGCCAAACTTTGAAAATTTAAATAAATTCTGAACAATTTTTGTGATCCGAGCAAAAGTGGAACATTTTTCTTTCCATTTTTTTTCAACCTTTTTTTCGAAATAAAGGAATGGAGAAAATTAGAAAACAAATGATAATTTCACAATGGGCGGCAGCTGGAAATTTTTTATATGTAACACACTGAGAGACGAGTTTGTTAACAGTTAACAAATCAAGTGTTAAATATGGCGAAACGAACCATTTAGTTATTGATACTAAATGTATGTTGAGCCAAATGAGATTTGTTAACTATTAACAAATGCCAGCGAACTTCATTTGGGATAATTCAATGTGATTTAGTTCAACTGAGATTCAATGAGGATAAAGTAATTGTTAATTTCGCCATATTTAACACTTGATTTGTTAATTGTTAACAAACTCTTCTCTCAGTGTGGAGAATCTTCTCAGATTTTTCCCAAGGTATATCTGGTATATAGATTTTTCCGAATCTACACTGAGAAAAAAAATTGTTAGAACCAACAAAACATGTGCTTGCGGGCAGCGAAAAGAATGTTCTTATGATCGAATGAAATATATAATTGATCGAAAAAAAGCTAATCAATCCAGACATTATTCGATTACCATTGCCAAATATTTTGTCCAATCGACAAAGTATTCTTTTCGCTGCCCGCAAGCACACGTTTTGTTGGTTCTAACGATTTTTTTTCTCAGTGTCTGTATTTTGGGAAAAATCTGAAAAAAATCTTAGTGATCATGTGTTGCATATAAAAAATGTCCAGCTACACATCGTAAACTTACTATTTATTCAATTATTTTTGTCGACAAAAGTTCGAAATGGCCAACTTTGTCTCGGATCTCAAAAATCGGTAATTTTGACAATATTTTTTTTAGAATTTTTCCATATGTTTCTCGCTTTTTTAATGTTTTAAAAAAAATCCTTTCTAAATTTTTCGCAAAAGTCAACGGTTAGACTCAGGTTGAAACGGTATGGATTGCCCCTTATATGCAAGCAAAGGTGGCTGTACTTTACGCTGGGTTCACTCCTCTAATCATGGATGGGGTGCCGAGTCACCCAAGCGAACTGGAACGAGCCGTACCATTATCGCCTGACCCTATCCTTATTCTCGTCGCAGCTTCTTTTTCTTTTTCTTCGTCTTTCCCTCCTGCTTCTTATCCCTTCGTGCTATATTGCCACTTATGCCACGTCGTCTTCGTCGATTTTTTTCCCCTCCGTATCGCCGCTACGCTGTTTCCGTCGCTGGCTTCCTACACGCCGGAAAATCCTTCATCCTCTTCCCCTATCACCACGTTTTTTTTATCTCACTCGCACATCCGTCCTTTCCTTCCTTGGATAAATAAACCGAAGGTGACTTGCACGGCCGGATGCTCAGCAGAAGTCTATCCGCTCTGAATTGTTTGTCTTCGTTGGGATTAGTATCAACGTTGATACCCCCAAATTGTTATTAATGATTCGCCGCTAGTTTCCTGATGTCAAGATCGTCAATGATGAATTTAGAGTATTCATCCATCGAATTACGAGTATTTTTATCAGATAAAATACGAGTGTGTAGATTAGTTGATTAAAATTAGGATTGAATTCTTCAGGATATTGCAAAACAAAACTTACATTTGATAAAAATTGGCGTACTTCGCCTTAAATTCGAAATTTTGATGAATTAGTATCATTGAACATTATTTTAAATTATAATAATACAAACAGGTTATTTAAAAAATTGCTAAAAAAGAAAATATAGCAAGCTTTCAGAGAAGAGTGTTCTTTTATGAAATAAATTTGCAAAGTTATGGAATTTGAGCAAAATAATTGTTACAGTTGATACAGAAATACTCAATTCAACATTTTCAACTTCTTTAAATTATCAAAATCTTTTTTTCGCCACCGACAGCGGCTAATTCAGTTGTGTTAATTTTTGTTTTTTTTCCCTCAGTGCATATTTATCTTTGACGCTCCAAATATAAATATTATATAATTCGACTTCTTAATATTCGCATAGACAAAAAAAAATCTCATCCTATTTCTCCGACGCAATATGCCTTCGCCGAAGGCCAGAAAATATAAAAGTTCGTTGACGAGAATATCTGACCTGAAATTTTTCATAACTGGAGTGGAGATCGTTATACTCCGTCGTTCGCCACCCCCGGGGGTATCGTTACTCTCGGCAAAGGTCACATCCCTGGTACGGTTTATAGTTTATGTATACATATTCATGCATATATATATATGGGCGTATGAATAAAAAGGAGAAGAAGCTTTGACTGGAACAAAGAGAGCGGCAAATGTGAGGTTTCATCGTGCATCGAGCACGCTCATCGCGATTACAATCGATACATGTTACATGTACATGCAAGCTCACGGTGTTTGTTGTGGCTGTGAAAAACAGCGACACACGCAGAGGATCGTAAGGGGCGTCTGGCTATAACAGGGTTGCACTACTTGCGCCAGGCTGAACTCGCGACTCTCTCTCGCTCTCTTTCTCGCAAAAGCCCTGCAGTGAATCTGGGTTGGGTAACAGGGTGGGGTTCTTCCAGGCGTCCCTAAGGGAAAGCCATATTCTTCAGCCGACGTGCGAATGAAATTCGGTCGAGGGAGTTTGCTCGAGATATCAAATGACACCCACAGCAATTAATCGGGTTAGCAGTGCACAGAGCTTTAGCCTCTCTTTTCTTCACCTCTTTCCACTCGATCTGGCTCATCCCTCAGAGATTATTCCTCTCGACTAACGAACGACAATGCAGAATGACTGTACCTAGAGTTCTTCACTTCTCTCTCCCTCTGCGAAGGGCGGCGACATGTTCCACTTGTGGTCGAGAGCTCTGGAACCTCGGGGATTGTCAAGTGTAACGATGCTCATTTCATCTATGTTTTAGTTCAAAGAGTTTTATTCTATTTTCTTTCATGAATGGAGATTTTGTCGTTTATCATGTTTTTTTTTCTTTTTTGGTTACAGGAACACGTTAATCGTTATCATGGACAGAAGATGGGAGCCCTGGAACCGCACGTTTTTGCACTCGCCGAAGCTGCCTATCGCTCGCTTCAAGACAACGAGAGCAACCAGTCTTGCGTTATATCCGGCGAGAGCGGAGCTGGAAAGACTGAAACCACCAAATTCATTCTGCAGTATCTTTGTTCGGTCACGAGCAACGTTGATACCTGGGTGGAACAACAAATTCTTGAGGCTAACACGATTCTTGAGGCTTTTGGTACATTAACTTAATGCTTATTTTAAGACTTGTTGGTAATTGCAATTTGTACAGAAAGTCGTTATCATAATCTTTTTTTGTAGTGTCGTCGACGTTTCATGCAACATAACACATACATTTTTAAAGGCTTTCTCGTGCAGGAACCGAATCTAATAATTCCATAATCATATTATCGAATTTTAACTTAGCATCGAATTTTTAGTTCCAAGTCTAAACTGAAGTTCGTACTTAAGATCGAATGTTACATGTTATTTCGTAGTTTCGAACTTGGGACTATTATTTTTAGAATTCGACCCTTATATAACGATAAGACAAAGGTTTAACTTCTACTCTTTCACTAGTTGTGACCATAATTACCTTTAACGAATGTTATTATATTACATAATAATTATATAATATGAACATATATTAATCGCTTCGAAAAACTTTGAAAATCGTACATCACGTTTTCTCAACTACAATATCTTTCCTACACGCTTTACTTTTCTGATTTTTCAGGCAATGCTAAAACTGTTCGAAACGATAACAGCTCGAGATTTGGAAAATTTATGCAAGTGTGCTTCGACAGCAAATGGATGATAAAGGGCTGCATTATTCAGGATTATCTTCTCGAGCAGAGCAGAATAACGTTTCAAAGTCCTGGCGAGCGAAATTATCACGTTCTGTACCAACTCGTAGAGGGTGGGATGCGCGACAAGGAGTTTGCCGAGCAGTACAAACTTGTGCCGGCAAGTAAGTACAAGTACCTGAATCAGTCGGGATGCGTGAAGATTGACGGTATATCGGACTCGAAGAAACTCGACGCATTGCGACTGGCTTTCAACGTGCTTCAAGTGCCAGCGGAGATGTGTGAGGGAATCTTCAGAGTTCTCTCCGCAATTCTCTGGCTAGGAAATCTCGGTTTCGAGGATGTGGATGGCGAGAGATGCGAATTGACGAGAGAGGATCTTGATATCGTTTCGACAGTCGCACCGCTTCTCGGCCTTCAGGTTGAAGATCTAACAAGAGTCGTACTCGTCAGACAAATCAATGTTCGTGGAAACATAACAGAAATACCGCTCAAGGTCCAGGAGGCTCGAGAGAACAGACATGCGATGGCCAAGGCACTCTATTCTCGGACATTCGCTTGGCTCATTAATCACATTAATAATTGCACGAATCCTGGACAAGACAGCTCGAGATTTCTCGGTGTGCTTGACATATTCGGTTTCGAGAATTTTGCCGTCAACAGCTTCGAGCAGCTTTGTATTAATTACACGAATGAGAAGCTACACAAGTTCTTCAATCACTACGTATTCGCCCTCGAACAAGAACTGGTACGTATTACAGTCTGCGACTTTGACGTTCAAAAACCTATTTCTTCTTATTTTGTGATAAAACTATTTTAAATACAGCAATACTGAGCATTTTTTTACCTCCTAGCTTTGCCAGTTTATTGATTTTTAATGTAAATAAAAAAAAAAACAATGTGTTATGTAAAGAACAAAAATTGGGTAAACACTATCTGAATATATATAGAATCCGTAGAAATTTAGATTCATAAATTCATGATTCATTCCATAAAGAAATTGCACCGATAGCGCAATATAAATATCTGCGGTTTTATCTCACACCACTACTTCCTGTTATGAATGTTATAATTGGTTCAATTAAATATCGATTTAATTATTCATTCGGCACTTTTATTCACTTTCTCTCGATGCAAACCTGTAAATCACATTGATTTTTATTTCCCGCAGTATCGTCAAGAAGAGATTCAATATTCGCACATAACATTTACCGATAACACGCTGTGCCTGGAATTGATCGAGAAGCCACCGCGTTGCGTTCTTAAGCTGCTGACTGAGCAATGCCACATGCCGAAGGGTTCGGATCTCGCGTATCTGACGAATCTTCACGCAGAATTCGACAGCCATCCCTGTTACGTGAAGGGCGACGATCGTCGAAAATGGGAGAAGGAGTTTGGAGTTAAACATTACGCGGGTTGCGTGACGTATACAGTCGCAGGTTTTGTCGATAAAAATCGCGACGTACAGCAGGACGTTTTCTTTGACTTTATGTCACGAAGCACGAACGAGTTTGTCCAAGAAATCACAGTTTATCAGGATCTTTTGGGCTGCACTGTAGCTCGTGCTCCGGGAAATGCTACCACAATGTCCCGCGGGACTTCTAAAGGCAAACCTACACTCTGCGACTCTTTCAGACACCAATTGCAAGCTCTCGTTGATGTACTTCAAGCTACCACGCCATGGTATGCGAGATGCATTAAGCCAAACATGGAAAAGAAATCTAATAACTACGACGAAAAGCTCGTCCTCGATCAGCTCAGATATCTCGGCATGTTGGATATAATAAGAATACGAAAAGAGGGATTTCCGGTGCATATGCCCTTCCACGACTTTGTTGCCAGATACAGATGCCTTGAGAAAGGACGTAGCCAATTACCACGCGAGGACAGAGAGGCAGTCAGGTGTCTCATCGCTCGACAAGGCATTCCCGAGACTGAGTGGCAGATTGGCAAAAGCAAGGTCTTTCTCAGGAGCTATGTTCACGAGCCACTTGAAGACACTAGGAATCGAATGGTCACCCGAAATGCTATCGTCATACAGAAGATTTGGCGAGCGTACAGAGTGCGAAAGGGTAAGAATCTATCGATTCATTATATAAAACTCTATCGAATAAAACGTCTGTGAAAGTCTGAAGAGTTAAATTAAATTCAGTTATATTCAGTGATGGATATCTCGATTGTTTAGTTGTATTATATGAAAAAAAATTTAGTTTAAGTGATTTTAAAAAAAATCATAAATTATATGTTCACGAACTTTTATTTTTTTTTTAAATTTTAACGTGTATCTGGAATTAGACATTTGTACTTTCGGACACAGATTTTGGACAACTAGCAATAAGTTAAGAATGTCCGTTCTGCTGGTTTTTTTACGCGTTGCGGCACTCTGACCCCCTTAAAACGATGTGCTTGTGTTTGTCAGATTGTAATAAGTGCGAGAGAGACAGTTTAATCTTCCCAATGCAATTTGCTCCGCCACCGTTGATCTTTCAAGCATAAAGATGAGAACGATGAACTGTAGAATAGTGGAACGCAATTCACCGTTCTCGTCTTTTATACCACATAAATTAACCGTGACAGAGAAATTTTACGTTACATATTTTATTTCCAACTGAGCATCTGGCAAACAGACATCTTCAAACTATCGATGCCAATGTGATGCATATTTTATTATCTTTTCAGAATTTATTTTTAAAATCCGTCCTATATAGAATCTCTTTTTTGTGATCTTTCATCCGTGCAAAGATTATAATTTTTCCAAAAGAAAAGAAAAACTGCAGGTTTAAATAATGAGTAGTAAATATGATCTAATAAAATAAATATTTATTTGAAAAATAAAAAATAATAAATATGGACTAATAAAATAAATATTTATTCAAAAAATCACTGTACAACAGTAGCACAAGTTTTGTAACTGTTCATTTTCCTTGCAGAATACCGACGCGTTAGAGATGCTGCCCTGAAAGTTCAACACGCTTATCGTGGCTGGAAGCTCCGTATAATGTTCATAAGAAAACGTCGTGCGGCAATAGTAATACAGTCGCATCTCCGAGGTGTTTTCGCTCGAGAAGTAGCAGCGGCATTGCGGGAAATGCGTCGGGTTGATGAGGAAATGCGCAAACGTGAGAGAATGGAAGAGGAGCGGAGGCTCATGGAGGACAAGAAGGCCCTCGAGGACAGTCAGAGGTACGCAAACTTATATACTTGTGTCTAATATTGTCGCGGATTTTGCTCACGGCGTGAAAAACGTAATGCGCTCTGTCGCGAGACTAAACGGATATTTCGTTTGTGTCTTGTAGCGCGCAGTACAACGGTATTGTCGGAATGGAAGCTGGGTAAGTGCTAGAAAATCCGGCATCCACTGTCTAGAATAGCGCTGAACGTAACACGCTTTAAAACAGTACTCACGAGTTACTCGTCGAACGACAAACAACACTTCTCCATCAGCATAATAGCACTCATTAAGCTTTTATATTGTTTAATTATTTTTAAATGGCTTGCTGTACAAGCATGTCGGTAATTGAGAGTAAAAAATAGGTGAAGCTTTGGAAACGGCGACCAAGAATTGATTTTAAACTCTTCATTGAAGAACTACAAATCAATTTTATGGACTCTGTTTCATATGTGGTACATACTCTATCATTTCAGTTTCTTCTTTCCTAATCCTTTCAGATGTTTCTCACATTTAGCAACATTTGACTGCTACTGGGGAGTATTTTTTTGTTAACTTTTTCAGCTTTTTGTTATTCTTTTTAGGATAACACAAGATTTAAAAAAAACTCAGCTTTTAAATAGTTGAGAAAAAAAAATCTGAAAAAAAGTAGTCTCAAGTGGTCGTTAAATCCAGCTAATTAAGGAAACATAATAGTCTGATAAAAATATTCGCTTGGATCCAATCTCAACACATTTCCCGTTCACCAATCCATCCAATAGCAATATTCCAAAGATCTATAATTCACATCTCAATTCTCTAATTTACAGGAAAGCCCAGGAAGAAATTGCAGCATTGTCACAGATGGCAGAGACGATAAACTCAAAGATGGCAGCGTCGGAGTTGCAGTCGGTCGATCTCGACAATCTTTTCTCTTTCCTATCAGACGTTCAGTCGACGAAGAGCAATCAGATTATCGAAGAGATAGGCGAGCGTATGGATGAGCTCGTGGAGGATTTGGACGCGGAATTGGAAAGCGTGATACAGCTCGAGATGGAGATGAACGCGAGATCGGACTCGAAACTCAATTCGCCCGACGGTTTATCGCAGAGAAACGCCGCGGCTGCTGCGGCTAAGTTGGGACAACCGAGTCTTCCGGAACCAACGGGACCGCCTCCACCGCCGCCTCCGCCTCCGCTTCCGCAAGTTACGAATGGCGATTCTTCCGCGGACAACGGAGAGCCCATTTACGAGTCTGTGCTTCCAAGAGACGAAACAGGCCCGAGCAGTCCCATTCTGATAAACGGTAATGCCGGCCAGTTGGTTAATGGCGAAACGTGTGGATCACCGCCGCCCGTACCAACGAGTAAAATCATCAAGGAACCGCCAGTAGGTAGTCCACCTTCGAGGCCTGAATCGCGCAACTCGAACGCTCATCACGTACATCAGAATCATCATCACCCGCCAGTGCCGCAGCACAACGGTCACGATTTGGTAATTCATCCGCCACAACAACAACAAACGCCTTTGCCAACGCAGCAACAGCCCGCCGAACGCGAGCAACGAAGGAAATTCAGAGTCGAACGAAAGCTTCAAGAACTGGAGGAGAAAAAAGATACGCCTGAGCCTGAAGCCACGTATCACGATATCGTCGAATTTGCCCAAAATTACTTCAACAGTCACGAACGTTCTCCCGAGGGCACGATAATGGCCACTCTCACGAGAAAATCTAGAGGCAAAAGCATCGAATTCATTCCCAAATACGAGATGGTCACTTACTACAAAGGCTCGAGCATTCCGAACTCTCATATTCATATGTACGATCCGGACAACGTTAACTTGGCGTGCTCCGTTTTCAGGGTAAGCATTATTAACCATCTTAAGTATTACTTATTTTTGTTAAATATTTGACACACTTAACGAAATCGTGGGAACATTCACTTTTAGACTGTTTACACATTTTCGTTTCTTTATGAAACGAAAATGTAAAGATTAAGGATTAAAATCAAAAGAGGTTAAAGTTGAATTATAATTTACTTGAAATATTAATACTTAATACTGTAATTAGTTATCAAATATTGCTCGCTATAATCTCAGTTTGCAATTGGTAAATTTTTAATTATACTTTACTTTATTTCTGACAATTCTCATTCAAATAACGTAATAAATCATGTACATAATAAAATCATTACATCTTCATTTAGGATCTATGCAAATACCTCCGTGGTGAGATGAAATTGGAGCAGGAGATCGCGACGATTCAGAGTATAATTGGTTACGGTATAGAGCGCGAAGAGCTCAGAGATGAGATTCTCGTTCAGTGTATGCGACAGGCGACCAACAACCCCAACATGGAATGGGCGGAAAGAGTTTGGCTGCTGCTATGTCTTGCAATCGTTGCTTTTCAGCCGAGCAAACTTCTCTACAAGTATTTCGTGTCCTTCTTGAAGAAGAACTTGGCCCTCGAGGGCAAGTTGCGACAATACGTTCAGTGGTGCGTCGACAACTGCAAGAACACCAAAGTCTCGTGCAGACAATTTCCACCGTCTACGGTGGAAATTGCGGCGATGCGAAGACTCGGAACAATCGTCTGCAGATTTTTCTTCTTGGACGGAAGAACGAAAGCGATAGACGTTCATCCGACAGATACGGCTGCCGACGCAGCTGCTAAACTTGCCGAAAAACTAGGTCTCAGATCTCTCGAAGGATGGGCGATTTATCAGAGCAGACCTGACGGTGAAGAACACGTTCGTGCTCACGACTATCTCTACGACGTTATAGCTGCTTGGGAAGTGTAAGTATCCGATAATTGCCGAATTTTAGTTTATCCAAAGACGCTTTACTCACGAAGCGTTGGATTCCGTTTACAGTAAGCAGTGCAAGCTCAATACGTCTCAGTCAAGCTTCTCAACCCTCAGGCGGGGCAACAACGCCACTTTGGGCAGCGGCGACAATCGCTTCGTTTTCAAGCGTCGACTTTTCCGCAACACACGAGAACTCTCACAAGATCCGGTAGAAGTGAACATGCTCTACTCGCAGGCTGTTTACAATGTCGTCAAGGTAAGAAATCGTTAAAAACACACCGTTTATACTTTCTCTTAAGGAAAAGTAAACTCTTTATTTTTCTTTTTTTCTTTTTTTGTATTCGACATTTTAATGCTGTTAGGACCATTAAAATCTACGAAAAAGTGATTTAGAAATAATTCAACGATTATTTTTTTCTCTAGAATTTTTTGCAATGATTGCGATGCTTCCTCTTTTCTCGTGAGATATTAAACTCAAAATTGCAGAAAATATTAAAGACGACAGTTCAAATGACAAAAAAAAGTCGCGGTGTCTCATTGTACATTGCTTCGTCTGTTTTTTATGCCACAGCACACAAAGATTTTTCTATGAAGCAATATATTTTCTTATAGACGAGACTGTATGTACCGCGTATCGAATACAATTTAAAAAAAAATCAATTCTCAAGGTTCTACTTTGCAACATTTTTTAATATTTCACCGCTTTATTAAAAACCATTTTTGTTCCTCGAGGATTTGGCAAGTATCCCATCTTCGCCACGCAGAATTATTCACAATGTGCAAAGTACAGAAATACCAACGATTTCCAATATTTTCCAGTGCGACGACTTCCCAGTATCAGAGAAAGTGGCTCTCCAGCTAGCAGGTCTGCAGGCGCAAGTATCTCTGGGTGATCCAAAGGACAACGACCGTCTGGATTACTACAGCGAGGTCGACAGTTTCCTGCCGTACAGAATAAGTCGTGCTCGCGGTGACGACGTTTGGGTACCAATAATAGCTCAAGCTCACAAGCAGTATGGTTCCGGTCGTTCGGAGCTTACGGCGAAAGTGCTTTATCTCTCCTGCGTAATGCAGTATCCACTCTACGGCACGACGATGTTCAACGTGACTTATCGTGGTTACTGGTCGTACGGAAACCAATTAATCTTAGGAATAAACGCAGATGGTCTGATGCTCATAAAGCCAGACGACAAATTTGTACTCTCGGAGTATCGTTATCAGGACGTAGAGAGTATAATGCTAGACCCGAGCGATTCCTTCATAACGTTATCGTTGCTCAGACACAATCCCGACAGTTCGCACAAATGTTTCGTATTCGAGACACCGCAAAAGAACGAAATCGGCAGTCTCATAGTGAGCTATTGTCCTGCACTCGCCGGTTGGATAACGGAAAACGAAGCACCGATGAAAAAAATCAAGGGCATGACAAACGAGGACCGCGTCCGTCTTTACCACAATCTTGTAAACTGTCGCAGAGTTCTCGTGGACTCGGAGGCTTTGAGGAAACCGCAGGACACCGGTGGCGGCTTTTTGCGAAATACACTGCGACGATTGTCAAAGCATCGAATCGAAAAGCTTCGACAGGAACACGGCAGCGCCACGGATCATGGCGAAACGTACAAAGGCTTTCCTCACGCCTATTGGGCTTTCAGCAGACAAACTATACCGCAAAGTCTTACGAAATTACCCGATGCCGAAGAGCAAATTGCTCTTAGTGTCTTCCAGCTGATTTTAACGTATGCTGGACTTGGACAAAATGGAGATACGGTACGTCGCGTTGAAGACGAACACGTTAATCTTATACAGACGGTTATGGAGCGATGCATGCGAAAGGAGAATCTTTTAGGCGAGCTTTATCTTCAACTTATTAAACAAACCACCGACCATCCCGATCCTAACAGTCGAGTGAATTTAAGACACTGGGCTTTGCTCTCGTTGGCTTGCTCGGTTATTCTGCCACCGCAGAAAATCATTAGAAAATATCTCATTGCTCATCTGAAGAGATGTGCGAGTGATTACGTTACTGAAGAAGGTAAATACGCGAGATTCGCGGAAAAGTGTCTGAACAAAACGCAGGGAACAAGGAGACGACAATGGCCACCAAGCAGAGAGGAAATCATGTGCACGATCAATAGAAGACCTATTTATGCAAGATTCCACTTTATGGATGGTCAGTATCATGCTGTGGAGTTCCATCCCTCTGCCACGGCTAGGGATGTTATGGAGATTATCAAGGCGAAGATCGGACTCGAAGAGTCAGCAATGGGTGAGCATTTACTTGATATTTAACGAATAAAGATTTTCGTTCGAGTTGGTTTTTACTCGTATATACAGAATTAATTAATTGATATAATAACAGGAGTATTTCGTAGCAAATCGTTCGCTCTTTTATTTTTAGTAGTAGTAATGTTTTTATTGCTTCACGGTTTGCAACTGTAGTTTTGTTTGGGTTGTGATTCATTTGCTTTATTGATTGTGTGAGCGATGGGCCATCGACTTTCGAGTCCTACAGCTTTTTCATTTTTATATACGAAAATTTGTTATTATTCAAAATTGCATAGAAGGCGTATATGTGATTAAAAATGTCTTTCCGGTACCGTTTTTGAGATACGAAGGAAGCAAAAAAGCATTTTAAAAAGCTTCGACTTTTATTCAAATAACTGCATCTTAAAAAATATTTGACTTACAAAAAAGTGTTTAAACCAAAGATTCAGTTTTAAAGGGTTAATCATACAAAAACTATTATATAGATCATTTTTTTTAATGATTGGACCTTCATATTATTTTCTTGTGCCCTTATTACATAGAATAAAAGAGATTTTAATGTATACACATATATTTATACAGTTACTTGTTTTTTTTTGCCATGAAGGATATGCGATTTACGAGGTTCTGGGTTCAACCGAACGATCTCTCGTGCCTGAGGAAAAAATTGCCGATGTTATGTCCAAGTGGGAGCGCTACAGAACTGCCAGCGTGACCCAACAGGGTCATCAGACTCAAAGGAAGCACGGTCACCACTTGTTCCTCTTCAAGAAACATCTGTTCCTCGATCAATACATGAATCTCGATGACCCGGTCGAGAAAGAACTTTTGTATCACCAAGTCCTCCACGATTTGCGAGCCGATCGATTCCCAATCACCGAGAAGGAAGCGGTGAGTCGACTTATTTATAAATTAAGAACGGTCTTGACATTTTGTCAACCTTTACGTGACATTATATATCGCGCATGGATCATCATTAATTACCAACCGACAGATTTTATAAAATATCTCTAGAAATGGATTCAATTCGAAAATAAACTTCAACATTGACACTATGAGAATGTGATGAACGACCCTGTTATAATTAACACGATATACGAATGACGTCGCTTTTAGATTTTTTTTCTATCTATGTTAGATTACAAAGTTAGGAAAATATAAATGATGGTAACGAGTACAATTCTATTTCTCTTAATAATTTCAAATAAAAATTCAATATATCATAATATTAATATTCTAAACCCCGTAATAAAGGTTGAAAAATTGACTGCATCGAAAATCGCTTTCCAATGAGCTTATAAAATGAGCAATGATATGGCAATTAAAATAGCTGAACGCGCATTTTTGTTTCAGATGATGTTAACTGCCCTGCAAGCTCAGCTAGAACTCGGTGACTGTGAAGAGGGTCCAATGGATCAAGAATATCGCACAATAGCTAGTCACTGCCTACCTCCGAGACTCGTGCCGAGTCTCTGCGTCGAGGGCGTCCTTCAGCACCATCAATCGTTGCGGGGTATGACGCCACCCGAAGCGAAGAAAGCCTTCCTCAATCTCATTCAATCGTGGCCGCTTCACAAAGCCACTATATTCGACGTTATGCAATCGTTCACTTCGAACTGGCCGCGAGTCTTGTGGCTCGCTGTCGATCAGCAGGGACTTCATCTTCTGGAGCATCGATCACGAAATGCCTTGTGCACTTACGAATACAGCAGTATTCTGAGTTATAGTCCGGCACTCAGTTGCCTCATGATTATTACCGGGACCGACAAGAAACAAAGCAAAGTCATCTTGACTACGTCTCAAGTAAGCTAGAAATCTTATTTTCTAAAATGCATAAAAACTCCTTCTCAATGAGATTGAAATAAAAATTGAATAATTCATTTTTATCGGAAAATACTGGCGATTCGTAAAATAATTGTTGCGTCATTAAATCGTTTTATTTATTTTTGCAGGCTTGTCAAATAGCAAATTTGATTCGCGAGTACACGGAGGTGCTTCAATCACCGCCGGAAATACCGAAGAGGGACTCTGGAATCGTTCAGCAAATCAGTCAGCATCAGCAGCCACCAGCTGCGAATGTAATTGCTGGTTCGCAGGGGGGCGGAGGTGGTAGAAAGTCGCGACCCGCCTCGATGCTGCATCGAGGCGCGCCGGTGATACAGTCCCAGGCTAGTTAAAAAGATAATTAGACCGGTCGAAAAGTCTGGTCGAAGCGAAACCAAAGGGGTCTTTGGCGAGGCTGAAAACTCACCGACGAGGCCTATTATATATTGCGGACGAGAAATGTCGATGCGGCGAAAAATCACGTAGCGCGACGGTTTAGCCTAGATACTTCTTTCTTCCAGTATTTATTGTAAGTAAAATAGCTTCTAGAGGATCTCAATTTCCAGACTCGCCGCTGCGATTCACGATGAGAGAGCGACACAAAACTGCCATAGGATTTTATTCTTCAAAACGAAAAACAACAACAACTACAAAAATCAGCTCTATCGTAACGCGGAATCGAAGCCGATGTTCTTTCTCTCCTTTTTATAATTGTTATTGATCAAACTGTCGACTCCAAATATTTAAGGATTAACGATATCTCATTTTCTCATTATTCCAAAGATGAATTTGCAATCGCGATGTCTAAGTAAAACTTTATACATACTATTTTACGCTGCATGGCAATTTAAATACCATTTACAAATACTGATCTACTTGGAAATGTGGATTCGACCGGAAATAACTTTTTTTTTCTTCTTTTTTTCGGTAAATAGAAATTTAGGTTCAGGTGGCAAGCGTCGTTTGAATGACTCGCCGAGAACGCACGGATGATGTTCAACTTGACATTTTTTATATATATACATTTAAAGACTTTTGTCCCATAAATTAATACAAAAGAAACACAAAATGCGCAAATTTTCAGCCCATCAGTACCGGTGTGCCATATCAGTCGATAATTAACGACTCTCAGATACATATAATTGTAAACAAATCGGGATCCAAAAGTACCTTTGTCGAATCGTTTTTTCTGTTTTTTTGAGCGTGGAACGATCGGTCATACTCGCATACTCGTGTCGTTATAACGACCAGCGTCTGTTGAATTGCTAGTGGCATGGTATATATATCGTGTCGAGCGTATTTAGACTTAACTGTACAGCTTCTTATTGCTCTTGTAGGCAAAAAATTAAAGAAAAAAAACTAAGTATTCTCGCAAGTGCATCCACGTGTTTTCTTGAATTTGTTATTCGTTGCGCTCCAGTTGACGTGTAACGCGTGTTGTGCATATATATATTTATCGCTTTTCAAAAGCGGTAATTTACTTATCGGGGGAGTCGACCGTTTCGAAAGCATCGCGGGCTCCGAAAAAAGAGCCTATAGCATTTTTATTCTCCTTGAGACAATCCACTGGCGACCTTGTCGGAGAATTTGGAGAAAAAGACTCGAACGCGATTAATGTAGGACGCGAAAAGCCTTAAAACCATTTACGACGCAAACGAAACGCAATTAGATAGGTAATGAAACAGATGGCGAAAAGAAAATCCGAAAAAAAAAATGAAGCAGCGCCACGAAATTACGTCCAGAATTGTATAATCACCACTCGAGTTCACGTCCAAAGAACGGTTGTCTCCCTAGTAATTCGTATGTAAATAGAAAATACTCGAAAATGAAAATTGAAAACACCGCGTTCCACGTAATAGCCACTTGAAGAGATAAATCGATGAGATCCACGATCGTTCGGACCAAGTTTATTGTCACGACGCTCTAAATAAAAGTACTGAAGAGTCTCGCGATCGGATGTGCTGAGTGGCCGAGCAACGGCGCGCAATTTCGTTTTTTTTTTCGCTATTATTGTAATGTAATATTTTTTTTTGTCGAGTCGACGAGTGCAGAGACAGACTGTGATCCGTGTTGGGTGTCCTTAAAGTCTTCGGGAAAGAATTTGACGAGTGTGATATGTGTCCGAGCGAATGTGCGCTCGAACGATGTGTAAATGACGAGCGTTTGTGTGCGTATTTGCGGTTTGAATGAAACGAAAGGAAGTGTCAAGCATTTTTCTTTTTTTTTCGCGATAAGGCGCTGGTGTGGGACACGCGCGATCGCATAATTTCTGTACGTTATGCGCGCGTCCGTCGTACGTACGTAGTCTTAGTCTAAATAAATTATTGGTTGATGATGTTATTGAATTATATATAAAACGAAGAATGCTCTGTATATAGATGTATACATATACACACCTATACGATATACACGCGAGAAACAAAAATAAATAATAAATAATAAATAAATAAATAAATAAGAAACGCCACGCGATGCGACTGATGCGAGACACGCAGACGCTCATACAGAACAACACAATGTATGCGCCTACGGTATTATATAAATATATATTGATATACTCGAAAGCTCTGTCTATAAACAGAATAAAGTCGTGTATTGCGAGAATCGTAAAAATTGTGTTTTATTTAACCCTTGACCCCCATGAATAATTTCTTCTACCTTCAAACTCCAGGACTGGGCCGGATAACTATTATCTACCCAGATTGGTTTCTCATTAGCAACATCTTTCTTGTCAGCAGCAGGAATTCATTTGATAAAAATTAAAAGTACTTGATACACTTTCATGATTTAAGGAGGGTTACTTGTGGTGGGGAGGCCGAAGAGCGGTGAGACGTGAGACGGAGGTAGCTAGCCGTGCAACAATGTTGCGTCGGAGGCGGCAAACTCGTGTAACACGAGCTATACTTATCACTTTAATTTCAACAAAACGGTACGGACGAATGTTTCGAAAATTGGATATGTAGTTCTAGAAAGTACGTCGTTTCAAGCGGTATACGTTTCCAAAAGATGACGTCACTCCTTCTATTTATTTTACACGATCGAAAATGCACTATTTTCCATAAGCCCAATGTTAAATCTCTTAACTTTGAGAATTAATATCTTTAAAACGGTGCAGACAGCCTCATGAAAACTCCACAGTTTGATGAGAGGATTACTCGTGAACATGCTGTCCAAATTTCAAAACGCTGGCATCACTTCGAGATAACAGAAGAGGGTCTTCTGTCGTGAGGGTCTAAGTCTTCTTAAGGATGTTATACAGGTTACCGCGGGGAGGATAGGCAAGGCGGCCCACGGCGGGAGACGGAGGTACTGTGCGAACGGCATGCACATACATGAACAAGAGAGATGCGAAAAAGACAATGTTTACTTTTAACGTAATATCTTTCATAAAATGTGGGCGCACGCGGATTTTTTCAGTGTTCTGTAAAGCTCAGACTCCAATGTACACGAAAAGTACAAATTTATCATGGTATATTCTCTGCAAACATGCGCTTTCGCTAAAAACACGACAGTCCTCATCCTCCACCGTATACTGCCCATGTTAAATTGCTGAACTTTGATAATTTATAACTCAGAAAGTATGTGGGTAAAAATTTTATTAATTTTTTTTTAATGTCGTTTTTTTAATGTCGTCTCTATAACATAAAAAATATTGGGACAAAAATCTTCAAAATCGTTTACTTGTATAACATCCTTAAGGAAGCTTCTGCGCTTCCCACTAGTCAAAGAAGTGCTAAATTTTTTTAAGTATTTCTACAAGTTCTTGTGGTTTAATCAAATGTTTTGATACTTTACTCACGAAGTAGCATTAGTTCTTAATGTACAAATACATTCGAAGCCGTGTTTTGAAAAGTAAATCGATTTATATCTGCCAATGTCCGATGTCAGGTTTTTTCATCGAGTTTTTTAAAAGCGTAAACCGCTAATACAAGTCCGATTATGACGAGCAATAACTCATTTTGTATATTGAAAAATGCTTTATCGATTGACCGTCTGGATTTTTAATAATATTTGTAGTTCATAAGGTATAACCATTTGATTATCCTGTCCTGGTCTACAATTAGACATACAAATGGCTGTAATTTTTTAACAATACCATAAAAAATCTAGACAATGAATCGGTTAAGGATTTTTCGATAATCTAATGAGTCATTGCTCGCTGTAATTCGATTATTATTAAAGTTCCACCGCTTTAAAAACTGCACGAAAAAACATAACATCGAACATTTGCATATGTCAGTCGATTTTCTATTCGAATCACGGCTATGAATTTACAACTTTACAAGGATATTAACAACTAATACTGCTACGTAAATAATCCCTCGGAACTATTAATTAAACCACCAGAAATTGTAAAAAGGTTTATAAAAATTTAGCTCTGATTTCACTAGTCTGAAGCGCAGAAGCTTCCTTAATGACTAAGGATCATTATGCCTACTGAATATTAGAATTTATTGAAAAATAATAATTCATTGGAATTATTCATAAGTATCCGAGAAATGTGAAAATTTTAAGTTTTACATAATGACCAATCATTGTTATTGCATACAAAAAGTATCTTAGATTCATTTTCATTGAGTGAATGCCAATCCCTAGCCAGCAGTAAATTAATAAATAAGAATAAGTTGCAAAGTAATAATAGCGTAGTAACTTTGATACGGACTAAAAATTTAAAAAAAAGGTAAGCCCTTGATTTTTTTAAATAAATGTAAAGCAATGTTCCCAATTTCGGAACCAGTCTGCGATTCGGAACAAATCATGCGAGTCAGATGGAATTACAGATTTTAATAGGTTGTCTAAAACTGGATCTGCGCCATTAAATGTTCCAAAACTGGTGCATTCTCATTGCGACTGAAGATGAATTAAAATTGTACGATAAAATCAAGTCAGTTCTTCTTCAGCAAATTATAAAACAAAAATCAAATTAGATGATGGATAATAAACCCATCGTTCGAAATTGTCTTTAAATGTTCCCAATAGCAATCAAACATAAATACAACTATACTACCACCAAATTCCGCCAGTTCTCCTAGCATCACAAGCATGGATGAGCATCCATTCAATGAAAATGTATTTGAAATTCTTTCATGAGTAAATTATTAAAGATTATTAAGCCTATTAAATATTAGAATTCATTATGAAATAATGATCCATCTTAATTATTTATAATTGTGTATTGTAGAAATGAGAAAATTTTCAGTTTTGCATAATAATCAATCCAGAGTTGTAAATGCCTAATACTTATAGAAATAATGATGATGATACGATCAGCTCTATAATTATGATTTTATAATAATAACGTGTAGCGATTGTAATACGATGATTAAACTTTGGAATGGCTGCAAAAATTATTATATTTCAATAAAAATTCACGGTAATTAAAGCGAAAATTAGTGTTTTTTTTCAGCTATTCAAATGTTTACACTCTATTTTATAATCACTACACATTATTATTATAAAATCATAATTACAAAACAAATTGTACTGTAAACTATATCTCATGAATTAATGGGGATTTGCAACTCTGAATCAATCATAGTTATTTTGTACCAAAAGTATTTTAAATACATTTTCATTGAATTAATGCCCATCCCTGATTCCAAGGTAATTGTTTAATAATCAAAACTATGTTTTTATATATGTATATATACATACACACATCTATTTATATATAGATATATATATATTTGTTTATATATTTATATATATATGTGCATATATATAAGTATATATTTATTTATGATTCGTTACACAATAATCAGACAAATAACAGTGTCCGCTGGGCGCGAAGATTGTCCGTGTGTGGGTGCCCCGCGGAGTTGGAAAATAAAATGCAAGACCGTGACGACAATACCGGATTTCGATTGTAAAACCGAAGAGGCCCGGCGGACGCGTGCACGAAAATCTCTTCGGGGCAAATGCGGGACGGGATTGAAGAGCACCCGGACCTGAACAATCGTCGCTTTCGCGTACTTTTATAATATGTAATAGTTACATTATCTATCTAAACGCTACAGTCACGGTAGACGCATATATTCACTTATGTACTCTACGCTGTACGACGAGCTGAAAAAATCTCAAAATTTCCACACAAACCGCCAACGAAATAATCAATTCTTTCAGCTCTCCGTACATTTCGCTTACTTAACGCGTGCTATTACCTTTTGTTTTTAAATCCACTTTCTCATCGAAATTCCATCGTGATTTTTTTTTTTTTGTTCTCATGTTTAAACGCTCTCCTTTTTTGCTCTCCTCGGGCTTTTGAGTATCGAAACGAGCGCCGATTATACACTCGTCTCGATAGATTTCGCGAAGACACAGTTTTGTATTTATTCTCTCGTTTTTTTCTTTTTTCGCTTATTATTTTTTTCTTTAAATATATAATTCTCTCGAAGGAGACGCATCGACGTGATAGTACGGATAAGGCCACGCGCGTTTTTCTCGCCGCGGGACCAGCGCGACTCTACGGAGACAAAACGATAGAGGATCTTGGAAACAGACGAGTATAATTTATTAACGCCTCGAGAGGAAAAGCTTGTGCGTGCAGACACTGATAATCGCCGCGCCAGTCACCGGGCACCACGCGGATCTTTCTCCCCGAGAGTATCTGCGACGTGGTATGCGAGGACATTGCCTGGACAAGTTCCACTTTCTTTGTACGAATTTATATTATTTTGTTAATTTTATTTCTTTGGCACCGATAAAAATGATTTTTGTTACAATCAAACGGATTCCCTGTTTGCGGTAAAGTTCGAGAGTTATCGACGAGCTTCTCGGCAAGTCGTAAGATAAATTAAATGCAATACGGCAATGTCCTCGCGACTCAATACAGAATCCACCGCTTCTGTGCGATGGCACGTTTAAAACAATTGATAAAAATTAAAATTTCAAACTTAGATATACACAATAGTAATTCACATGTGTTTACACGTTGATTCAATTAGTCTCTTGCACATTATTCGAGGCTCATCCATTTCTTATTTTCCTTTTCCTTCTTAAACATCTACATATAATATTCAATCGTTATATGCATTTATATATAGCTTTTTGTTTCTTTGTTTATGTCTTCTCATACACGATTCGCTTGGATCGATTTTTCGCTCTTCTTCTTCTGCTTCTTTTTTTTTTCAATTTTCGCTTACTCGAAACACCGAAAGCATTTTACGTTTTATTTATTTCTTTTTTTTTTGTATCGTCATCAGCACCGAATGGCGGACGAGCTAGTCGTACTTTTTCGTTACAATAATGACGACGTTTCTTTTTTCTTTTCTTTTTTTTTAATCAATTAATAATTATACTTTCGTACAAAGCGAAGGTACACAGGTTTCATTCATCTTTGTCTCGTTCTTCGCGTTTATTACACGACATCCTCCGATAGTTAACACACACACACACTCGGATATAACAACGAATTTGCCGGATAATTTGTTCCCCTCGTTTTCCCGAAACGAGGTTTCGAGCCTAATACTTTAGCGTCTAGAGACAAATTTGTGGTTGTTTTTTTTTTGTTTTTTTTTTTAAATTTAATATAAAATAATACATAAATAGACGACAAATAAATATTCATTGGCGACGGCGGTAAGGAAAAAACGTTATTACGACAATTATCGATTAATCAATGAGAAGAGAAAATAAAAAATACATTAAAATATAATACACATTTGTTTTTTAATACGTTTGGCGGCGCGTTCGCAGAGCGGACTGTTTTGGGTGCTCGCGAGACTAGCCTGAGACCTCGGCGACGAGTATTTTTTCAAAGTCCGCAGACAACAATTTATCGCAAGATTTTCATCGTATTATATTCAATTTACAGACATATTACACTTTTTTTCGATACTGACAAACCCGAACGATCGGCTCTGCCTTGACGCTTTCGCTCAGTAATATTACTTAAAAAAAAAAGAAAGAAAGAAAAATAAAAAATATAGTACGTAAGACTCATTGATTTGCTCAGATCTGTGGCAACGAAGATTCTAATACGATCTGTCATGTATGTCAGGTAGTTATGGTTCTTTCGACTATTATATTTACTCTTTGTTCGCTTCTTTATCCTCCTCGTTTGTTTTTTTTCTCTGTTTCCACTCATCTAACGACTAATAATAGATCTAGACGCGCGCGTTCACACGTGTGCTGTTTTGTCCGCTACTATCTTCCTCTCCTGTATTTTTTGTTACGTTTTTGTTATACTAAATAATAATAAAAAAAAATAACTGTGAAGAAATCTCAAATAATTGAGAAATCGACTGATAAAAACAACGTCTCGTGGTTACCACGGGCGATGGAACCACGAAACGAGCGAACAAAATATACGCTTTATAAGGTAGTCTTTGGTTAAAAGCGAGGTTGGCCCTCGAAACACCGTCCGAGCCAAGATTAACGCCAACTTAACGGCAGTAAATTAAACGAGACGTAAAGTATTCGTCAAACGAAGTCTCGGGGTTACTCGAAGCTCGCTCGAATCCTCTGAGCCGCTCAGCGGTCTGAAACCGACACGATCTACTGTATCCCCCTCGAATATAGCTATAGTATACGTATTTCCCGGTGAAAATAACATTCTTCATTCGCTTTTGTATTTTTTTTGTTTCTTCTTCATTTTGTAACATTGAAAGACCACAACCCAGACATTGCACTTGTGTCGGTCGACCTCGCGGTTAATCTACATAATAGTACGTATACCTATAGATAATCTCTCTATATTTACCTAATATTAATTAAATAATATAATAATTCGCTCGTAGCGTTGTACGTATAGTCTAATTTGCTCCACTCTTAAGCACCGGCATAATGTAAACGTCTGAGAGTCTTTCGACGAGATAAATGAAATAAAAAGTGATAAATACTGCGCTTGTAGTTTGATAAATCTTGACAAAAAATAAATTAAAAAACGGAAGATTGCACTCGTAGCATCGGCCGGGAAAAAGCGAGTAGTCGTAAAATGCCGCATATATACAGAAATATATATATATATATATATATATATATTCGCGGAAAAATTGCACTCCGACTCGTCAGACGAGAATGATTATCCGGCGCGAAATAATATGCGCGAGTGTTCCCGATCGTTATTATTTTGTAACTCTTTTTCGTTCCTCTTTCTCTGGCTGACTTTAATCACATCACCCAAATCGGGTGATCGTTAAAAATTGCAACGGTGCTCGGGTGTGTCGCCTCTTAGTAACTAGAAAAAGCGCGGTGAGCGTGCGTGCGAACGTCACGCACACTGTTTAGGTACAACACGCGCGAGGCTCTCGCGATCGAGAACCTCGCACTTTTACATACATTTAACTTATACACTTTCAACATCAAATCTGTTAATTGTTTTTTTTTTCTTCTCTTAAAATGTCGCGCCACTCAACGCGAGCCTCCAACGATTATAGTTCTGTTATTTTTTTGTTTTCTCTGCTAAGTTACTAAACACAAACGCACGTTATAGTTTTTGTTTATCGACGTTTACAGGAATATCTTAACGACGTATTATTATTATTAATATTATTTTGTTCAACATTCAACGTATGCTCTTCTCGTCACGCTATTAGTTAGACTATAAATTAGCGATAAAAAATCACATCGAACAGGACAGCGCGATTTAGTAGGGACCAGGGCTCGCTATATATGTATATATATTTTTTTCTTCATATTTATATATATATATATATATTTACTACGACTCTTCTAAAAATGTATATACTTCAAAAGCTCCGCTATGGACACTTAACCCGACACTTTCGCGCGCATCTCCTTGACTCGGTCACGTCGTACCTCAGCCTGTGCGGATGGCGTTGAGCTGGTGCAACGAACCGAAGAAGACAACGCTTCAGCGATTGAACATCAGAATTAAACGGGAAAGAAAATGAGAAAAACGAGGATATCGAGTCTACCTGGCCTCTCCACCATCAAATTCACAATAATCTCGTAAAACGTCGCTTAGTTTACGCGATCGACGAAAAATACTCTTGAATACCTCTTAAATCGGAGCGCGCTTTGGCAACTCCGTGAAACACATATAGTCGCACAACGAGAGCTCGAGATTTGTTTTTTTTTTCTTCTTTTCTTTTGTTACTAATACAAAAAGCAGGCACGATACTTGACGAACGGTCGCAAAGGGACACCGCGACGTTTCGACAAAAATTCAAATACAATTAGTTATAAAAATTAATAAAAAAAAAAGGAAAGAAGAGAAGAAAACTTTTGGGTATAAAAAATAAACGGTAACGAAAAAATATAAAATGTATATGGTGCTTTGCGCGCTCGCACCAACGATTTTTGTTTTTAAATTACTTCTCGCGCGCAGAGCTCGGATTAATTTTTGTGCTTTCAACTCGCTATCGGAAAAGAAACAACAACCATGCGACTATCGAGTCTTGTACTATACGATAATTTAAATATTACGCGCGCGTTTTACCGGTGGCCTCGAATCGTCTCCGCACTTCGCTCATGATCCCGGTGCGAATATCCATTTTAGTTTTATTTTACGTATTTTCAGTTTTGTAGAAAGGAACAAAAATATTGCGTGCCTCCCTTTTCCCCGAGTCGCAGCTTCTTTTTTCTTTGTGTGTATGTGTGTGTTTAATAGACTGTTGCTTCGAATCGATGTGAGCAGGACGGCAATCGGTCGGTGAAGTTCTCCGATTTATCGGAGAACAGTTTCAAGGAATACGGAAATCAGCACCGAGGCTCTCGAAAGATTGTACAAAGCGTTGATTGTGCGCGAAAGACGACGCGACGGAGCCACCAGCCCGCAAATGCGCGAAACATCAAACTTAATGAATCCCTATTAGCTAACTTATATCCGAGAAAACTCGCTCAACGATTCCAAACAACAAAAAAGAAAAAAAAAGCGAATTCATGAGCGAATTTGAATTCGCCCACTTCTGTCCACTATCTTTGTTTTGTTGTTTGTTTACTATAACTCACTTGATCCCCCCGAAAAAACGCGTAAGCCTAGGAGAAAGTTTCCTACCTAATACGCAACCTTAAACGCTATTCATATATTATAATATAATATATATGTTCACTTTTATCCTTTTTTTTTCTCTCTTGTTAATATACCGTTTATCGTTAATTAAATCCATTTTTGCTTATAATTACGCGTTAACTCTTTGCTAAACGTAGGCCGGACTAACCGTTTCTCTCCCCGATTACACGATCGTCGGACAAAGTGACTACTAACACGCTCTCCGCGTGTTATTGTTGTTTTGGTTTTCTCTGTTTTGTTTTTTTTTCTTTCTATTCCTCCCTTTGCATCTTTATATTGCGGAGATTTTGGGCGGCACCTCGATTCTCCAACGGATAAAAAAAACCCCCCAAGATTAAATCGCGCGTTTGTGAGGTGGACCGTCGCCAGCGACTTAATTGGACCATCGAGGCTGCGTCCCGGCGAATTCGCGGTCGTCTTCGTGACCCGACGGAGAACCGAGTGAGATTTTCTTTTACTTATTATTTCTTTTTTTTATAACAATTATTCGACGGAATAGAGCGAGAGGGGAAGACATTTCGGGTGGAATCGCGGCTGCGAGAAGGAACACACCGGATTAATCGAAGCAGCGTGGATCGCGCACCTTATCACGATACACACAAACAGGGAGAGACACCTAATCGTAAGAATTGTCCTTAGAACGAGAAATTTCGAGATAAACTCACGGATTACTCGCGGATTTTTGTTTTGTTCTCGGGTCGGAGAGTTACGAGCCGAGAGCTCTGAGGCTCGTGACCCACAGCACCCAATTTTTATCCCTCTATGTGCTAGAAATGCATTTATTTTTTTTAAATTTATTTTACTCTATAGTTATCTATGATACTGTTCATATTCCAACGTTAATTAATTAGCAATAAAACGACAACGATCACAACAGCAACCAGCGCGTCTCGCCTCTTTCGCTTTGTTCGCTGCTCATGGCCACTTTAACGCCGTGTTCGTTCCGCTACAAATAGGGCTTCGTTGTAGCGACACGACACGGCGTCGGGCCGTGTGCACGAATCACGTACGTAATCACTAAAAAATACGTCTTGATGCGCGATAAACTATATAATTTAAGCTACTGTCTCATCGCGACGGCCTCTTAAACCCTAATACCGGTATCTACGTCCACGTTGGTATCACTTCAGGCAGAGAGCCAAGACATTTAAGATAAAGCGCGACTTCCGGCATTTTTCGGTAAAAAAAATCTTATTATTTTTTTTTTAAATAACTGTCGCGTTGTACTTAGACTCGAAGAGGTTGTACTTGGATTCGAAGAAGTTGCAGCTACGAACTCTTGCTAAAAGAATTTTAGCAACTTTGTGACTGAAATTTTTCCGATTCGCGGTAAAAGTTCCCTTCAAATCTTCCGCTCTCGCTCCACTGCGCGAATACATCATCCGAATAAGATGCTGGTGTTGTTTTGTTTGTTTTCTCAGTCGCTCGCATCACACGTTAAGATGTAGCCGTCCACTTAGCTTAATTAATCGTTACGTCTTATTGAATATTTACTCACGACGAATTAAGTACACGAATCACCGGCAGCATAACACGTGAGATTGCAGACACGCCGTGTGTTCGTAACGCGCGTTCGGTCGATCGTCAGCGACGTACGTTTCGAAGAGGAAATTAAACAAGACAAAAAAAACGCGAGCTCGTTACTTTTTATTTTATTTTTACCTTGAAGAAATCAGAACGAGAAACGTACGAGCGCTTTCGACGATCTTTTCGTGCGAACGCTTGGCGGTGCATCAATTATCGGATTATATTTAAGTGTTTTCACGAGTCAAGCCATCGAGATACCTAACTAGAGACAACACGTACGATTAAATCCTTAACGGTGCGACTAAATTTCCTTTGAGAATTCCCGACGCTCCGATATAAGCGCGAATACGCGTGAATATGATTGCAGCCCGTGGCGAGTCGATAATTACGATAAAACGCAATCGTCACTCCGCTTTTTTTTTGGCTACGTCGTTTCTTGCTACGAAATGAGAATTAAATGAAAACGGAAATCAAGCCAACGGGCTTCTCTCCCTCGCTCTGCCGCTACTTTAGGCGTATGCTAAAATAAGTTATATATATATATATATATATATATATATTTATATTTTTGATATATATATATGTATATTAGATAATCTGAGTCAGGCGACCAGCGGCCCAAGACTTGCCTGCTTATATCCTTAAAAACTCTCGTCCCTGTCACTCTTAAGTGCAAATTACCGTTGGCTCTTGTCACGATCCTGACTCGCGTGACAGTCTGATTTTTTTTTGTTATTCGCGCAAAAGCGCGAAGATAAAAAGAAAATAGAGATATACGGCGACGACTTAAGAGACTCCGCAAGAGGATGAGGCAGTTCGTAGGCACGGTAGGATCCTGGAGTGAGAAGTCGAGGGGGACTACTGCCTTTTCTCGTTTATTCAACGCCTCCGGCGCCACTTGCGGAGCCCCACTAGCCGAGAAACTCGAGGTCTTAACGCAAAGTCTAGTCGGAACATGTTAGACTTCGCGAAAATTCGTGATCTCGGCGTCGTGTTTGCCGTTTCTCAAAAAAGATAGAAGAAAAAATAACAAAAAAATTCTTTTCTTTTTTTCGTGCAAAAAGTCTCGCTGTTTCAAGTCTTGCCTGGTTTCAGCCTCGCTTCGGCTTCGACTAACGCGTTGAGATTCCCCGTCGGTATTCTCAGAACGCGCAAAATTTCAACGACAAAATCGTCGATCTTTTCGCACGTTTTTTCTCTACTTTTTTTAACATCTCGTTCTCGTCACGTTGGCCTCGTCCCTGTCGAGACACAACGCACGAAGCTTCAACTCGTGTGAAAGGATCGACGAGATCGCGATCGTGTGAAGAATAAAAACGAAAAATACAAATTAGTCATTTTAACGGAAATTGTACATAATTTCGTACGTTTCCGTTAGTCTCTTTGTCTGCGCACCCTTTAAGCCTATCAATTCCCTCGTAAGTGTGGTAGAGAGAAAAAATATTCTGGTACGACTCCACGACTCACCGAATTTCTCGCGACTGGCACGTACGAATGTGAATTTGGTATCGTAGCGGTATCAAATCGTTTCACGATTACGGTGACGTTCGATGAGTCCTGTACGACGTTTCTTGTGTGTTTTCTTTTCATTTTTTGGTTTTTTTCCTTTTTTTTTGTTCTTGAATGAATGCTCCGCGCGAGCGGCGCTACCAGCACGAACGTCGTTTGCTGCGAACGAGACGCAAAGTCGACGCCGGCGATCACCGCCTCGCGTTTCGTTTTGTAAATCTTCTTCTCTGGGCATTAGTGATTCGCAATTCTGTTCGGCTTGAAGTCATTGTTGACGAACGAGAAACCCTCGAACTCGTCCTGGTTCAGCGATAGCACTATACCCTGATCTACCGGCGTAAGAACCGGCTCCTCCCGCGTAAATTCTGCGTCGAAATTGGCGGTATCCTTTTCGTTATTCTGCGAAAAAAACACATTTATCTCAGAATATTTGCTGGAAAAACTGTTTTAATCTTCAATTAAAATGACTATGTAGGAATTACAACTTCATATTCAAACCCGAGTTGTAATCGTATATTATCGTATATTACTTTTGACTCAAGGAATACAAATGTTACATTTGTTTGTAAATTACATAAACAATTCAATTTTCATTGTTTTGTAGAATATTCAGTTAATAAAGGGATTGAATAATCGATATATTTAAGAAAATGTTTTTACATTTTACAAAAGCAGTGAAAATTTTCCAAAAATTCGCTTAAAAATGTCATAAACAAAAAATTATGGGGTTGATTTTTAAGAAATGTTGTAATCAACTGTCATGAAGATTTTTGTTTTACTTTTCGATAAAATTATTATTAACTTTATTATCAATACGGTAGGAAATTAACGTTTATCTCTATTTGTAGTGATACGATCGATTTAAACTTACGATTCTGGGCCTAAAGGGTGGCTTGAGTCTTCGAGCTTCAAGAGCTCGCCAGTCCATCAGCTGGAAGAATGGATGTGCCTTGATGGCCTCCTCGCCGCCGTTTTCAGCAACGCAGCCGAGACGTCGCGCAGGATTTTTCGTCATAAAGCCACGAAGAATGGAAACCGCTTCGGGCACAAGCCAAACCGGATAAACGACGTCGTCGTGAAGAATCGACTCGAAAAGATCATCCTCGTTGTCCGCTTCGAACGGCGGCTGTCCCGCCATCATTTCGTACATTAGAACGCCCAGAGCCCACCAATCAACGCTGGCACCGTAATCCAACTCTTGGAGGATCTCCGGGGCGATGTAATCGGGCGTTCCGCAAAACGTCGTCGTGGTTCTTCCGTCAACGATACCCTCTTTGCACATACCAAAGTCCGCGAGCTTGCAATGACCCTCGCGATCAAGAAGAATATTATCCAGCTTCAGATCGCGATATATAACTCCGTGTTTGTGCAGAAACTGAAGCGCGAGCGTAACCTCCGCTGCATAAAAACGCGCACGCGCCTCGTCGAATTTACGGGCTTTCTGAATTTGGAACATGAGGTCACCTGAAAAAAAAAAAGAATATTATATTTATATACATTCTAATAACTGATATATTAACAAGTGAATGGCAGATAACTCACAAATAATCGTTTAAAAAATAACAAACGGACAATTTATTTATAAACTTTGCATAAGACAATGTAAAATTTTAGCCCTCGTCTGACTAGTGTAAGATACAGTAGCTACTGTAAGAACGTTCTTCATTTTCCATTTTTTTTAAATTAAATTAAATTTATGAAGGTAGTTCTGTCAGTCCGCCGGAGTCGTAAATCTCAGAGTCTATATGACAGTAAAAAATAATCATACGCATCACCTTGACTGCCTCAATAATAATATAAAGAATAATCGAGAATCCTTCGAAATTGTCGTAATCAAATAAAAACGATTATTTGTAAATAGTTGATATGTTTAGTGCGGATTTGACTTCATTTTTACGATAATTAGGTTAGGAAACGTAATTTGGCCCGGTATCTTGCACTTTGACCTTGGTTCAATTAAACATTATTCCGGAGACTTTAGCTTTTTTCATGATGCATCAATTCCTGAATGATTTGCGAATCCGTAGTACTTTTTATTTTTTCTCAATCTTTGATCTAAGTATGTTACTTTCGATTTAAAGATCAATTTTTCCAGCCCTCCTGTGAGCGCCGTGTAAAAAGATCGATTTTCAAGTTTTAATTGTTGAGTCAAATATTCGGTAAAAGCCTTGATGATTTTGTGCAAGTAAAATTGAATAGCTAAATTACAATATGTCAAAAATTCATGCATATGAATTTGGATTGCCTTCACGACAGAACTACCTTAACAGATTCCCTTTGCATAATTTTTTAAATCTAGGGTGTACACTGAAAAACAATTCTGTTGCGGGCTGCCGAAAAGAAGTATTTTTTAATTAACTCTAGTTCTTATTCGTTCAATCCCATTTAACATTGAAATATTAAAATATTATTTTGCTTATTTTAGAGTTATTGTTTCGATCTCGTATAGAATTGGAGGAATTAGAATTCAAATTAAGTTAATAACGTTTGTTTTCGGCAGCCCGCAAACGATGGATTTTTTAAATCAATGACTTTTTTTTTCAGTGTATGAATGTGAAAATTTTCGATTATAAAACAAATATATAAATGAAAATAAAACGCGCGTTTCTATTATATTATTAAATATAAATTCAGATGTTTACCTCCATTGACGTATTCCATAACGAAGAATAGTCTCTCCTCTGTTTGGAAGCAACTGTGTATCGCGGTGAGAAAAGGATGGTTTGCTGCGAGTGCGAGTATTCGCTTTTCTGTCATTGTACAGTCCACATCGTCGTCCTGAATGATAACATCCTTCTTTAGTACCTTGACCGCATACACCTCATTGGGATGTCCTCGGCGTTCGGCGAGCATGACTTTTCCAAAGCTTCCTTTTCCCAGGACTTTTATGAAGTTGAAATCCGCCAAACCAACTCGTTCCTTCGGATCTTCGCTGCCGGGCCTCCTTGTCTCTTTGTCATTGCCGCTTTGTTCGCTCGCGCCTGACGGGGTCGAATCTTTCGACCACTGACCCGTATTCGAAGACGTTTCCGTCGCCGGTGTTTCCTTTGACGTTCCCGTTTGCTGCGAACCTCCGCCCTTTTCACCCTGCGTTCGGTAGTTTATTCGGGGCGGCTTCGTTTGCTGACCCGGCGAAAATTTCAACGTACTCAGGATCTCGGCCATCGCTTTCGTATTTATGCCGCAATTGTTCGCCACATTCTTCTGACATCGTTTGTGCACGTTTAGATTACATACTGCGGCAAACGGAAATTACATTAACTTAAAAAATACTTAGTCATTTAAAAAACTGTTTTTACACAGTTAAATAGTTACGGTGCTCTCTATTGTTCAATTATTGTTCAATTATTCTCATCACAAGCATTGGAATTTAATTTGAATAAAAAAAATTAGGTGTTTCGCTTGAAAATTCAACTCTTTATCGTGTGATAATGAATCTCACAAAGGTTAAATTGCAAAAGAAAAAAATTGAAACCTGTTATGTATTATTGCCGGATAATATCATATTTTAGGCTTTTAGGTTTCAATAAATGTGAGTATAAAAGAGTTGCTAAATATTTAAAGAACTTGAAGAATGAATTGTTTTTTTTTTCGTGTGAATTTTTCGTTACCTTTGCACTGAAGACCTTGCTTGATCAAGCCGTAGAGGAGGGAGCCGCAGTGATCGCAAAACGTGAAGAGCTTGTAATTATGAACCTCGAAGACATGAGGCACGTTAACGTTGAACCTTTGTCCCGGTGTACCCTCGCTCGTCTGTAACACAGTACCCGTTTCCTTTACAGGCGAACGGGCCAGACAAAAATAATAAAGAAAACAAAAGAAAATAAAACAAGATAAATAAAAATGTGAAGCAGAAGAAGAAAGCCCGTACCCGCAATTCCGTTCCGATACTGCGTTATTCCTGTATCGAAGCTGTTAGTATAGTGCGAAAATAAAAAATGTAACGATAGAACTAGATACAACAAAAAAAAACCAAAGTATATACTTGAATAAATAGACAGATATATTGTACGTTTTCGTCGTCTCGTGACGTACCTCATCCCGCATGCCGGGGCACCTTGTCACCACTGATTTGTGGCATCTCTTGTGAACGACGCACGTGCATACTGTAACAGAAACATTAGAAATTTGCCGGCTTGTTCCCCATGAGCTCTGCGACAATCATCACCGAATAAACTGCACGACCAAAGCCCGCGTAA
Source organism: Ephialtes manifestator (assembly GCA_963970395.1). NCBI lineage: Eukaryota > Metazoa > Arthropoda > Insecta > Hymenoptera > Ichneumonidae > Ephialtes > Ephialtes manifestator. Next base: position 41,562,300 of record OZ019968.1, on the reverse strand, counting down.
CATGCTTTATTAGTCACGGCCTCGATAGTTTACAAATAAAATTGTTGAAACTAATACTATGATTTGTTTTAAATATGAAATAAGCTTCGCAATAAAGTTGCACACGGGAGTGCGTGTATAACATTAGGCTTAACTTTATTAGCAAGGCCAACTGAAACTCGAACATTCCCTAGAAGAAGGCTCAAGGTCGAGTCATCCCTGCTTGAAAAAATCTCGGTAAGATTTTAAAGAAAATTTAGAAATTTTAAGTACTAAATTTATACCATCAAAAAATCCGATTCACCAAAAAAAAGTCACTGGGCAAGAATTTTTACTCATGATACTAAACTTTTAGCTAAATCACATAGTTTTGGTGCAATATATGACTAAAAAAATGGATATTTTTAATGCTTGATGCACATTTCATGAAATTTATGGTAAACAGTTCAAAAATTTTAAGGAAATTAATATACATTTATCTGAAGTTTTAATATACAATTATATAGTAACATTGTAGTACTTTGATATTAAACATGACTTTTTTAATGTGTTTAATGTACCGTGTATTAATTTGACATCATTCTTGTATATAACATTTTATACACCGGTTTATGCATGAAAACGTCTGACAAACAAGTATATTCATTTTCATAATCAATATTTTTACAGTGTTGTACCACAACGACAATCTCAGCCAAAAGTTTCGTCCCATGCACTTGTTTACACCCATACATCGTCCACTACATGTGAAAAAGATATATAATTTAATTGGGTCATCATAGAAAAATCTATAAAACGTGATATTGACCGATAATGCAATTATTTACCGTCACAAAAATTATTTTACTTGTTATTTTTGTCATGCCCGCGGGAGGAAACTTTTTGCCAGACTGCAAGCTCTATGCACCAGATCGTTATACCCGGCCCCTCCCAATGCGATCTTTTTCCGATACGTCTAATAATACCAAAAATATCACCCTTCTCAACCACTTTATCTTCAAAAGTTACTGTTAATCATCCTATTTTTTTCAGATTGTTTTGGTCTCTAAGTTACTATGAATTAGTTCATGTGTAAATATCGAGACTGAGTTGGTCAAACTGTTAAAAATTTCACAGACATTTAGATAATATACTCAAGAAATTATAGCTCAATTTTCATTAAATTCTGTCATCATCAAAATCATGTTTTTTTTAATGCCCTTTTCTAAATGATTCGGTAAAGTGATTGTGCGAGTATCCAAAGTGAAACATTTTTTTCACAGGACGTCGTGCGTACAAATTGGTAATTCTTGTAGGATGCGACATAGAGTTTTATTCACATTTTGAGTCTTACCCAGATTTTTTTATACTAAGATTACAACCAGGATTTAATTAACAAAAACTAAATGTAAAGCATGAATAAATAAGCGCTTTCTCCCACGTTTAAAACGATGATCACAGGTAATACTGTAAAAAAGAAAAACCGAAATTATTCCCAAAATGAGTGCAGAGGCGAGATAAGCAAGTTGTGATTACCAAGACGCAAGCTGGTTCTAAACAGCGGATCGGCAGGAAGACGAGATTCTGAGGATTATCAATTTTTTTTCTGCGCCGTATCTACCTGCATTCACGTATACGACCACAAAGACAGAATAATAAAAAAAAAAGAAACAAACAAACCAATAATATCAATGCCAAATTCTATAAAACGAAAATAATGCTCACATCCGCAAATACACACACGCACGATGGATTCTGCAAGCGAGTACATAGGTATAATCGGTTAATAACGTGACTTGTGTCTTTCTCACCTTGACACTGATAGCCCTGCTTTCCGAAGCCCCTGAAATACAACAGACAAAAAACACGTCACATTGTATCCGTCAATTCCCATTGAAAACACGTACGTATTCCTCTGCCGTGAGTAGCAAATAGATAAAACCCGAGGGGGAAAAGGAACGGGAGGGGTGGGAAGCTCTATCGAGGATCGTGATTTTGTGCGAGCTTTGAGATTTGGTTTCATGGGAATTGTTTGAGAATGACGAGAGCTTCGGTGGGAGCTACGATTATCGGTTAATCGAGAGAAAGAGAGGCCTTCGGCGATGTTCTTAGCCCACGTGCTACGTCGTAGATCCCTCGCACTTGGATTTACGCTCTCGATCGATACCAATTCCACGTACGATCGATTAGCGCTTTTATTTAATTTTTTTTTCGCTTCTACACGCAAAGCATGCATCGCCCAGATAAAAAGAGAGCCGACGATTCTCGCGGTTACGGTATTTACCACGTTTTAGACACAAACGAGTAATAAACCAAAAGAAAACCCACATGCAACATCGTGTCTATTAGCCCCTGCAGAAGTGCATTAAGAAAAAAATTATCATAATACCCATGATTGAGATCTTCACGTGAATGTGCAGTACCCGTAAAACCCGTTTTGTTGCGTTAAATCCCGAAATACATTAGGTGAATATAAGAAATACTTTAATTACTATATATATCCGAATCAAGCGTGCATTTCACCGAAAATCATTCAGTTCTGGCAAGCAATAGAAGAATTACCGAATTTCTCTCACCCGAAGGTCGTCGAGATTGCACAATTTCTAGTTTTCTTGGCATGGGCTTTAGTGATTCACAAGTTTTTTTAAAATCGATCAAATATATACGTCACAGTAAAATAATAAATAAAATTTCGTCTCTCAACCTCGAGTACACTTGAAAACGATTTTTTGCTGCTTATCACAAAAAGATTGAATGTATCCATAGAAATCTTTCTGTGAGACGAAGAGGCTAATTGTTATCAACTACACTCGAGGTTTAGTGCTCTTATTTTATTTTTACACTTTTCCAAAACATTATTTATTAAATTTGCAAATATCGTTGACACGTACTAATGCATATGTCAGAAAATGCAACTTGTTTTTCATGATTCATAAGAATACATAATTAATGTTTTTTTTTATAGATATATAACTATCGGAAATCAATTTTTAAGAATAATTTTTCTGACTAATTTAGAAACCTGTGTGACAAATCTCGGACAATTTTATTCACCATTTTCATCCACACACGATTTTCCCAGCGTGAGTTTTTAAGAAAATACCTGAAGTGTCGCAATTAGCTACGCTCGGTTTACATACCAGATGAACTCGCGGCAGTGAGAGCAGTAATGCGGTTGCCTGAGGAAGGTGGCCATGAATTTGTGACCATTTACTTGATGGACCCTTCGACGCATCGCGCCCCGACGTCGATTGAAACCTTCGCGTTCCTTAAATTCTCGTGGCTTCCTGCAGGCTGATACTGCACTGGTTCCTGATCCACCGCCACCGGATCCGACGCCTTCCCCATCGCCTCCACCGCTGCAGACCGCCTGTTGGTCTGCGCGAAATCGCACAAAATCACCAGATCATTTGAGTTTATACTTTATTCTTTCTTTTTATCGCATACGAGTCGAACATGTGTCACTGGTATGCCATGACGACACTCGCTAATCACTCACCTTGATTGCTCCATTGTAGATCTATCCTTATTCGGAGTTTCCCATGTGGCTCGAGGTTTACCTGAAACGCAATTACTTTTTTCCTTTCTTTCTCTACTCATCGTCGCGAGAAATGAGGCAACTCTCGCTACTTCAAAATACGCGTTTTTTTGTTTGTCCTGCGATTTCTTTAATATTTCAATTAAAGGAATTGTTGAGTAACTGAATTTACGAAGTTCGTTCAACAATGCTTTATTTTGTTACTTTACTGAACTTTATGCCACGATTTTCAAGATCTAGACAACTTCGCACTCGTCAAGGGTTGAATTTTCAAAAGCATTTCTACAATTTTTTATGATTAAATTGAACAAATTTTGAGGCATGAACTGCTCAGCAGTATTTGTGTAATATTTTTATACATTCAAAGCCATGTTTGAAAATGAAATCGATTGAAATATGGTTATTAATAATGTTTAATGATTTATTTTCGTTCGCGTTTTGAATTAATAAACCTAAATATTAGCCTGGTTGGATTGTTTTATATTATTAGTCGTTCTGAAGAAATTGCTGTCTAATCATTTTTTTTTTAAACCAGACACAAAAAGGCACTTTTTGAAAATTAAAGTCCACAGATCAATTTTATTGTAACTTTGCAATAAATTCTTCTGTTAAAAAAAAAACTGATAAGTTACAAGTTATCCTATAAAACAGACAATCAAAGCACAAAAAATTATGCAAATGGCTTTAACTAACTAGAACTGATTTGACAAATACAAAGCCATCCACCCTGTTAAAAAATCAAGCATAACGAATAACGAGAAAAAAAATTACACTCGTTTGATTGCACTTCATTATTAATAGAATTTACTGAAAACTTTGAACAAAAATAATAAAGTAAATTATTCAATTCAATGTCAATAATGTTATGCACATTGGACGTATTTTCTAAAACGTTTCATATTAGACGCCGTCTGGAACTTTATTCCAGTCGACGAATGTTTCGAGAATATTTCGAGGCAGAGAGAAGTGCTCGTCTGAGTTCATCACTATTATAATAAGTCGTTATCTATCACGTTTTGCACCGTTCTCGAGTTAAGAAGAGCGGCCTTGATCATCGCTTTTTGCTTCATATCAATAAGTCTTTGAAAGCACTTGACGAAACCGTAGTTTCTGTGAGTCTGCAGCATCTTTATTATCGAAGATACAATTTACGATGCAGCATTGAAACGACTCTGACCATTACACGATGATAAACTGTCGCAAAACACGTTTTTATTTTCGTTAAAATTTTATAATGTTCATCCGTTACTCATGAACTTTTTAAAAGAGGATAGATGTTGCGTATCGCGTATTCATAAACGTAATGATTCTTAAAGCAAAGCCATACCTTCAAGACCTTCTTCCAACACTATCTTGCCTTTGTGAACCGAGTTTTATCTCGACACACAAATCTTTATCAGCGAGATAGAGACTCTGTGTGTAACAGGTAAATTATATTATGATGCCAGAATATATCTCTACAAGGCAGATGCTCAACCCTCCTCATCTCACTCAAAACATCAAAGACAGTGTATCTCTGACTATTTAAAAATAGACACATTTTGCATGCCTCACAAATTATAAAGTATTAATTAATTTGTAAAAATGACTCACTGCCATAAATATGCATACCAAAATTTATAACCAACAACTGCAAATATGTTTTTGGACAATTATATTTAGTGTTCACATAAAGAAATAAGATAATTGGACAATGAGTAATAATTCATTATCTTCAATACTTTCTTTAAGGAAATGCAGTCACCTAAAAAAAGTCATAAGAAAAAAAATTCTGTAAATGATACCCTTCTTTAAAATAAATTTATATTTAAACCTCATTAAATACACAAGAGTATACACTATACTATACAATACAGAGGACTATAATTCTGCAATTTTGTAAAAATATACAGTGCACAAGAATGGTGTGAGGTAAAATAAAATTATTCACTTGTCATAGTTTTCAGACTAAACCAGTGAACCAATTTTAGTGTTCAATGTCTTATTTCATCTGTTGAAGAGTGCATTCTGGATTGAATATAGCGATTCTGGATGCAGTGAAAATTAGATTTACTGTAACCAATTGTTTAGTGAGTTGGTAATAGAGAAATATTTATTTACACATTTTAAATCATAGCTTTGTCATAAAGACCTGAAATAAAAATTCCTATATTCGAATGCAGAATGCACTCTTCGACAGATGAAATAAAACATCGAACCCTAAAATTTGTTCACTGGTTTGGTCTGAAAGCTACAATTGAAAAATTGTACTGTTTAACTCACACTATTCTGGTGCACCATATATCTTTCAAAAATTGTTGATTTATAATGCTCATTATGTTTTTAATGAGGTTTTAATGTAAATTTTTTTTGAAGAAGTGTATCATTTACATCATTTTTATTCTTATGACTTTTTTTAGGTGACTGGAGCCCCTTAATCACAATCAAATTAATATAAGCCTTAAGTTGATTTGTTGAGCAAACGAACGGGAAACGACGGTTTTAAAACATGGATGTCTATCAGCGACCACAAGCAAAATGTGTTTAAGTAATGAATTTAAGAAACATACCCAAAAATCAGAAGTCTCGTCATCGCGTATGACCAGTTCCTCGAAAGGTATGCTACAGTTGGCGACAAAGTCGTCGGGCGGTATAGCCGCGCTGTGGAAGACGGTAAGTCCGAGCATAGTTGCATCCTGTACTTCGTGAGCAAAACTCTCTTTCCACACAGGATCAAAAGTTTTTGGCTTGATAGATGTGCGATTCAGACGATTCTGATCTACGTGAAGAAGGACATAGGGATCCAGGATCGGTGGTGCATCCTGCCAGAACTTGCGCTGCTTGTCTGTGGCTCTGAGACCCGAAGCCTCGAATATCTCAACCTTTACAGTTCCGGTGAACATTTTGGTGCACTATCTGTAAAATTCAATATATTCAATGATTAGCTCTGACTGTTAAATATTGTTCTGTACAAAAAACAGAATTCTCTCATATATTTAAAGTCCAATCTCTGTACTGGATATTTTTCTACTGGCGGCTATTAATAATTTTACCTTTTAACTGATAGTTAAATATAAAAATCAAAATTTTTTACTTTCAAACTGGATTCATTGAACTGGTTGTACGTAATATAGTGATAAAGCTATATGTAATTTTGAATATATGTTGAACATCAACAATATCGGTCAAACACATGTTAAGTGTTATTTTTAAAAACCTGGTAATGTGATTTTTAAAAATTGTCTAAATTTGAATGTTTATACATAATTGTTAACAAAAATTTTGTTCCATTCATTTAGCCAAATTTGACTTCTCTTCTGTATTCAAGTTTGAGCTCTCCGCTGGTTGACGCACTGCTACTAAAGGCTGTAGTAAATGTTATCTTTTAACCAACAGCACAGTAAAAAAATCAAGGTGCTTTATATTTAAACTACACTCATCGGAATGGTTGTATCTAATACAGTGATATTGTTGTGTAAAGTTAAATACATACACAATGACAAAAATATCAGACAACAGAATAAATGTATTAAAAAACCTCAAAATGCAGTTTTTCTCAACTGTAAAGTGCATAATGTTTGTATATCTGTCAGACACAAAAAGTTGTGGTGAATATGAACTTTGTTAAAAATTGTTCCGCTCATTCAGCCAAAACCAGGTCAGACTTATAGTACTTCTATGCTGTTTGTCTGGCTATACAAAACAATGTTAATGAATCTAATTTATCTGGACAATTGAGTTTTTTTAAATCCATGAGAACTTGGCAACTACACTTCTATTCAAGTTAAACTTTGTCACTCATTTCCAAGTACAACCTGTCCATCCGAATGCTTCCCTATTGGGAACTAATAAATTTAGTAAATGAACCAATAATTCGATATACAAAAAAATGTCTTGGCTCCCAAACTACATCCATCAGAGATTGAAAATTTGATTTAAAAACCCCAATAAAAAAGAATTTCACTGGAAAACACTGAATTTTCATGTATTTCTGCCAAGAGGAAGAAAAAAGTTGCTGGATGTGACACTTGACAAACATGTTTTCTTTTATTCAGTCTTTCGACTGTAATAATAATGCAAGTCCAACATTTTTTCCACACAAAAATTTGAATATCTTGTTTTCACTGCGCATCACTAATTTCTTGTACATTCGATTCAAAGAAAAAAAAAGTCTATAAACATGACCTTTAACGAATATGGTTTCTTTCATTCAGTCTTTCGACTGTTGTAATAATGCAAGTCCAACCTTTGTTCTACACAAAAATTTGAATGTCTTGTTTCCACTGTGCAACACTAACTTCTTATATATTCAATTCAAAGAAAAAAAAGTCTATAAATCTAAGCTTTAACGAATATGGTTTCTTTTATTCAGTCTTTCGACTGTTGTAAAGATGCAAGTCCAACCTCTTTACAGGATGCTTTTCTATCGTTAACTATAGAAAAATGTTATCTATTAACCGATAAATAATAATTCAATCAGAAAATCATTTATCCCAGAGGTTGTACCTTACACAGTACTATAAAAATTAATTATTCTAAATATCTGAAGCACATCAACACAATCAACGAAAACCATGAGAAATACATAAAAATTCGAATATCAATGTTTTCACTGTGCAACACTAACTTTTCGGGTATTCGTTTCGAAGAGAAAAAAAAAACGAGAGCAACAAGAAAGTATCGACAAGTCGGAGGCGCGATCGTGAAGCGAAGCTGTCACTGTCATCAAGTTGTCATCCGGACAGCCGGACGGCCGTGAAAGCGTTAGCCGATCGGTGCCTCCGCGCGATTACAGGAATTCCGCTTACGTCAGACGATTGTGTGTGAGAGCGAGAGAGAGCGAGAGAGAGAGTGAGAGAGTGGCTATATCAGTGGCTGGCTATCGGCGGGGTATTCGCACACGAGGAAGTGAAGCGCGATACGAGAGATTGGCGGGTAGCTCGTTGGCGAAGGATCTCTCAGGTTTCGACGAAATCTTGGCGCTGTTCTCTCGTCTCCTTCGCGATATATCTCCCACGGTGATCCTGCGTTATTCAAAGATTTCAGAACAACGACAACGACGACGAAGACGACGACGACGACGAGAACGCGAGGAGGAGAAATCTCGTCGTATCCGCGAAAGCCCTTTGGGGCGTATGACGCACTCGTTTCTCACGAAACCCGCGAGAAAGCTCGTAGCCTCACTTGTATAATATTACGGAGAGGCAACCAACGTTGATCGCACAACTCGAGCGTCGACGCCTCGTCTCACGATCTATCTTGCTTGCTTAGTGGCCCGCGTAGCCCCGTTATCCCTCGTTCACCTTTTTTTCCACTCCTTCTCACTCACTCTCGGCGGCCCTTTATCCCTTTTCGTCAACGCCACCGTTGTGCAGTTATAAACACACGGCCCGTACCGTCACGTTCGCACATTATTATTATTATTATTGTTATTATTATTATTATTAGAGAAAAGGAAACGGAAGAATACGATGCGCGAAGATCGGGGCCTTGGCCACCGAGGCGAGACTACTGCTGCTGCTGCTGCTGCTGCTGCTGCTGCTGCTACGAGCGAGGTGACCGCGGCGGTGGCGGCAGCGAGCAGACGTACTGAGATCCGTCGACGTACCGTCGGGACGCACCGGACAACGTCCCTCCGAATTATGATTATCACGGGATGCCACCACCTCGTATCTATTTATCAGATCTGCTTGCGCCAGATCAGTCGCGTTTACCCGACCGATGACAGCCATTAAAGTACATACGAATTTATGAGGTGCGTTTTTGCCCCTTTTCTTTTTTTTTTTTTTTTTTTTTTTTTTTTTTTGGTCACACTTCCCGGAATATCCTGATTGGCGAAGCGTCGGGGTTGCGCCCGTGTCGCGGTAATGTCAAGTAACGTGCCCCTTTAACACTCTCGTGACCGCTCGATTAGTCAACGTCTCTCTCTCTCTCGCTATATATGTATATATAGTATAAATATATTTATTTTTCTATCTCTCTCTCTTTCTCTCAATCTCCTGCGCTCGCGTGTGATATATTTTTCTTTACGTTAGTCCTTACAATCCGTGTATGCACGCAAGAATGTGCTCTCACTATTCGGCGATACAACCCGAAACGCTTCGGCGACGTCGTCGCTCCACCGACTGTCGACCTTTATATACTACCCTACTTTCCAACTTGACGATTCTACGACGAGATCCACGATAGGCGGTACGGATCTACCCTATTTGCGCTCTCCCACCAACCAATCGCGGACTACACACAAATTTTGTTTTAAATCTGTATTTTATCGAATATTTTATAAGTTTTATTGAATTTTGTAAAGAATAGTTGAGCAACATGATTTTTTAAAAATGAGTTGCATTGTTTTGCGAGAGATAGATTTATAATCAGTCTTTTGCATGGAACATTAAAACTTATTAGAGGCAAAAGAAACTTGCATTTAGAATATATATTATATATTATTTTTAATTGTGTTGCAATGTTCATATAATTTTAACAATAATATATAATATTTCGAGATAGACTTTAATCTCTGTATGCTTCAAATCTTTACGTCTATGTTTGATTTTATTTCAAATATTACAGTTTTTACACTTACATCCTGTAATTTTGATCTATTTTGTCTTATTTATTGCAATTTTTTCCTTAAAAATCAGTGGCTCTGTTGTATCGAATCTAAAAGCTTTTCGCTAATTATTGCAATAAAATGCAATAAAAATTACATAAAATTATTTCGCTAATAATTTGTATGAAAAAGTAAAAATTATATTAAGAGGCAACATCGAACTTTTTTAAAGCCCGTAATGGTACACGAGCTGATGATATTCCAGGTAGCAATGTTCAAAATGTTAACTTTATTGGAATGGAGGAAAATATCTTATACAAAATGAAATTCAGCTCCAGAATTGTAATAGCATCATCATTTTTTAAAGAACCATTTTTTTTTGTTTATTTTACAATAAAACTATTATATTAAACATTTTATTAAAAAATCACAGAAATATTTTCGCAAAAGCAATAGAAAAAAATGGGTAACGGCCCAATTTCTGTCTTAATTACTTTGATTTTCGTGGCATTATCGATGCAGATTTCTAGGCAGAAGAATTTTCAATGCAATATTTGTTCTTTTTTTTATCTACATATTAAGATTTAAAAAAACCCAAACCACATCATTCATGGAATAAACAAATACCTTAAAATAATTGGATAGTTCGAAATTATCAACAAAAAAAAATTATGAATGGCTACTTCTTCGGGTTATGTCTTTTCGGATGTCAATGTCGCGTAGCTTTCGGACCAACCGGAATGTCGGTCGCCGGAACGAAAAAGCTGCGGCCGCTCTCGCAAAGCTCGTCGAGAGAGAACGCGCTCCAAAAGCATAGGAGCTCAGCTCGCGCATTTCCAATATAACCCGAATTCCAGGCGACGCGATCCCTCGCGAACCCAGCCAATGAGCAATGCTTTTTCTCCTGCAACTTCGACATAATACGCAAGCTCTCTACGCAGAGGATACCCTGCTTTTCTAGGCATCCTACGAGCTTGACCTCGAATTGTATATGAGAAGCGGCGCTGCTATACCATCTGCTCGAAACTTTAGCAGCGGCACACTGAGTATGTCGGGCAGTAAGGAATCGGGGTATACCAGTCGATTTTTCGCTGTGGTGGGAGGAATAATAAATATACCAAAATGGGCGGAGCTTCTGTGCAGAGTCGACTCGCGTGGAACGCTGTCAGGAACGCAGCGAGTGCAACGCGTCAGCTGATTGATGTTGGGAACATGGCGAAACTGCGACAAGCTGTGTGGGGTTTGTCCTCGAATTTTGCATCGAACCGGTACTTTTCACGCTTGTTGACGTAAGTTAACTGTCACAGAATATTAGATAAAGTAGCGAACAGTTTATTGGCGTATAGTTTAGCGAGTGTCACGTCGAAGTAAATGTATATTGTATCTAATATAAATCGACTACTCCAAAAAAAATCGTAATATTTCAGTCCACCCTGGAGCAATGTTTCGTCATCGACAATTCGCGGGCTCGCGGCAAAGCCAGCAACAGATGTACACGAGGATGCTCTTATTATCAGCGACAGTTGCGCCAAAAGATTGAAGGAAATATCGCAAAATGGAGCTTGTTTGAGAGTTACTGTCGAGGGTGGTGGATGCTCGGGATTTCAGTACAAGTTTGACTTGGACGCGACGATCCACGAAGATGACAAGTAAACTTTTAAATACTCGTCAATTACCGACATAATAATTGCACTTGCATTTATAGAATATTTATTATAGATTGTTTTTTATTGCGTTTCAATGTCGACACATATAATACTTAAAAATAGACTTTAATTTCTGCATGCTTCAAATCTTTATTTTCTATGTTAATAAATTTGATTTGGTTTATAATATTACAATTTTTACACACTGAAATTCAAGTGGTATCACTATGAGAAAATCTTGTAATTTTTTTATCTATCTTGTCTCATTTGTTGCTATTTTGTTCTAAAAAATTAGTAGCTCTATTGTATTGAATCTAAAAGCTTTTTACTTATTACCTAATAGGATTGTAGGTGAGAATTTAGCTGGAATTCATTGATGAAATTTTTTCTGTAAAATATTTGATTCAATTGCAATAAATTTGTCAATTAATAATCAAATTGTAGTCACCTTATGATTTAAAGTTTCACAGATTTATAAATTCAGAATATTGCTGTTTTTATATACTAAACTTGAATTATTATCGCTCTTACGAAACTCTAATATCGTCGTGTTATTTCAGGGTATTTCAGAAAGATGGTGCAAAGGTTGTGATAGATTCAACTTCGTTGGAGTACGTGAAAGGAGCGACGATAGATTATCACGCAGAATTGATACGTTCAGCGTTTAGAATAACAAATAATCCGTTGGCTGAGCAAGGTTGCAGTTGCGGCGCAAGTTTCGCCATAAAAATCGACTGACTATCTGCTGGACACGAAAATCGTAGCAGTGCGATTATTAAGCCTGACCAATAGGCCCTATATCAACCCGTCGACCAAATCGCGTTAGATCTTCATTGATGTTGCTGCAACTAATGCACCAAAGATTTTGCGTGAATGTAGATTATAGAAAAATCTTCGTTTACGAATGAAGATGATTGTATATATTTTGTTAAACATTGATTAAAGCTGAAGCAGCGTTAGAATCCATCCAGAATAAAAATAATTTATACCCTCTCGATTCGTATACTGAAAATTAATCTTTTGTTTTATTGTTTGTTAGTCATAAATAATTAAACATCGTGTTAAGTCTCCGGATTATCGTACTATAATTATATGTTTCTCGCTATGTTCACGCTTATTGGAATGTCTTGCGTTGTTAGAGCAAAGCATTTCACTTCTGTCTACGCATTTTGAAGAAGGAAGCGATATTAATTTCATGTGCTATTGAAGAAAACTATAGAAATATACAATTGAGAATTTGAATCTGTAATATAGACGTATTATTTCAGGATATTTGAGAAAGACGATGTAAATGTTGTGATAAATTCAACTTCGTTGGAGTACGTGAAAGGAGCGACGATAGATTATCACTCGGAATTGATACGTTCTGACTTCACAGTAACGAATAACCCATTAGCTGACCAAGTTTGCAGTTGTAGCGCAAGTTTCGCCATAAAAAATAAATTAAAAAATCTTCCTTCACGAACGAAAAAGATTGTATGAGGCATTTTTCGTCAATTCAGCCACTTTTTTTCGAACCTTTTTATTAGACCCATAATTGGACACATTGTAGTACCACTTGAAATTAATTTTTTCAGATTTTTAAATCCAATATTACGGAAAATGGGCTATTTCTTTAAAGTCAATATATCTTGAAAAATTAAAGTCATAGAAAAAAATTGTTTCAATATAAATGTTATAGTTTCATGTGAACTTTTCAATCAAATTTTCCAAATAATTTTGTCGGCCCGATAACAATGCTTTTTCGCTAAAATATATAAAGATTATTTTTTTAATAAAAAAATGCAATTTTCTTTTGGCTGTAAAAATTACAGAATCTTTGCGTCTATCTATTGATAACATAGAAAAATTGTCAGAGTGGGTCCGATCAAAGTTACGGGATAAAAAATAATTACTTCAGAGTAAAAAAAAATGTCAAATAGTAACAATAAGACTACAAGTTTCAAATAAAAGCGTTGTTAACATTTTTCTTTTTTTTCTCAACAAATTTTTTTTACCTTGAACAAATGATATCTTTACTCCGGAACTTTGATCGGAGCCATTCTGACAATTTTGCTATGTTATCAATAGATAGGCGCAAAGATTCTGTAATTTTTGCAGTCAAAAAAAAAATTGCATTTTTTGGTTAAAAAATAATCTTTATATATTTTAGCGAAAGAGCATTGTTATCGGGCCGACCAAATTATTTGGAAAATTTCATTGAAAAGTTCACATGAAACTACAACATTTATGTTGAAACAATTTTTTTCTATGACTTTAATTTTTCAAGATATATCGACTTTAAAGAAATAGCCCATGTTCCGTAATATTGGATTTAAAAACCTGAAGAAATTAGGAGAGAGTACTTTCAAGTCGTACTACAATATGTCCAATTATGGGACTAATCAAAAAGCTTCGAAAAAAATTGGCTGAATTAATGAAGAATGCCTCGTATAGATTTCGTTAAACATTGATTAAAGCTGATGCAGGCGTTAGAATCCATACAGAATAAAACTGATTCATATACTTTTGATTCGTAGACTGAAAATTAATTTATTGTTTTTTTGTTGTTGTTATTCATAAATAATGAAACATCGAGTCAAGAGGCGCGTATCTACAAATACATAGGTACAGTGTTGAGTGTTCGTATTATCGTAGTATAGTTTCACGTTTCTCGGTATGTACACAAAATCAAGCACGGCGAGGGTAGCTTATTGGAATGTCTTGGGTCATTAGCGCAAAGCACTTCACTTCTGCCTTCCCTTTTTGTCATTCTGAAGAAAAAAAAACGACATTAATTTAATGCAGCATTGAAGAAAACGATAGAAATACCCAATCGAGGATTTGGCACCTTGTGACCGAGCTCAAATTTCAATTGCTGTATCTCCTCAGTTTGTCGTATGAGCTTTTCGTTCATGTTTGCGAGATGCTCGCTCATCGTGCTTAACTGGGCCTTGTAATTGCCCTCTCGTACTTCTCTATCCTCGTGCAAACTCGTCCAGTTACTCGTTGCTTCGAGCAACTCGGCTTCGCACTTCTCGCGCTTCGATTCGCTAGTGCTGAGGTGGACATTAAGGACCTCGTTCTGTAAATAAATCGTTGGCTCCATTATTATTTGTACAAGCATAATGATAATCGCACAGTTGGAAATATTTGTAAAAAAAAATGTTGAAATGAAATTATTAATGACTTGTAAAACGTATTTAGATATTAAATAAATGTATAAACGTAATTATATTACGAGAACACAAAAAATGAATTAAAAAAAGAACAAAATCTTGTGTCCTTCTGTATTTAACTATAATCTTGCGAATTTTATATTTATTTCTAACTGCGTAATAATAAGACATACATTGGCAGCTATGGCTAAATTTTTCACGTGACAAACGTGTTTTTCCGTAATCAATTTATCGATCTCTCGCAAAAAGTAGTCTCTGATTTTTGCTTCACGAGCTTCAATCTCTTCGGGTAATGTGAATGGTGCACTCAGTCGTCCGAGCTGTAATTGAAATGATTAATAAATGAGAAAAGCTATGCAGATTTCATAAAAGAAAGTCTTAAAAATTGCGCTATGGATCCAAGTACCATATTGCTAATTTCTGCGGGCTCTAAATCCTTTTTTTCGAGTTGACTAGTGATGGAATTCTCTCTCTGCAGAATCTCATCATACTTTACTTTAACAATATGATAGTCAGCTTTAAATTGACTCAATTCCTTCTCCAGATCTGCAAGCTTAACAAATTCGTATTCATCGCGAGTCTCGTCGTCGGTTATCGTGGTTTTCATGATTCTGCCATCGCCCATTGATTTTGACGATCTGCGTGAGACCGAAGGAGAAGAGAATGGCGATTGATCGATTTGCCGATGATTGGCGAATCCAGTTTTGAATTCGCCTCCTTCTACGCTCGACCAAGAAGCAGTTTCGTCCTGTTTCTGTCTTTCTGCCAATTTCCTCTGCAAATCGTTCTTCTCCCTCTCGATTTTCTCAACTCTCTCCTGATATTTGCTGTCTAAATCAATTTTCGATTTCTCCGAGATATCGAGCTTATACTCGAGATGTTCTATCCGATCATTAAGAGCCTCAATTTCGCTCTCCTTGTCTGCAATCTGCGAAAGCAGTTGAGCATTTTCCACAATCTTTTTCTGAAATTCCTCAACGTAAATATGATTCGGGGGAGAAATCGGTTGTTCCTTGTTCTCGGAGGATTTGCTTCTGCCCTTCTTGGATTTATTCTGAACACGATCAAGTTCCTCTTGCAGGAAAGTCACCCTTTTTGTCAACTGCTGATTTCTGAATGTGAGACTGTCGAGCTCTTGTTCCGCCCGCCGCACCTCTACCTCCTTTTCCTTCAATTGCTCCCTGATCTCTGCATTGCGTCCCTGCTCCTCGATCACAGCTTTCTTCAGGACATTGGCCTGTGCTCGTATCTGAAATTTTCAAGATAAAGCTTATCTAATCATGTTTATTGTTTTTATAAGATAAACTCCTTGACACAGCGCAAAGAAATATACATTCATAAAATTATTTATCTCTCTCAAAAAATGCTTGGAAATATAGCAAAAATGATATTAGTTTTAGAATGAATAAGAAAAGAATGCAAAGTTGTACTATTATACATACTTTTTATAAATCGATGGAAAAGTATTTTCATAGATTTTGGCCGGCGCATCACAAAAAGTTTTTAACAGAAGAAAAATAATCAGGAAGCAAAGAGCAACACGATTGTTACAATTGCAACTAATTTCACAGTTGCACTCAAGTTTAACTAAATTACTTTCTGTGCAGGTGAAAGAAGTGAAGCAACAATCACTGAATAACGAGTTTTACTTTTACTGCACTTTTCGTCGTATTTTAACGTTTATCAGAAGAACAATTAACGTTCGACACTCGAGAACAAAAGCCAGAGAAAAGGGGTTAATGATAATCGGATTGCTTGATACTCACTTTGGAGTATTCCGTGGCGATCTTTTGGTATTTGGTCTGTAGTTGCCCGTTAGCACCCTCCATGGTTATATCTATTTTAGTAAAAAAAACACGAGACTACTTCCCGACGATTAATTAATTAACGACAATTGCACATGTTAACAGTACAGGTTGGCACAGGTCTTCCTGTCATCGAGGCACTCATGACAACACCCCCTTCGATTATCGTCTGTCAAACGACAATGCTGAACACTTGACGCACCAAAACTAGCAGTATGATCGCGAGTTGCGAGTGAAAAGCGACGGTCACGCTCTAATCGTGTGACAGAGGCTTTCACACACGATGTATGTCGTATATTAAAACAAACACGCCCCCAACGATATTCGTGTTATGTATTTATAAGAAAAAAAAACGTTGTGATATACGCGGGAGTGACATCGACGTCGCTTGTCAAAGAGCTACTACGAGATTCATTGCTACATCGTGATCTTGGCTGCTACTGTTTCCACTGAAACCTATATGTATAAAGTTAGCTGGACAACTTTGACTTTTGAACTTTTTATTATAGCCGGTCGATTGATAATCCATTGGTGGTCAATGGTAGCGTAATTAAAACATTTGCTGGTGAACCATTCTTTTTTAATCAATAAATTAAAATTAAGCTGTGAAGATAGTAACCTTTTTTTTTTACGAATTTGTTTTTCGAGGCGACGAATCGATGCGTAATCGTTTGGTAGTCAAGAATATCATAATTAAATCATTTGGTGGTCTCGAGTTTACTAGAAAAATTAAGAAAATGAAGTTCCGATCGTCAGAATTAGATGCTAGGATATGGAGAAATGTTTATGGTTGGTAAAACAGATAATGCTGAACCGATTTTGCTTTTGGAGGTCCTACGTGATATCCTACACGTTTTTGTCGTTCTCTCTCGCTTCACTGTGCCGTCGATGGCGTTTTCTTTCTCGCACTCAGAGACTCAGTCGGTATAGCACGTCATCTTAAGATGATGTGTTATTGCTCGATCGGTAACAAAAACTGTAAAGCGTTGTTCTCAGTCACAATTGATGTCACATATGTCGTTTATCTCTCTCAGATTATTGAAAGTGCAAGGAGACAGCTGAATCTTCTCGAAGAGTTGTCCTTCTCCACGGTAGATTTTTAAAAATAAAAGACGAGAGAAGTGTTCACTATTGAATTCTCAGACGCAGTGAACGCTTCTGTTCCTTTTGTCAAAACATCAATTGTGGCCGAGAACGACGCTTTACAGTTTTTGTTACCGATCGAGCAATAACACAGAATCTTAATCGATGCAGAAACGTTCCCTGCTAAATGGCAGCCTAATTTGAACATTTGGTGGTCATTGATTAGCGTATCTGATGTCCTTAAGGTGATGTGTTACATATCGTCAGTCTCTTTCAGATCGCCATAAGTGCGAGTGAGAGAGCTGAATCATCTTAAGATTATGTGCTACTGCTCGGTCGGTAACAAAAACTGTAAAGCGTTGTTCTTGGTTACAATTGATGTTTCAGGCAAAACACGAGAAGTACTGGCTTTGTCTTGGCATTCTGCAGTTAGTACTTCTCGACTTTTATTCGAAAAATCAACCGTGGCGAAGAATAACACTTCGGGAACGTATTAAAACCATCAGCGAACCTAGGATTGGCTGATAAATGGGTACAGCGGTAATACGCACGGTATATTTGACAAAACATACCGTGAGTGGGACTAATATTAATGCATAGTACGTCGGAAATAATGTTAGTCTCGATAACGCTCGAAGAATATCTCGCGACAAGGCGACTATAGATGAAATTCTAGTACTCCGATATATCGACAGTCTTGGTAACGTGCGTCGGTAATGATGAGAGCTCTAAGTCGGTGAATATTATTTTCGGGAAAAATCACATTCGGCTCAATGGCCTTTCGTCGCTTTATCCATTCGGGGAAAATGATGTTTCGGCAATATACCGAGTCGGCTGAAAAATAAATCGGGATGTTGTCGCGTTCGGGAGTTTTACATATCGTCGTTTTGACCAATCGACAGAATAAATATTCGTGTAAAAACATTTTTTGAATAACAAATTTACGGTCCTTTGCTACGTTCGGGATTTCAACATATCGTTATTCGGATGTTTCGGCCGCAAACTATTCGGATCAAAGCAATTTCGGTATTTCGAGATTTCGTTTGATTATTGCGTTCGGCATTTATACATATCGGCGTAACGGATTTTCGTAAGAAATATTTTTCGGGCAAAAGAGCTCTCGGTATTTTAAACATTCTGCATTCTCCACGTTCGGGATTTTAGTATTTCGGCAATACGACTCGTCGGCTTATTGACTATTCGTGCGAAATCTCGCTCGGCCATTTGTATTTTCGTGCCTTTTAGACCTTCGGTATTCTGAGTTTTTGTCGAAGTGATGTCAAGACCGTTTGCACAGAGAGCGAACATCGCTGCGCTATCTGTTAAGACCATGTGAAATCCCTTCCCCCCCGAAAATCCCGGTCTCAATCGGTATCAAAAACTGAAATCAACTTTTTTTCACGAATAATAGCATTTTTTAGATTCAAAAAGTTGATTCCAGTTTTTATCACCGACTGCGGTGTTTCACATGCTTTTAAATAGGCAGTCCAGATGGCGCTGTTATACAGAATCATTGTTGCCCTCTACATCCGGTATTTAAACACCACATTCCTCCACCCTTAGTATTGAAAATGCTCATACATTGCTTAAGAGGCAACGGTACACCGGTGAAAATTTCTTCGCCCAATGTTAAACGCCAAGGTCTGTCTCTCTCGCACCATAGCTCTGTCTCTCTCGCACTATTTGTTTTTTAATTTTCATAAAAAAATGACTGAACCGATTGAGGAGCCAGAAGCTTAGCCCAATTCTACGATACTTCCGCGTGTCGCCTCAAAATACGGACTCTATCTGCTGTACTGTTCAGGAGAAAATAGCTTTGAAAAAATCTGCGGGGGGGGGGGGGGGAGTATCACTACCTCTTAAGGGGAGGTGAAACATCCATGAGTGCGAGAAAGATAGCGAATATCTTTCGAAACAAGAATTCTCCAAAACTTGATCTTTTTTGGGAAAAATGAGAGTCTTACATCATGCAGAATTAAGAGACCGATGATGTAAGACTTTTCGTTTATCAAAAAACGTTCGGTGTCCTCTGAAAGATTGATTGCAGTTTTTGTAACCGACGGAGTAGGTTTCACTTCCCCTTAAGGTGTTCTTATGGCCGCCCGCTACGCGGGTGTCAGAGGGGCAGATATCAATTGTTTTCCGTACAAGACAAACAATCAACGCGTAGGTGCGAGAGAGCGCGATAACCCGAAAATGCATGAGCAGAGAGAGAACAGATACTTGCTCTGATGACCCTAGCAGACCCGGTCACCGCGCAAACCATCATAGAATCACGGTCGCTTCCACTATAGCGGTTTTGTGCAAAAAGTTCACTTACAGTTTTAACAAAACCACCATGTAAACCACCACTCCGAGATTTAAACGAATCTTGGAGTGGTGGTTTACGGGGTGGTTTCAACAAAATTTTGACAAAACCACCACGTAAACCACCATTCCGAGATTTAAACGAATCTCGGAGTGGTGGTTTTGACAAAATTCTAAGTGCAAGGTTCCACTTTGTATTCTTGTTGTACCGAATGATTAATCAAACAGAGTAACCGTGAAAATTGTTCAATAGAATTATATGTAATTATAATTTCTATATAATCATTATCTCGCTATCCCTTGCAGACCGACGGACGGTTAAGATGAAGTCATGTTTTTCCACTGCGTTACCTCGTGTCATAAATCTGTCTAGGCGTTTGTTACTACCCCTCGAGAGATGGCGGCACAATTATTTTGAATAACCAACTCTTAAATTTACAAGACGTTTGAATAATCAGAAATGCGCATATGAAATGTCTCAACAAGAACATTCTTATTGAAATTAAAAACCTTTTCAATATCAGTTCTACACATCTGCGAGGTAAATCAGAATACTGAGATAGTTTGCAAAACTAAACCCTGTAAATGTCTGCAAACGATTGTTTATATTTAAAGCAAAACTTACATTTTTCTCCTAACAGAATATGGAGCTTGAATGTACGTCTTAATTTCTAAATTTTATCTCAGCAGTTCGCAAATTTGCGAAAAAAAATGATCGAATCCCGAGGGCAAAGGAGATTGAAAACTGCTCGGACAAGCTGATTGTAATCAATATTTTTTATCGTGAAAGCACATTCTTCAGTATTGAAATCAGGTTGCTTTGTCTGTTGAATTTTACTTTATCGATTATACTGAAATACATTTGTACTCGATACAACGATGCTACAATCGAACTTACAGCACCGCGGGGAATTGGAGGAACGGCTATTGTTGCAGGTACCAGTTGGAAGCCCCAGTTGAACCATTACCGAAGCATACACCCATTATAGTATTCTCACCACGTTTTCATATCGTCGTTTAAACTTGTAGCGTCGAACGTGTACCACCAGAGTGTTATTCGTTAAACTGAACCATTTGTCGGGCGTGACGCTCGACATCATTGCAGTGTTATCTCTTTCTCTGTCTCCACTTTTCTTCTCGCACCCTTTATTCGCCTCCTCTCCGGTTCACCTACCCTCACCTCCTTATTCCAGTTTCCTCTTCCATACGGAAAGACCGATGCGAGGTATTTGTCGGAGGATAGCAGAAGGTGTCTGCCTTCTGAATACCTTTTTCCTTCTGGAGGCGAGGCAGTTCTTTGCTCGAGTTTGTCTACTACCACCATCACCAGTTTCACCCTTACAGCCACTTACACTCCTTTCGTGATATCTATCTCGCGTTAGTCACGCTCGTTGGGCTACTTTCTCAACGAAACTCGATCCTCGATGCGCTTTGCATTAAGACCGTCCCAGGAACATTTAACTATACTGTTTATGCGATTTTTCGTTGTTGCATGCCTCAGCAATTAATGAAAACTGTCCACGAGGAAATATAAATATATGCACAATTTTTGGGCTAAACATATATATATATATTTTACATATATTTCATATATGAAAATGGGGTATTCCTGGCCAACTCAGTAAGTGTTCAACCCTGACCCCTTCCAATTCGCTCCATAACTTTTTATACTGTTCTATATGTTCGAAAATCGCTTTTCATCATCTCTAGATTTTTTTTCCATGAATTTTTCAAATAAAAATTTTGCACACCAATTTAAAAAATTGAAATTATTCTCAAAAATCTTGTATTAGATATAACATTTTTAAAGATATGACCAAGAGTGGGCAAACATTTGCGTCGATTTTTTAAGCCATTTTTTCGAAAAAAAAAAAATAATCTGCTAAAAATTGTAATATTATATCCTTTTTTTATTATTATTTTCAATGTTTTTATTATATTCTACATTTACTTTGACACAAACATTAATTTTCTCCCCCAACACTTGATCCAATAAAAAGAAACAAAGTATTATTCACTGATATGTGAGGTCGACTTTGATAGTTATTATTGCCTCCATAGTCAGATAGTCACGGATATAATTGACAAGAAGACTTAGAATAATGATTTAGACAAGCGCGTATATTTTTACAGAGAATATTTTCTGCTAAGAGTTACAGTCAATCGACACAGTGGAAACAAGCGTTTTGAATACATATGGAGAAACATAATTTAAGTCAAACATATGTTTAGAGATAGAGCCATTAGATACAACCACGTAATAATCTTCAAATCAATACCTTTAAATAACTTGTCCAAATATACATACATATATATATATCGTTAAGAGCGATTAATCTCGCGACAGTATATGAATGCAATGCAAAATTCAATTCTCAGTACTGAATATAGCGAATATGCCACACTAATACATAGACACATAGATAAATTCGAAGCAATATACCATTTATAACCAGTAATGATATTTTTTAGATTCGTGAGTATTCATAGCACCAAATATAGCATATATATTATACATAGTCAATTGAGCCGTGATAACTCCGCCCAGTAAAAATTGACAAAATCAAATAATAATATTTCTTATTCTTTCGATTTTTTATATTAAATACTTATCTTTTCTCTCGTGGAATCGATGCGCCTAGTCATTTACAAGTCGCAGTCATACCAGAGTTACTTGAAGATCGAATGATAGTTGCTCAACTACATTGAGACTGAGAGTAAACGAAAAGCGACCGATCTCTTTTTGCAATGTTTCGATTCTCGAGAGGCTCTCATTTGACGTTGACTGACGACTTCCGGGTGACTATATAATGACATTAATAACCTAACAAATCGAGTTGAAATCGCAATTTTTGTAACCTACAATAGGAGTTACTTCTGTGCAACCATTGAACGACCGTTGCTCTAGTTGCACAAAAGTGACTCTAAATGGACCTTATTCGGACGGTTGCAAACAAGTCTAACAATAAGTAGAATCTAAAACTTGCAAAAAGTGCATTAGTCTATTCGAGGTCTACTGAACGACGTCTCGGTTCCACGACGGTTGTCTAACGGAGAGATCCCAGGAAGAAAAACGTGCAGTGCCGGCTGGAACTGCGTGCCGTCAGAAACGAGGTACGTGCGACCGAATGTAACGACACTGTGTCGGCACAGCGTGCTGAAGCCGGCACTGTGCCTGCACCGTTGTAGCACTGGAACGGTGGTGACACCGTGCCGGTTCTTAGCCAGTTGTACCGTCACCGTGACGTTTACATTCGGTCGCAAATAACTGCACGGTACCGACACGCTGTGCCGTGCCGTGTCACTACCATGCCGTCCCCGTGCCGCCATATTTCTATTTGGGATGTCAGATGATTATAGCCGGCTGGAAATACAATGGAATTTGTTCAATATAAGACTTGAGCGTAATGTACTATTACGTATATGATCTCCCTTGGAGTCGAGAGGTAAAAAAGGGCTTCTGACTTGCGACGAGGATCGTGATCCACTAATTCGTGCGTTTACGGAATTTTCCGAACAAGCACGAATTTGTATGCGATCCTCGCGCTGCGTTCGATAGATTTTGGCGGGTTCGTTCAAATATAAAATGTATCATTACAAAATGGATAGAAATGAAACAAGATGGCAGTTTATGGTTGGTTGTTGCGTAAACATTTTATACATAACGCAAGATTACTTTAGAATTTTGCTGAAGCTTTTTTTATCGATATAAAAAAAATCCTTTTTTTTTCTTTGGAATCCTTTTTTTTTTAAACTTGAAACATTGAAGCCCGATGGAAGTCACTTTAAGAAATTTAATTATCGCAATGCATCCAGAATCAGTGCCGAGAAAAGCCCAATTAACATTATACCACGTTACGCAGAAACCCGTTAGCACATGAAGTTCACTGCGGCAGTTGAAGTAGGTGGTTGTAGCAAAAAATCCTGGTAAGCGGAGGTATTTAAATATGTGAGTGAGCTAGGGCAAACGCTTCCGACTTCTTTGACTCGGCGCCCGAGAATTTCCAGTTCCGTAGAATACACGGTCAGGTCACCGTACATTTACTGCTTCCTCTGCCGTTCATCTCCGGTGCTCATTTCCTCATCATTGCGAAAATTGTCTATATACTTCCACTCTCATTCGCCACCGCCACCTGCTGCTACTTCGTATAACCTACCGTCAAGCGAGAGTCTTGTAGGAAAATTAAGTAAGAGAAGGTGGAAAATCCAAAGTCCATTATTCCAGACAACGAAGCACACTGGTTACTAAATCTGTAGTACCGACATAGTTACACGTCTGTAGTGTGTATATCAAGTATACACTGTACAAATTTTCATTATGAAAATCAATATGCTTTTGTCAGAAGTTTTTATTCACCAACCGGTATATAAAATTTAATATACAAGTATGATATAAAATTAATACACGGTATATTAAAAATACATAAAAAAAGTCACGTTTAATCGAAAAGTATTGTAATATTACTAGATAATTGTTTATTGAATTTAATATGCCGATTTATGCATAAAAACTTTCGATGAATGTATATTAATTTCCTCTGAACATTTTATACAGTGTACTTTATGTTCTCGCATGAATGACCCCTGGCGTGGATTATTCTAAGTCCCTTACAGGTCCCCAATCTCAAATTTTTCTAAGTCCACCATGGGTCCGCCATGTTCAGATGGGAGGAAAGGTGGGGTGTCTCGTAAGTTGGGGTTAATGGATCGAGAGGGCGCGTAGCTGCCGAGCCATACAAAATCCTAGTATTTATATATGTATATATATATGCTATGCACGTTACAGCATGCAAATCTGTAGCGTGTATATATATATGTATATGAATATATATATATATATATATATGACGTTATCTACCGCATTGAGGGTTGCTGCAGTGCATACTGTCGACCAAAGTAACTTCAAGTATCTCATAAGACATACGGGAACATCCGCGGCGTAGTACTTAGCGCACAATGTAGGGTGCGCGCACGTTCCTGAATAACTTGTACACACTTTCTCACAGGATAGTATATTATGCTATATGTATGATACGGTCGAGAGAGGAGAAACCCGCTAGCCATGGAAGTGCATGTGGCAAAGGTGCGCCGGTTGCACATGCAATGCAGCTCGGGCCGTGTTGAGTATCTACGTTGTAACGGCACGTTTATGTGGCAGAGGGCTAATGGCACTCGGGTTGCGGCCTTGCGTTAGCTTTTCTGCTCTGGCGGTGGGTCTTCGTAGAAGCTCTCTTTGTGATACATATCCTCGACTTAGAGACGATCCCCTCCTCCAACCTGGCCGGAAACATCAGTTTCTCACTTTTGAAAGTGAGTAAAAAAAGGATGCAAAGTAGAACCTTGCACATTGCTTTCTCATTATTTTTCACTTTTTACAAAGCTTCATCTATGAGGAAGTATGTTAATTAATTTTGACTTCCTCAGAGAGGAAGTTTTGCAAAAAGCGGAAAATAATGAGGAAGCAATGGGCAAGGTCCTTGCATCCTTTTTTTGTTTAAAAACATGGTAAAAAGGCTTGTAAACGGTATTTTCTGAAGTAGAATATGCAACTTGAGAATTATGAAGAAGACCAAAATTCGATATTTTAAAGAAAACAAAAAATTTCGTTTGGATTTTCCGACCGAAAGTCAGATCTGTGAATTCTGAAATCAGAAACCGAAAAAAGTCACTTTTTATTAAAATAGCAGCGGATGCGCGCTAGCCATCCAGCCTCTTACATTTTTTATTAGCGTACTGTGACTTTTATAGAAGTGGTGCATAAATAGAAATTATACTACCATTACAATATCATTTAAAATAAAATTAGATTGGTTTTTCCGACCAAAAGTGACTTTTTCAAAAATCATCGTAAAAAAGCATGTAACCGGTACTTTCTGAGGTACAATATCCCTAGCGGATCCGAGCAACCGTCATTTTGTGGTTGCTTTACGGTCACATACAAGTAACCGTCATTATGAGGTTCATTTCCAGTTGTTTTACCGTAAAACAACTGTAATGTAACCGACAAAGCGACCGTTATTTTGGAAGAAAAAAGAACCCGATTGCAACTGCAAAGCGACCAATGTTTTAACCAAAAACAAACTTTAAAGTAACGCAGAAGTAACCGACAGTTTGTTAAAAGTTGTTTTTCGGTTATTTGAAAGATCTTCATATAACCGAATAGTAACCCGAAACGGAACATTGAGTTCATTACGGGTCACTTTACGGTTCACTTTACGGTTACCCGCCGGTCACTAGGTTCCTTCTCGGTTATTCTGGAGTGATTTTTTGTTCCATAACGACCGGTCACTCTTCGGTTATTTTGCGGTTCTTCAGATCCGCTAGGGATGCGACTTGAGAACGATAGAGAAGGCAAAAATTCGGAAGAAAAAGAAGGAAAGGAAAAGAATATGGAAGAAAAAGAAATTAAGTTGGATTTTCTGAACGGAAATCGGATCTGTGAATTCTGAAATCAGAAACGGAATAAAGTCCCAATTTAAAAAAAATACTAGTAGCGGATCCGCGCTTCGCGCTCTAATCATTGAACTTCGGTATTGAAATTTTCATTAGCGTACTGTAACTTTTACATATTTTCGTGGATGAAATAACTTGCATTTTCGATGTAACAACTCGTCCCATTTTATTAGTTTCGTGAATTGCTATTAGAAGTTGTGCATGATTAGAAATTATACTACCAGTACAATATCATATTTAATCTGTAACGTGCAGTGATGAATTAGCATTACAATTCATATTTATAAAACGAGTTGATAATTGGAACCTCATCCCTCTTCGCAACAAACCTTGGGACCTATGATGCGAATTTTTTAATTGTGCTGGTCGTGATAACCAAATAAAGAAGCTCGGTGTCCTCTGAAAAAGCGTCGACGTTTTTATCATTTTTTGTTGTGGAATCCATCTGCACTGTTAAAAATGCAAGAGAATTTAATACACAAAACGATATGAGATTTACGAAACGGGTGTATGAATTCCATATTAATATACTTTATTGTACATTTTTACAATAGTATGAGAATCCTCCGATACAAGTATTTGAAAATTACAGTACATGAGAATTGTAATCTTCATTTTAATATACATATACGAATGCATCTGAAATATAATATACGGTATATGCATCTGAGCCTTATATACTGTATATTAATTTTCACTTGTAATACCACAAGAGCTTTGAAATTATCGGATATTTCCTGACAGGTTCGTTGCAAACAAATGAACGAGTCAAGTTTTCCAGGTTA
This sequence comes from Ephialtes manifestator, assembly GCA_963970395.1. Classification (NCBI taxonomy): domain Eukaryota; kingdom Metazoa; phylum Arthropoda; class Insecta; order Hymenoptera; family Ichneumonidae; genus Ephialtes; species Ephialtes manifestator. Next base: position 41,535,038 of record OZ019968.1, on the reverse strand, counting down.
AAAAATCACGAGCGCGTAGCGCGAGTGATTTTTCTGGAAAACTTGACGAGTTTATTTGTTTGCAGGGAACCTGGAGGGAAATATCAGATTAATTTCGAAGCTCGAGTGGTATTCGGGGGATTATTTTTTCTATTCAAATTGCGACAAATGGAATTGCACCATGAGACAAAAATTATCATTCTGACAAGGAAATTTCATAATCAGAACAAAAACCTATGTTGCATCCAACACATATTTTCTCTCTGCACAAAATGCAGTGAATTGCGCCCAAATCGATTTTTTACTCTTTTCTGTATTTGCCGGGACATTTTGTTTTATTTTTTTAGCGATGTTCTGAAGCGATTCATCACCAAATCGCTTTTTTGACTCACTCATATTGACGACCGTTAATAGTACCTTGACGTTTTAAAGATTCGCAGAGGTTACAAGTGTCAAAAAAATTATTGTTTATCGCTTAGCAACCGAGCCGGGAAATTTTCGAAAAATTATCGATATAATTTTACCCTAGCTGTACCACGTGATGTTGAATACCGCGCTCTGATTGGTCGAAATTGGAGTTGAAAAAATAATCAAACAAATTTTTTTACAGTGTGTAATATCTTGTCACCACTGTCACTATCCTCTTCCATCTCTAATTACAATTTCCTATTGCCTAACAAAAATCACAATCATCACAATGTAAATATTGGGAATCAACACCAAGCAAAAATGGCCGCGTTATTCCAGTCGGTCAAGACTTTGCACTCTTCATTTGTAAGAGTTTTAATTATTTCAACGGATATCATTACAAAAAATGTTCATCCACTTATGAATATCGATTTATATTAATGATAAATTGTTTTTTTAAATAAAATAATAGGTTATGACGACTGGGATAAAGTAGTTTAAAAAAATCCACAAGATGTCGTGTTGCTACATGTTATTTCCCAATAGGAAACACCACACTTGCAACACGCTCGGTTTTTAGAGTTTATCCATCCATGGTTTTCTATGACAGCGATCCTTACAAGAATTACTGTAGAGTGCGGCCACAGGCATCGTTGCTACGTTATGTCATGAGTGCTCCAAGCAGCTGGTTTCTCAGAGGTATACACAGGGTAATAAGACGTCTTACATTCCAAGGAGGATGTCTGCGAATTTAGGAAACTGCTGTGGGCTTGTGTGTATGCATGCGGGAGTCAAGAAAGAGAGATAGGAGGGAAAACGGTATATTCAGAACCACCGGGTTTACGTGGCCACCTGACCCGTTTCGCTCAGCCGCTTTGTGTACGACCTGTTTGCATCTCGTTACCCGACTATTTGTTTCTGATTTGATACCGCGCGACGCCCTTACGCTGGCTCTTATCGTTCAAACGTCCTACCACCCACAGCACACTGCCCACGGAAAGTTGGAGAGTTTGGCGCCTCATGCAATTTCGAGAACCGAACGTACCACGGCAACTTGATTCCCGGGTTCTATTTGAGTAAACGATGTATTTATAGATTCTTTCAGAAGGAAGGATCTATATATATTATATATAACAATATGTAAAAGGGAATAATAATAAATTCACAAGCGATGCAAAACATTTGAGATAATAATATCAACATAAAGTGTCTACCTTTAGTTTGTGAAAGAATTTTGAATTTTTCAGAAAACTTCATTCCAATTGAATGAGATTATGAAAGTGGATACTTCTCCAATGTAGCAGATATACTGTGATGGAAGTTGAATGATTGAGAGGAGGCTCAAGTTACGTGACATACGTATAGTCTGGAAACCCGCTTTTGAGAGAAAGAAAGAGCAAATAACAGCTAACAAAGTTTTTTTCGGTCCCAGACATTTTTTAAAATATCAATATTGTGGGGCTCACTCTGTGCCCCATTAATGCAGTGAATCCTGCAAATACGTTCCGTAACTGAAAAACATATAAAAATTTGTTACAAGTTTTTAGATGAAGTGCTGGTTTCAGGCCTCTTAAGGGATCTTTCCAATGTGACGGCCCGAAAAATAGCCTATTTTCACGATTTTTTTTTGGACGGTTACTATACGCCGATCAATCTGAAATTTTTATGACATATTAAGGTAATTATGAATGACAAAAAATGATTTTTTATAAGATGATTTTTATTCTTTAATTATTTTTTTTGCGTTGTTGAAAATAATGTTGATAAAAAAGATAGCCTCATGGTGGACATCCTAGGGATCGCAAATTTGATCTAAAAAAAACCCAAAGGATTATTAATTAGTATGCGATTCCCTATCGTGTTATGGAGGCTTTTTTAAAATAAAGCATTGACGAAATGGCGGCGGTTTAAACAAAAAGTACCGATTTTAGCCTTTTTTCGTCAGTTTTTCTTTAAAAAAAATGGGAAGATTAAAAAAAAAGCTTCCATAGCACGATAGAGAGTAGCGTGAAGAATGTTCTCCTAAAATTTGAAAATGATCGCTTGAAAACTGTTCCCTGGAGAATGTCCACCGTTTTGAAAAATGTCGTTTCGAGAAAAACGCGTTTAAAGTTTCGAGTGTAGAAATTTCATATACCTAAATTGTGTACTTACGACTAATCGGCAATGCCAGCGAAGTATTTCGAATTACGCTTTAAAAATTTCAGAGGATGTTTTTGACCGTATATACTGATAGGATAGGATAAAATGAAAAAAAAAATCAATTTTTTTCACACTGGAAAGATCCCTTAATGGCAGAAAGTATCATCAAATTTTTTATCTACGGTCGTTTTTGGGAAATATAGAGTCAAAAATTTCAATACAATCCTAGGAACAAATCCATTTTCGTATACATAATTTTTCTTCCTTTCCTTAGCACTGAGACGCTGGCGCCTTTTTAAGATCTTCATATTTCCGAGTTTTTTTTTACAATCTTCAACTCCCTGCCGACTCCTCGAATCTCGCGTTATGAGGGCACCGAATTAGCAACCCCCTGGGTCGCAGGTATATATGGTATATAGTACATAACGCAGCCGAGTGCTACCCTCGCGAGCGACCCTTCTTAGGCATTTTCAATTACCTGAAATTACCTCGGATATTAATAATGCTGGCAGATATTTATGTTCCGCGTGACGGTGAGCGGTCTTCGCGTTCTACAGAGACTACACCCTGCGACATTAATACAAAGTAGTACGCGCCCAGCTGAGTCAAATAAAGCTTATTACGAAGCTCCCGCTGCACTTTGTTTCGAGGGATAATGTCAAGTAGGACTATCTTCGTACCCTATAGTAAAATCAGACAAAAGGGAAATACGTTTTGCACTACGCCAATTCGGGAGTGAGATATTGTCGTATTTCGACCATCAGCATAATAGAGAAAGGACAGGATTAATTATGTATATATAAGGACCGTTTCAGCAAGGGCAAAAATATTTTTAGCAACGTTTTGTCAGAATCACTTTTGTATTTTCTATTTTTTTTCGGTTGGTCCTACCGTTAAAAATTCGTCATATTCATAATCAGCGGAATGAAAATAGTTTCACACTTCATTGAGATTACGGTGACCTATATTTATTTCCAGTCGATTGATCAATATGCTAAAAATATGTAATTTTATGACTGGAATTGAGAATTTTTATATTCATGTCCAAAGCGGATTGGGTAATTAGGACTGGAATACCCGAGTCGGTTAAGCTATCACGGATTTTTTTTTAGCTCCCCAGGTTAATGCTGTTGACTGATTTAAGAATAGTAAATGTACAGTTGGCCTTTAAAGGGGTAAACTTTTTAATGATTCGATCGGTCGCATCTACAATATCGCGGCTAAATTTTTGTTTTTTAATATGATCATTCGTTCTGAATCATGTGTGAGGTAGTAACTTAAAATCTGGCTTTGGAGTTAACGACGCCATCAAATCGATTTTGACACCGATGGAAAATATGTTCAATCCATTCTCGAAGTGAGTATGACACACACGTGTATCATATTTATGACCCTATTCGAATAAAAATGTACACTACTGGATTTTTTTTTGACTGCTCACGTGCGGCGATGTGACCGTCTGCTTGAAGTGGGTACATCAAGAGGAGAGAAAGGGAGAAAGAAAAAGAGCAACATTTTTGCGAAATACCGTAGGTACTCGTTTCTCGAGATTTAGGTACAATCTGTCGATGACATTTTAGTGCTATAAACTGTTCTCGAGAAATAAAGTGTCTAGACGTCTCGCCGGCGTGATAAAAAAAGCAAAGGTACATGTAAGTTTCATGGTCTAAGAATACGCTTTTTTCTATCTAAACTCGCGTTTCGGTCACTTTGGCACTCCATAAGAATTTCATTGCACGAGATTGTGCATCGATTAAACTAGGCGATATAAACATTGCAGCCAGTGAAGCGCTCGTGGAATATCTGTTAACTCTTAAGGTGCAAAAAAGATTGTTTTATTCAATCAAACGTCGACGTAGGTGCAATGTTGGGCTGTAACTTTGGCGCGAATGCGGCTTTATCGCGATTATAGTAAGAGGGAGACGTACGAGAGTCGAAAAGTTCAGGACTCCACGAGCAGCGCGCTCTATTCTCCGCTTCGTAAGCTATAACTGTGCGGCAAACCGGTAGTACTTCCTCGCCAGTTTGATTACATTTTTCGCCGTTGGCTTTCTCGCCCTCTCTCGGCGTATATAGGTACATAACCCTCCATAATACGGTATATACATGTACACACCAATATCAGTTTAGACTTTGGCGATTAACGTCGAGAGGGCAAGGAGACTGAGGAGAGGTGAATCGGGACGCGAGTTTCCCCACAGTGCCAGCCCGAGTTCGTGTAGTTAGCGTGCAACGAGAGAGAGTCTCGAAGAGTGGGGAGTAATACTGTGCTACTATGTTGCTGCTGCTGTTGCTGCCGACACTGGCAATGGTGGTGGGGGCTTCGAGCTTGATTGTGTAACTCTAATGCCATCTATCACGGCTTCGTTTTACCGTCGTTCTACAGCTATTCTCCTTCGGCCCTCTTCTCGTCTGCCACCCTCCTGACAAGGCGAGCGCGCCACTGGATAAGAGTTGAAGAGGAGCGAGAAGAGTCTCGGGTGCGGCGTAGCAGGAGCTCCTCGAAGATGAATCGTTCGCGAACCGATGACGACATCTAGTATCGAGACGAGGCGAAGTTCCCAACCACCTTAGCTCCAAGGAAGATATAAAAACAAAACGAAGACAGAAAATAAGTTGAGAAAGGGATAAATAAAGTAGAAACGACGGAAGAACGGACAGGCGCGTTAATGGACTATTAATTTTTATTGAGAACCTTCCCCCATTGTTTTAGTAAGCCAGTTCGCCGAGGCAGAAGAAAAAAGAAAGAAGAGTTGAGGCTTAATAAAAAGACTGTTACCGGTGTATTCTTCGACGTCGGGGTTTTCGACGAGAAAGATTAGATTCGAACGCATCGTGAATCCAACGACGGGATACGTCAAAGTTTTTCGTCGACCTCCTATCAAGCTGTATCTGAAATGAGAATCTGGGAAACGTTTGACTATATATAGATGATACCGGAGGTATCGCGAAAAGGCTTGAGGCGGTTTAGTCGACCTTCAGAACCCGGAGAAGAACGGTCTGCGTATGAGGAACGTTTCTGTTTTTATTACATACCATAAGTATTACCATCGAAGCCTGAAAACGCAATACGTCGCAAGACCCTAATAATCCAAGGTCGGATCTCATGCTACTCGACTGACCCTTTACGCCCTTGACGAATTCGTGTGTTGAGCTATACCGCGTTTCGTGACGTACAACAGTTGCCCCGACATATCCCTTTTCTCGGGGTTCGAGGGGTTAGCGATACAAACGGTCTGGCACATAAATAGTAGCAGTACAATTCAACGGCACCGCTATGCTCGTTGTCGGTGACGGGACCACCAATCTCCCGACGCTCTCGATCTACTCCCGCTGTTTTGGGTCTTGCCCCTGTCGATTTGCTCTTTCGTAACCTCTAGTCGCCGTCGTAGACTCCATCGACTATGGGGTATACATACATACGGGTGTTATTTACGAGGCCGTATTAGGCGAAGAAACCACGTACCGGTATGATGGCTCGGACACTTTGACAGCGACGGGGATATCGCATGCTACGAGGGATATACGCCGTCGCGACGTACAGAGAACGTTGGCATCGGCGGTGAAGACTTCCTCCCCCTCTCGTTCCTCGTTCTTCTGCGATCTAGACTGGCCACGTTCAGTCGATATTTTCCGAAACGTGAAACGGAGAGTGCGACGACGGCGGAACGTCTCTCACGCCCGTAGAATGGAATATGACTCGGGGAAGGCGAAGACGCTTCACCATCGGGAGCAGCTCCGGATCGCACCAGCACCGCTGCCTGCGGGAACGTCTTCCGACTCTTGCAGAGATGATGCATGTCCCCCAGCTTAAGCCTGAGGAACGGTCACCCCCTTCCCTCGCCACGCCATTACATAGAAACCGCAACGTGTACCCAGCAGTACTCACCATGATGTTTTGCACTGGGTTGTAGTACTACTACTATATATATGGTTTAGCTAAAGGTTCTATGTAGTCCGTGGAAATCTCATGCTCTCGACAAGCCGGTACATCAGCAGTCTGTCTGACGCTAGTCCTCGGGTTACAGACACCCCTTCATCTCCAGGGTTCTTGACGTTGCCCGAGCTCCATAACTCTCACCGTTTCTTTGCCATGAGATTTATATCCTCACTGTTAAGAACTTCCACCAACAAGATGCTACCCCTTTCTGCGTACTAGGGAAGGAGCCCGAGGGTGAATATGCACGTATCGTTATTCAAACAATTTGTCAGGATTGGGGTAAATTGATTGTGATCAAATATCGTCGTTATCAAAGCTTGTTACTTCACGGAATCATGCTTATTGCTGACAGATAAATGATTTATGTTTTAATTCTTTAACTGAATTTTATAAACGTTAGTTTGTATTTTGTTGATGAATATTAAGGTGATTAAAAAATAGGATTTGGTATTGGAACAAATGACTAACATTATTCTCGCAAAGGTTAAATAAAATCCAACCTACCTCAATGTGATCGATCATTGTATGACTGAAAAATGGTCCAATTACCTGATCCAATGATGTCGGTTCTTCCCTAATGTAATTAGTAATGTAAGTGGTAGAAACGTGCCATTAAAAAAAAGGAGAGGGATAAAATAACGATTGTTCTCAATTTTTTAAAGAACTTTCGCAAAACTTCATATAAATAGTAGCATTTTGAGTTTGCCTTATAACCTTGATTATACTCAGCACGGAAAAAACGACTTTGTTAGGTTAACGAAAAAAGTAGTTGGTCCCAACCAAGCGACTTCGTGCTCTGAAAGACAGACGATTTCTTGGTTAGGTCAGTTATTTTTAGGTGGTTGGTTTTGATCGTTGCTCGAACTAAATAATTAGTTGGGCCAACTACTGTTGTGGCGCCAACTATCTTACTTAGTTGGAACACGAATAAAATTCGTTGTGTGACCTATTTAAGTCAACTAAGTCAGGATGGTAAATGTGAGTAATACCAGGTCGTTACACCGACCAACCGGATGGTTGCGGGAACAAATTTTCACTCAACTAATAAATAGTTAGTTGGCCCAACGAAGCCGTTTTTTTCCGTGAGTATTTGATTTACCCCAATGTCTACAATATGCAGTATGGAAATAGCTGCAATTATTTCATAATAAATTCATGGAATATTTCATAACAAAAGTATAATATAATTGTGTGAGGGATAGGTAATAGCTATTTTCTGACATCCACCTGTCTGACTGATTGGATAAACGTTTCCTCAGTTCCGCACGTTTGCCGTCTCAATTATTCAGCAGGATTTGTTCCACCCTAGTCTTCGTCTTCCTTTTTCTTCTTCACTTCGAGCTCACCTACTCTCTTACCACTTTGTTATTCGACGAGCGTACGTTCTATAGTCTTCCCATGCGTTTTACCCTCCGCTGGATTAGGGTGCAAAGGAAGAGGAGAGCTTCAAGAAAGAGAAACGAGAGGGAGAGTAATAGAGATCTTGGAGAGAAGGAGATACAGAAAATACCTAGGTGTAGGAGGAAGTGGCGGAGTACACGAGTGGCAGTACTAGTACGACTACCTGTAGTACGAGGGTTGGGACGAGGCAGAGCATCAGTACCGTATAGTGGCAGTCAGATACGGATGTACGAAGGAGCGAAGTCGTCGTTGTCGTCGTCGTCGTATTCGTATTCGTATTCGTGGTACTCTTTGTCGTCGTCGTCGTCGTCCTCGAAAGGTACAAGAGGATGTTGCGCCCAAGAGTCTGCTCGGGCAACGAAGTAAGCAAGGAAGCAAGCAAGCAAGCAAGCCACTCGTCGTTGTTACCTTCGTGAACATTAGCGTCTGCGGGACTCGGGATAAGGAGGCACTTTCGGTGTCGAGTCTGGGATTATAGGAGCCCATAACGCCCCATGCCCAAGACCCAGACTGGAAAGGGTGGAAAGACGAGCTAGGGGTATAAGTAACGCGCATGGCCTTTTCACCTCCCGACCCTCGCGAGAGAGCTAGACCTTCGGGTCTTCTCACCCTTTCTCGCTCGCATTCTCTCTTTTTTCTTTTTTCTTGCTTTATCCAGCTTATCCACGTTCTCCGCGCATATAACCACGAGTTCTCTTGTCGTCTGGAACAGAAATAAATGCAATAATTACTGCCACGTGTTGGACTCCAACTCAGCACAATACTGTATAACCTGGATTTTTTTTGGACTTCCATGCAACTAAATTCATATTGTTGCGAAAATCGAGGTTGCAGTCTCATTAAATAAGTTCGCCGATTAGTTGAAATCCAACTAAGGGTTTTTTATTTCTTTTTGGATGAGTCTACTACGAGTCAGCAAGCCATCATTTCCAAGAAAATTAAGTATTAGGCATACATACATAATCATTCGTTTTGAAAAAAGGGTTTACCAATTTTTCGCTTAGATGTACAATCAAGTTTGAACTTTGGAAAATTAGCATTTGGTATTTAATACTTAATGAACACTGCACGCACCTTTCGAACTTTGTAAGAAGGCGTAAGAGGCGCTCAAGACTAGAGTAAGCCAAGATGGCGAATAAGCCAGTTCAAGAATTTTTTTCGCTGTCTCTTAAATTCAATAAAGTTAACATTTAATACTGAAAAATAATAGCTTAGTGAAATTCGTTACAAAAATCCGTCACCAAACACGAAGATCAATGTGAAGATGAAGATCGTGTGTCGTACGCCTAAGATTACACGGATAGTATTAACAGTTGATGCGTTCAAAAAGTCAAGCATAACCTCACCTCGAGAAAATATATAAGGCTCTTCTTTTACATTCAAGATGTTTCTTCGTGTTCGTCCCTACGTGCTGTGCTGCTGATTCTAAATGGATTATGCCTATTAGGATTTAGAAAAATTCGGCTCTGGGTAAGTCTGCTCGATTCTTCTGTACGAAGGCAGCGGCGAGATATTTTTATATTACAGATAGATAATAGAAATGATAAGAATTTGTTTCTTTCATTTTTTAAATATAATAATATATACTTATATGCCACAAACGGACATCTCTGCATAATAGATCTAAAACTAGAACTTCTATTATTGGCAGATGCAAAATATATATTGATAAGTGAAGATATTTTGAATAGCGCGTTGCATTATATCTTATGCAAGGAGATATCGGTTCTCACAAATAGAACTCTTAAATCAGTAATCTGTGTGCTACATATAATCATGTGAGGTCGTATCCCCTTGCATCTATTATTGTGTTGAAGATATTAAATGTATGAATATTGATGACCTAAACTCTACCATTTCTGATGAAGTACATATTTTAGAAGCTTCATTTCACAATTGAAGATTAATGTGTCTCGCGACAAATATGGATTACGAGGTCTGCCGTTACTATTAGAGTTTAAATAAAATCAGAAGGTCTAAATAAATAAATAAATAAATAAACAAATTAGTTAATAAATAATCCAGGTCAGGAGGTCCATTCATGGGAGACCCTAAGGATCAGTACTTAGATCAGTGACTGCTCCTAACCCGAAGCACTCGGGTGCCTCGATTTTTACTTGAGAGCGGCGGCTTTTTATAATACTAGCAACATCAACGTGCTCGCTTCGTTCGCAGACGTTTTTCTTTTCTTGTGACGAAACATGATAATTGCCTGTTTATACGATTTGTCACTCTACGGGACTCTATTTGTGCTTCAGTATTTCGATATAATCGGCTTTTGATGCGTTATGTGTTTTTTTTACGGGAAGAAAAATATGTTTTATTTCACAACTGCGGAAAATACAGCCATTCAAAATGTGGGCGATACTTGACTCTGCAGCGATCATAACAGTTTGAAGTTTGCTTTACGTCAAAGCCATCGACGACCAATCAGAATGGTTGAAAACTGGCTTCAGTTTTCAATATTTCGATTATCGATGTGTCATGTCTTAATTAAGAGAGGATAAAGATATTCCAAATAAATGGGATGGGGAAGATATTCATGAAGAAATTGAATAGTAATATAATGAAGTTAATAACTGCGCGTCGAAAAGTTGCCAATTATGCACTCGATTATACGACATTAAGTGGTTACGATATTTGTATGTTCGAAGTAAAATGTCAGTGGTCGAAATAGCAAATCAATAATGGTTAGGTGCAGACATTCTATTTTGCATCCCCGGCATTCAACTGACCGAAAAAAATACTATCACTCAGTCGATCGTATAATTTTTAATAACAAAAATATACTACCGTCTTTTTGATTAACCAGTTAGTCTATGTTCTATAATGCACAATCGTAATTCTAATTACGGTCACGTCTGTAGTTATGAGTTTAAAGGATAATATTCGAAGGGATATCGGAGAACTGGCATATCATGCCTATAATAACATTGGTATTAATAATATTCGTGTTACTCCGGCCATTTCAGATAGGGATATATGCTCCTTGATTAATTAATAATTAATCGCCATTTACCAAGTTTACATAACTCTGTGAGGTATATTGAAATCCTAGTATCGTGGTACAGAAATCATTAGCAGAATGACAATTTTGATGTTCCACTGATGACAAATAACAATATTAAAAAAGTTTTATATCTTTGAATGGCCAAAAAGTCGGTTTCCGAAATGTTAATTATTCTTAGAATTTGTTTTGAAACTGCCTTATTGTCTACTACTTAGAGTAGGGAACAGTCAGGAACTTCGTAAACCTTTACTACTTTTGATAAAAATAAAATTTTAATCTGGAGACGTCCAATCAAGAAGCTATTGTTAACATCAAACTTTCGAGTTCAGGACTTTATGGTACTGTTCCAATTTTTGTCTGCTATTTCCGATAAAAACTGACTCGCGTTTATAATTGGGTATCCAAAATATAGTCCATTCGCCTCACCATGATTTATTATCGCATGATTGAGAAGCGGAGGTCTCCCATTTAACTGATTCAATGGCGTCGCTTCTTTTCCTGAAAACCGTGTCGCTTTATGCATTCCAGATTGGAATATATATGAAATATATAATTTAGACAAAATTGTATATTTGAGGATGATTAATTACCGTTTGCCAAATGCACATAAATGCTACGGTAGTTATTTACTACTATTGGATGCTCTACGTGAGATAAATTGAAAGCTTTGCAAAGGACCCATGTTCAATTACTTCTCGTCGACATCCTAAACGTGCAAATAGACGCGTTCACAACATACGTTGTTAACCACGAAGTGCATTAACAAAATATTAAGTGTGGGGGAATCGGTGAGAGAATTTTTATTTATAATAAGCATCTAGCGAAAAGAAACCTTTCTACGTCAGAAATTTCTTGGTGTCCTGAAAAGGACCGATTTCGAGGAAGAATCTACTGGCTAATCAATTCTTCCTTTTCGAAGGTGGATAGTTGTATTTCTAAAAATTCATCCGAATCGGTTCGAGAGGGCGGTTAAAAAAGAAGACGTAGTCTAGGCGCTTTAGATCGGGGATCGCGGTCCTACGGAGTTTGATGATACCGGGATAAGTCGGTTGTTGACGGAGAGTATTGGTGTAATTAAGGCGGGGACCTGAAATTCCGCGATGATGGCTTGAATCTGTTTTTTGTCGGCTAGATTGTTTAGGTGTAAATTTAACCTCGCGTTACGTTCCCGTAATAGAATGTGTGCTCGGAAAGTATCTCTAGCTCCGAGATTTATACCGTGTTTAATAAAGCTATTTTTCCCCGGGCGTTTTGGCATTAAATATTCAAAGAAAGTTAATATTCGTTTTGACTAATGTTACCTAACACACGAAGGAACGTGCGTTGGCTGTAGAAAATTGAATTAATACTTCGCTGCCGAGCGAGCGTCTGCAAAGCTGAAGCTTGGATGGAGAGCTTGAAGCTTAAAGATTACAGAGCATGCGTTACACGGTGCACGAAAAACCGTGGGTCCGTATAAGCACGAACGAGGTATATAAAAAGAAAAGAATGATAGAGTTGTGCCTGCGGCCGGGGCACGAAAGCGTGCGTCCGGCTGAGTAGCGAGGAGGCGGGGGGATCCGGGGGTCTGAGCAGGTCGCGACATGTTGAAGCAAGTAGCAAGAGTTGTTTAGGCAATCTGAAAAAATCGATTTTTTCGTTCTGAAAAGAACGCATAGAATCGTTCGATGAAGAATATGCTGCGAAGCTGGGCGAGAGTCCAATCCTGCTCCGTGATGTTGGGAATAGTTCTAAAACGAACTGGTTTGTCCATGGAAATGGTGTGGTCGGTGTTATAATTCCCCAAAGCTGGCAGCTGAAAGAAGGTGTTTAGCGGAGTTCTGAAAATAACTATTTATATTTGCGAATTCTTTTTTATTAGTTCTTAAAAGAACTATTTGGTCGAAGATAGGTGTGATGCCCGTTGCAGGGAATGGAAGAACTTTTTTGACTGTTGAGACTTTAATTAATCGCGAGGATAGAGATCCGAACACGTCTGATGTCGAAGAACAACTGTTAAACAAACGCTTTTTAGATTTTTTAGATTTGCAAATATCTTTTATTTTTCCATTACAATAGCTTATACATTGTTTTTATCAGTACCTCGCTCTCATGTTTTACACGCCATCCCCGTTCGTTGAACTTTACCGGCCTTAATTTTTCTTTTTTCACTTATTTCTATTTTTGTTTTCAACATTTTAACATTTTAATTCTTTTTTGGTAAAAAATTTGAAAAAATACCCTTTAGAGTCGACTGTTAAACAAACGCTGTGCGAGCGTAGCTTTATAGTGAGAAGCGTCGAGCGCCGCGCCAATCAGCAAGCGGCCGTGGCGACGGGGGAAACGGGACGGAGACTGCAATAGTGGGGCGGCCTGGGACGCGCTACCCCACCATCAACCCGAGAACCAATCAGCTTTGGCGAGACGATCGATCGATGAAATTTCTTTATATTACAATGTTTTAACGTTTTTCTTTTTAGGAAATTCTTCCCAAGCGGGAGAACGTACGATGCGTGCAACAACGTCTATACTCGTAATGTATACAATCATGTATTCACGGACGTTTCAACTATGTGCTATCGTTTCTTGAATTTGATACGCTCCTTTTTTGTAATCTTAACGACTAACCACAAATCCTACTTTGACGATGGTAAAAAGCCGAGAGCCAATGAAATCCTAAAGGAAAATGGGGATTTGCGACTGAGAGTGCTACTATGAGGAGAAATCGTGTGTTCAAGTTTCAAAGGTAAATGCGCATGTATGTCTCTAGTTTCTCGTGGAAAAGAGCAACATATAAGCTCTGCATAGAAATCACGGACTATAGAATGCTATGAACTGAGTAAAACCAAAATGAATGGGGCATCGGAGGCACCATTGAATTTGCTACTTTTGCCGGAGAATGAGAATAATTGAAACCTCGTCGATAGCGCTTTGAGGTTTTTAAATGTAGTTTTAGTAAGTCATCGACTATTGGTATTATGGACTTGATTGCTGTGATTTGCTGTGGTCGAAGCGTTGAGCCGATTTGTATGAAGCTTTCATAGCTGATTTATCTAGATACCAATTTGTCCTGTAGGGTAAATAGGTCTATCTTTCCCTACACTATATGCCCATACTAGTTATGGCAGTGCAATTTTTACTGTCGAAAACAATTTTTTCCCTCTGTCGCATGAAATTTTGCCATGAGGCTTTTTAATCGCGTGGGAGATTGGGATAATCGCTCATTATTTTATCATTGTCGAAGTTCTCTGATGTCCTATCCTTTGATCCAGTCAAACTGAACATGGTAAAATTCGATCGCGCATTGAAGTTCTCTTCGCACAGATGTCAAGGCTTGGCGATGGCACATCCTGGACACCCTGAGAAAAGGGACAGTGGACGAGAGCGAACAATGCTGTATCGGCGAGTGGAAAACTGGTATACCACAATCGGGTGGCTCATATACTTGTACTACTCGTTGGTTCGATCCCAGAATTTTCGGAAACACAGCGGGCGCGTGCACGTCTGTTGGAGCGTACGTTCGATGTATTCGTAAGCGTAGCAGCAGTGGCAAAACGGAGCACAGAGGAAACATATGGAAACGGAGTGAGACGGAAAGCCGAGCGCGATGATAGCGCGCTTATTTCCTCGGTGTACTGCCGTTCTACCGGCGCTGGTTGTGCCCGCGTGTACGTTTGGCTCTCCCGCCGGCACTCTTTTAATTAAACTCGAACAATGCCATTGTTGTCACCCTTCCGCGAGCGCTCCCGACGGTTTCCGGTTGCAAACCATGGAGTGAGACAGAAAGTGTAAAACGAACCCCCGCCCTATACCGTAGCGACTGTACACCGCATGTGGTATATATATGCATATATGTATGGTGTAAGCTCAGCCAGTCACCGTCGCCCGGTCTTTTGCTTTGTTTCGCATCGTCCTGTTCCTTGTTCTCGTCTTTGCTGAAGCTTCTTCTACCCCTTCGACGCCATACACCGCCAAACCTTGAACTACCTATACACGCGAGCCTCTGCTTTGGGTCCACCAGCAGGGGAAACGGGACGATCAGACGAAAGGACCTCTCATCTCTCCCTGACTTGAAGGGTGAGAAAAATACAAGGACCCCTACACGGCTCTAGTCGCAGTTCTCACAAGGGTCGTAGAGATGGGCGAATACCTTCGTCTCTGGTTCTGTCGCTATTCTGTATTCTCGAGTTTTCGCGTGAAGATGCGATTCAATGAGGTCCCCTCGACTGCATGAGCAACCCACGCGAGGGTACGGTGGTTCCATCTCCTATATCTTTTTACATAATAAAAAGAACTTGCTGCTGCTGTCACTGTGTCAAGAATCGAGAGAGTCAGCTTCAGTACGAGAGGAGAGGCACTGTATGGTGAAGCTTATACTCCTTTTTTTAAGTTCTCCTGTAGGACTGCCTTTTCCAATCCTCGATTTTTCTATGTTGCCCTATGAGACCATCTCATGTCCTGATTCTTCTAAGTTTTCTTATGAACAATCCCATCCCCTGATTTTTCTAAGCTCATATATGAGACCATGTCATGCTCAGATTTTTCCAAGCCCTGAGACCTCCTCGAAAAAGCTTTGATTTTTCTAGGCCCCCTATGAGACCCCCTCGAAGAAGCACTGATTTTTCTACAACGCCTATAAGACCCCCTGGAATAAGTCCTGATTTTGCGGGTGGGGTTTAACATAGCGAATGACTAAAATACCGAATTCCATAATAACGGCTGTTATAGATTCAGACGTTCATTATATTTAAATTCGCAACATTAGCAAATTCGCTATTCTGATCATTCGCTATTTTGATCCCATCTTATTAAAATGTAACCAAAATAGCGAATGGCTAAAATAGCGAATTCCATAATAATGATTATTATGTATTCAGACGATCATTATTTTGAAATTCGCTATTTTGGTCATTCGCTTTGTTGACCTCCACCCGATTTTTCTATGTGCTCTATGAGACCCCTCCGCAGAAGTCCCGATTTTTTAAATCATGGGCTTCCCAAGCTTAGATTTTTATGGGTTCCTCAAGAGCCCTCCAAGCACAGATGGGGTAGGGGGGGAGGGATGTCTCATGTGCTGGGGTTATTGGAGTGCGAAGGTGCAGAACGCCCGAGCCGTTGGAAACCCTAGTATATAGTGTATATAAATACATGTATATACACATGTATACATATACATTGTGCGAAATAGAAACGATTCCTGATCAATTCTTCGCACACAGGAGTTATATTGGGAACGGCAGCGGTGGGTTATTTGTTTGTATGTTTGTGTGGGTGGACAAGCGTGTCACGACGCACTTCTGTCATTCCGATCGAGTCCCGTTTTCGCGCGCAATCGCCCATCGGACAACTAATACTCTTCGAGCCGAGGTACGCTGGCAATAGTATAGCTAGCCCATCGTACCTAACGGGTTCGAGCGAACCACAAAATCAATTTCGATTCGTTTCGAAGAGAGACGCCGGACAAAAACGAGCGAAAGAAGTAAACCGGGGAATGAATGGTCCTATCGAATAACGGAAACACCTTCCTTGCATGCACAAACCGCTTGTCGCAGTTATGGACGCCTCTGGTCACTTTAAAATAATAGTTCTGTTCTTATTTATCTGACTGTTAACCTGATTTTAAAAAATGCATTTTTTTCCGTTCCACGAAACGAAAAATGTCATGTAATTAATGTGATAAAAAAACAAAAATGTAATACTTCAAAGTAGCGAAAAGTTTTTATCTCTGACGTACACAGTACTTTTAAATTTTAATATCTCTTTCACACGACGCTATATCTGCATAAAACACACATTTTATTTTTCCTTTATTTTTTTGTATAGAAATATTTCTCCTTTCCCATTTCGCTCCATTCAACTTTCACGAGACCAAATTCTCTCGGAAACTTAAACAGAAACGCCTGCCTCCACCTTCTGTCTTTTGTTTCCGCAATTTCTCATTATCTACATCTTTTTTTTGTTACGCAGGAAAAGGGATTGTCGTATTTAGGGGTGGATGTGTCAGGCAGAGTGTAGTGGTCGTTGGAGCCGAAAAGCTGCGTGATTTTTCATAGTTTTTCATTTTTATTTTTAACCTCTCCTACTTTTTTTACTTTTTCTCGCGTTCCCATATTTTTTTTGTTAATCTTTTCTAGGTTTTCGCAATGAAAAGGAATAATAGAACGGGGCAAACATATGAAGCTACGAACGAGGTACGAGAAAGAGGCAGCAGCGTGAAATCCTGAAGCTGGCAGGAACCGAGCTCTATCGATCCTCTCTCGGATATTATACGCATATATATGGTATATATATATATACGTAAAAAGCGCGTAAATGGTGCCCAGGAATGGGGTCCATTCGATTTTTCCTGGAGATTCGACAGAGAGCAGAGTGAATCTATCCTCCATACATAGCATAGCGTATTATACTCTAAGGTTTTTCAATTTTACTGATAGAAGGTTACTATATTCCGGCGTTTGTCAGCCCTAGTTCGACGTGTGATGAATTGACAATTTCAGTGGGACTAAAGGGGTCTACTCTGTCGAAATAGCAAAAAAAGGTGATTTTTATAAGAATGAATTACAACATAATAAACACGAGGGTTTACTTCTGATTTTGACAATGTTCTTTACAGTTTTTATTTAAAAAAACAGTCGTATTTAAAATAAATGTTATGTGTTGATGAGCGATGCACGGAGTCCTTAAAACACCTGAAAGTGTTTTCTTTTGGCCCATTCTCATTATTGTTACTTTTCATTGAAAGATTTAAAGATTTTTACATTTTAGAAAAATTGCTTTAGAGTGTGTTTAGGTTATCCTAGGTTGATCTAGATACACAAAAAAAAGCTCACGACTTTCAGACGATTTTTTGGACGCATGTACACGTGTAGTACAATTGTAAACCAAAAACGTACGCGACATTAAGATTCTCGATGGCAAACGATCCTATATTACGTACGTACGTCATTTATAGTCATATGATGACGTTAAACATATACGTACTTGGTACATGTAATCTAACTTTGACATATGCACAGCAAGGATTGCAGGGACAGAATCGTGACACAGTAAAACTGGCGAAGGGATGCAGAGAATTTAGTTTCAAGCAGGAGTGAGACGTGATTAGAGAACCTTAGAGCGTTACTTCAGGCTTTAATCCGGGATTGCTAAGGCCCTGTCAGGGTCTTCTTATCGCCCGATCAGGGCTTGATACCGCTCAAAATTTTCGCTCGAGAAGATCTGGAGCCAAGGGGTGATATCAAGTATTTTAAGAGTATAAATGCGTCAATCTTCTGGCTCTCATTCTCCTATTTATACCCATCGTGGACCTCCATAGCTATTTTGAAATTTAACAGCGCTTTCAATTGCCCAGTAGTATGTCTCGGCCGCGGACCGAAGGTTCAGCATTTTGTCCTTAAAATCGGAATAAACCCTGCCATTCTTGTTTCCTCACAATTCCGTCACTACCTGAGTAATACCATAGAACCTCATTTCATTTTCTTGCTTATCGTTTAGGTATACGGAATATCTTAAAACATTCGAGAAGGAAAATTGATCCGGCTTGCTTGCGGTTTCCCCTACGGAGGCATAAAGACCGTTCCTTGGATATTTTGTATATAACGTTCTAGTCTCTCACCACGTTTCCTGGTGTATGTATTTCCTTTCTACTGTATAGTATCCCAAGGGTACAAGGGTGGCAATAGCTTCCTATAACTCGCCATAGTGTGCAGTATAGATTCTGGTTTGATTCCTCTTGCGGTGTAATGGAAGCTCACTCTCACCCTATTTATCTGACCGCGTTTTCAAAACGGCCGAGCTGTAGAATACATACGAGGAGGTGAGGTAGGAGAGAAACGTTACAGGATAGCTGGGGTGAATCTCGTATGAACGCGAAGTGGGAAAGTGATTCTGGCCATAACAGCTGCTCCTTCTCTGCTTCGCGTGGTCCCGCAAGCACTGAGCTAACTGCGGAAACTCAGACTCTGGTATAACCGCCAGCATCAGGTTGCTGGCGGTGTGTGAGCTCCGAGACTCGTCTCGTTCGAGTTTCCTTTGGGATCGTCCTCTGCTTCTGCTATTGGTGCTGCTTGTTGGGACGGTTATCGCTCTGGCCCCTGCGGACGAACCTGCTGTAAGATCCTTTGCTCGTCGTCTGCCTATAATGGCAAAGCATTGCGCTCTATACTTCACCTTCTCTCTCTCTCTCTCGCTTTTCCCTCCTGTTTACTCACCGCCAGTTCCCAACAGCAAAAGCTGCTCTTCTCATGTACTCTATATTCTCTGTTTTCCCTCGTCCTTCTTTACACTCGCTTTCTACTCTGTGCTTCGGGAATCCGTGAATTTCAATTCTTGGAACTCTCTGCAGCAATACGGAATAGACAGGATGAGGAGCTTCATGGAGTTGTGCAACCAAGTCAACAAGCCATTCAGCAAGCCGCATTGGAGTTGAGTTACAATGTCGAATTCGGGTGAGCTTGAGAGAGCGAAGAGGTCTCGTGAGATTCTCCATGAGGAGCTCAAACGGCGGGTGAAGAGTTTTCACTGGCTACTCGATTTGCATGCTAATATACCGGCAGAAACTGGAGTGCGAGGTGAAAACTCGGTGAAAGATTGGAATTCCTTCGTGTGTATACTATTCGGTACATTACATCTATACAGACAATAGCTTGTGTGACTTTTAGCTATTGCACACTGTAACAGCTGTTTCACGTCTCAAGGTGATTTGACACAGATTCGGTAACTGCAGACTGAGAGAAGTGTTCTAAGATGTAGTCAACTGAACTTACTTTGAGGCAACCAAATTTTCTTTGCTTAATGTGAAGCAAAAGCTACTCAGGCGGCAGCAAAAAATGTAACCAATTTTTTCCCAAGCCGCCGAAGGTTTCTGATTAAAATAAAAGTCTTATATCATTCGTCTGTCAATTCTGCCTGATTCAAGGTCTTTCTTTTTCTCAAAAAGGATGAAATTTTGAAAATTTCTGGTCTGAAAGTTCTTCGCTATCGCTCTCTCACTCATGGACGTTGCGCCTCCTCTTAAACCGAATTTCATTCAGCTAACGTGATGAAAATGGGCTCAACTTCACGGCGGGTTTAGATACGGCTAAACTTACCGTTTGTGAGGTGAATTTGAGTCTACCAGGTTTGGCTAGAGTAATCAAGCGCTTGGTTAAATATGCGCTAGTCAATTAGTTGGTTAGACCAACCAAGTTTGCTGTAATACAACCGATATCTTGGTTGACATAACCAACAACTTGTTTGATCTAACTAATTAATCGACTGGCGAATATTCAACAAAGTTTTTTTTCCATGTACGAAGTAATATTGTCCTTTCGAGCGGTGTCCCGCGAAACGTGCCGCTGAATTGTAGCTTGGCTCTGACCGCCCAACACATTGAAAGTAAACGCGGAAGACAGAAAGCGTAGGCAAACGGAACGTGCCTCGCGGTGGATGACCGTTTTAATCGAGACAAATTACTCGCTGTACGTGAGTCGTGATCAAACGAGTAGCCGGTCACGGATCAGGCATAACTCTGGGTTAACCCCGGGTTATTTCAGTAGCCAGCGTAGCGCAGTTCTTCGTCGGCTTTCTCTTTTTCTCACTCTAACTGCTCCACCTCTTCCATCATCTTCCTTTTCCCCCTGTGTCGCTTTTCTTATCCCGAGATGTTCATCCTACCTTCTATTCCGCCACACACATATCCTCTACCCCTCAGCTTTTCATCTCTTGGACGAATCTCCAACGTCGGTGGTGCGAGCGTGACTGTACCACCGACTCGTCCGCTCTATGAGATGTGATATAAGCTGATGATGAAGTGGAGAACGAAGTCGCTCTGACCGAAACGAGGCGGCTGACCAAGCACCCTGAAGCTCGGACCGCGGTGCTTTAACAGCGAGTAGCATACAGCGCAATATATACTTCCAACATATAGTATATGGCAACGGTGCAATATCCCGACTGGCTAACCCACCGCACTTGGGACTTGAACCCAAAGCTTTTCCCATATTACTATACGTAATACCGCGTAAACGGGCACCCTTTCACGGGCTGCTCATCCGGGGCGTGGAGGAGCGTGAACCCGACACGCAGGATTCCGGGATCGGTATAGAACGAGGGGGAGAGGATTGAAAATGAAGCGTGGGAGAGGGCGAGAGAAAAAAAAGAATGAAAGGCTCGCACAAACCGCAGGATTTGTCGCCGGCGAACGGTGATATATCCGAGCGCGTTTCTCATAAAAAATGATCGATCGACACCGGTGCGCGAGCAGGACTCGCGTCCTGCCGTCGCTGGGCCACAGAGTAGTATATAGATATATTTATACTCCCTTTGCGATTACGGGAAGTGAGCGCGGATAGAGAAAATGGGATGAGACAGCCTTTGACATGATCGGAGGGTTCGAGTCGTCGACGAGACGCATCCGTCGGGATATTATTAAGGGAGTATCGATTTTTTTTACTTCTATAGACCCGGAGAAATACCGCCAGAGGGATGTCCCGTTCTCTATTAAAATACTCTAAGCTCCCTGCTTGACTTGTAGGGCTTGGGGCACGGGTTTCTGGGGGTTGATGTCTTCGACAGTTCTCCTTATCTCGACCCTTCGAGATCGCAGAGAGCCACGTGTAGTGTGTGACGCGTCTTCGACTTATCGCCATTTTCTCCAAATCCGTGTGAATGCTTCCGATCTATCGGAAGCGGCCGGTGTCCGAGACTATATCCTCGGCGAAGACGGAAAATCACTCGCCCTTGGGTTCGATAAACTTTGACTTTTGGAAGGGAGTGGATATTGAGGATTAAAGATTTCTGGCCTCTTATCAACGTTTATAAATCGAACAAATTTTATTGGGGTCGTTAAATGTAATCATGAGTAAGTTAGTTTTTTTTCGAGGGTGAAATTCGCCCTGTTGTTCCCATTGGAGATAGTGTGGGTTAACCTACTTCGATTTGGCGTGCTTTTTTACAGCCGGTGGCTAAGAAAAAATAATTAATAAGGATTCTCAACGTCACTGATAATATTAATTATATTTTTGTACTTATGTCGGTGATTTTATTTTTCTTTTAATAAAAATTACAAATGAGCAAAAATTACTTTATATTCTAGGTAATATGTCAATATTCCTCATCATGAATAATAGTTGCATTCTCGATCGGTTTAATTTCAATTATTTCTATCCACAAATTTGAGAGTCAAAAGTCTCTGTTTACTGGTGGTTGGTCAAATCAATGCTATGTGGTGCAAGATCGTGAAAATTGAAAATTCAATAGTATTTTTAACTAACCTAAGGCAAAGTCCGTAAATTTCTTGTTTTTTTTTTAATGTTACTTTTTACAGAAAAATGTAGCGAACGTTTTTAATTTTACGATTTTACCCAGCTGTGTGCGACCAAGACAAATATATAAATCCATCAAGGAAAGTTTCTTGTTATTTGTATGAAACAAGGTATTAATAAATGCTAATTTCTTAAACAAATTTTCATAATTATATCGATTCATAACGATCCATAGAGTCTAATGAGAATAGGCGCCATCCGGAGAAATGTCTATTTCTGCAGGATCATTGTTAGTTTAACTGCGAGTAACTGTAATAGGATAAAAGAATAAAGGAGTCTGCTTTAAATAATTATTTCACCGATCGTCTGTCCCAAATATATAACTGAATGTTTTCACTATGTAAGATAGACGCTCCAGTCAGTGAACTGGAACAGGATCCTTTCTTAAGAAGTTCATGAGTAACGAGACTTTATCGAAATCATTGTCATCGTTTTATTCGTGCTGTGATTGGTCGGCGGTGTCATCAGATTTACTGGGTCGGGTCCAAGTTCATGCATTGAAATATTTGTTTATGTCAAATGCCAAAACTGATATAAAGGAACATGTCTAAAAGGTCTGCAAAGTAACCGAGTCATAATAAGAAAATATATATAACCCATATGACATGGTAGTAATCGATAATCGATTTTTCTATCAGTTATGCTTGTTACGCATATGAGAGTCATTTTGTCGCTTGAGTGTTCCCTTTGTGCACTAGATCGTTATTCCCTCCCCCCTCAACGTGATCGTTTAATATCACTATTTTTAAGACTGTATCTTTAAAGCGGGACGGCTAATAATCCTCAATTATATTTTTTTAAACGTAAATTTCGGTTTCCTGAATAACAATAACGCTTTTTCAATTTTTATATGTAAATGCATGTTTCATCTAGATATTAAAATGTAGAATGTACCGCTAATGGGATTCCACTGATCGTATAATTTTTCTAACATTTTTTTATACGAATAAAAAAATATATTTTGAAAAATAGCTATTCCTCGAATCTACCAAATATGTTGTCAGTTAAAGGGGAAATTTTTACAGATGTTTAGATAGAATACTTAAAAATCAGTTTGATAATTTTTCTTGAATTCTTAAAAGTATAATTTGGTGAGGTTAACTACTTTAAGGAATTTCGAACTTCACCTTTCACTGTACAAACGTCGAATAGCTATATATAAGGCACTGGTGGAGTCGAGTGGTGAGAGTGGAGTGCACAGGAAACCAGTGGATCTCTCATGAAGCGAGGAGTGATTAAGGTGCTAGGAGGAGTAGTCCACAAGGGTTTCTGTCGTCGGAGCTAGCATACCTATACATATATACGTAATGGCAATTTTGTCCGAAGTTATATACAGGAGTGCCAACGAGTGAGTGGGACTTCTCTTGAAGGTGTGAGCTGGCTGCATCCCGGATAGAATACGTATGCGCCAACTCGACGAGAGGACCGGGTCGCCACGCCAAGTTCTCCCATAATTTTGGTGTTAGGGTCTGGACTAGGTTATAGTATGTATATTCGTAGCGGAGCTTCGGACCGAGAAGGCAAAAGGGTGAGCGCTGCTTGGTGAAACGAGATAGGAAGATTGAGAGAGAACGGTGCAAGTGTATGTCTATATACACACAGTAAGAGCGCGAGTACAGCCGCGGATACTACCCGGCCTTTATTGCTTTAATGCATACCGGTCGCTCGGTCGGTCAGTGAAAGGGGCAAACGAGTAGAGGTCCCGCGTTCGCGTGGACTCAATTTTGCACTTCGCCACTCTCCGCGTAATATAGCTTAAGCACGTAAGTAACAGTCCTCGATGTTCACGTACGTGTACATATACGTTGGGGGGGAAGCTAGACCGTTACCGTAATCACATCTAGCACCTGTTCGTGTTAGAGGGAGCAAGATAGAAACGATCGAGAGAGCGAAAGAGCGGATGGAGCGAAAACAGCTTCCACACACAGTTTGCTCTTGATCAATTTTCGTCGTAATCGTACAAACGCGAGGGCACTTCTCGTTCTTTCATCCAATTTCCCCCTCTTATCACTTGAAACTTTGATTATTAATCCTTCATTAGACGCGTAAGGGTCATGAAGAATAACTTTTTTTTTTACTTGCATCGCTATGATGCACTTTCATTTGTACTTTACATACAAATTTGTAGTAGCATCGAAAAAACTTTCAATAAAACAGTTCTTGTCGCGCTATTTTTATAATTAATTTCATAGGCGGAAGCAGAAAATCCAACCTAAAGAACCTAAATTTTTTGTTTCTTCAAGATATCGAATTTTGGCCTTCACTATCGTTCTCAAGTCGCATATTGTACCCCAGAAAGTACCGGTTACATGCCTTTTTACGATGATTTTTGAAAAAGTCACTTTTGGTCGGATCTTCACAGATCCAACTTTCGGTCGGAAAATCCAACCTAAAGAACCTAAATTTTATTTTCTTCAAGATATCGAATTTTGGCCTTCACTACCGTTCTCAAGTCGCATATTGTACCCCAGAAAGTACCGGTTACATGCCTTTTAAGGACGATTTTTGAAAAAGTCACTTTTGGTCGGATCTTCACAGATCCGACTTTTGATCGGAAAATCCAACCTAAAGAACCTAAATTTTATTTTCTTCAAGATATCGAATTTTGGCCTTCACTATCGTTCTCAAGTCGCATATTGTACCCCAAAAAGTACCGGTTACATGCCTTTTTACGATGATTTTTGAAAAAGTCACTTTTGGTCGGATCTTCACAGATCCGACTTTTGATCGGAAAATCCAACCTAAAGAACCTGAATTTTATTTTCTTCAAGATATCGAATTTTGGCCTTCACTACCGTTCTCAAGTCGCATATTGTACCCCAGAAAGTACCGGTTACATGCCTTTTTACGATGATTTTTGAAAAAGTCACTTTTGGTCGGATCTTCACAGATCCAACTTTCGGTCGGAAAATCCAACCTAAAGAACCTAAATTTTTTGTTTCTTCAAGATATCAAATTTTGGCCTTCGCTATCGTTCTCAAGTCGCATATTGTACCCCAGAAAGTACCGGTTACATGCCTTTTTACGACGATTTTTGAAAAAGTCACTTTGGGTCGGATCTTCACAGATCCGAATTTTGGTCGGAAAATCCAACCTAAAGCACCTAAATTTTTTGTTTCTTCAAGATATCAAATTTTGACCTTCACTATCGTTCTCAAGTCGCATATTGTACCCCAGAAAGTACCAGTTACATGCCTTTTTACGATGATTTTTGAAAAAGTCATTTTTGGTCGGATCTTCACAGATCCGACTTTTGGTCGGAAAATCCAACCTAAAGAACCTAAATTTTTTGTTTCTTCAAGATATCAAATTTTGACCTTCACTATCATTCTCAAGTCGCATATTGTACCCTAGAAAGTACCGGTTACATGCCTTTTTACGATGATTTTTGAAAAAGTCACTTTGGGTCGGATCTTCGCAGATCCGACTTTTGGTCGGAAAATCCAACCTAAAGAACCTAAATTTTTTGTTTGTTCCAGATATCAAATTTTGGCCTTCACTATCGTTCTCAAGTCGCATATTGTACCCCAGAAAATACCGGTTACATCCCGTTTTACGATGATTTTTTAAAAAGTCACTTTTGTTCGGAAAATCGAACGGTTTTGCTAGGTCAGCAAATTTTTTGTTAAAATGGTGATAACATTACGTTATTTGCTAGCCTAACTAAAAAATCGGTTGATCTTACAACTCTTTTTGCTAAGCTAACAAATCTTTTTGCTAGAATAGCAAAAAACGTACGCTATCACTATAATCACAAAAGACTTGCTGGCCCAACAAAAAAAAAAACGTTTTTTTCCGACCATGGAAACGCAAAAATATGGTTCGTCTTCAGTTGGATTAGGGTCAAGTTACGCCAAATCTCGTGTACTAACAGCCCAATATGTTAAATGAAGATAGTCCAGTTTCATTTATGTTCATTTGAGGCATGGGTGATCTTATTGTGTTCAGCTGAGACATAAGACATGCTTTTTGCTGTGTCCAGCAAGGAGGTTGCGCAATAGGAGGAATTCGGTGTGTCCAGTTGATGAATTGTTGTCGAGTTGATATTTGTTTATGTATTTCTGTGCCACTAATAGCACAATGTTTCATTTATTCTGTATACCGAAACAGAATACACATGTTTCATAGTTTAACTGTACAAACAATTAAAGAAAGTAGAATCCTGATGTCCCCTAATGAATTTCAACCAGCATATAATTTGTCGAGCGGCGTACCGCTCGGCGAATTACCGAACGCAGTATTACCGGTACAAGTCTTTATTGCGAACGCAGTATCAATGCACACGGGCCGGGGTTAGAGCAAATAAAGCGCCTCGGCTTTCAACGTTACAGCCATTATAGTGTCTGTTTGCAAATACGTTTGCGTCCAAAAATTCGAATGTACGTTTCCCGCATGACCACATACATATGTGTGTGTCTGTGTGTCGAAAACAGAGCGAAATATAGGGTGAAGCCAAAGAGCAGAGCAGGGAAAACCATACACGTACCCCGCGCAAGTGAGATATAGAAAGTTGAAGCCGATGCGAGACATACGAACGCATGGGCGTTAATTCCGCGAAGCCGCAAGCCGTGGAAGCGCGATTATGAATTCATATTGATGTCGCATTGGACGATAATTATTATTGGAATGCCTAATTGTTGTTTGTGCTCAGGGCTACCTAGCAGCCACTGGTACATTGGGCTCGAACTGGCTGACCAGCCGCTCGACCGAGCGGCCAAGCACGCGTTCATGCTCGTCGTTAAATACAATTTCCAATGTCGATTCTGTATGTATAGCTTCCATAGCCATGGCTAGTGCGTCACCGTCCATAGCGGTTTACATGCAGCCGTATAAAAGCTCTGAAACACCCCGTGGTATATTGCAATACAGAATTGCGCTGTGTATACAGAACGCGACAATGAGGGGATGAGAAGGAAAGTGCCCTGGACAGGGATGCGGTGTCCGAACGCTGAAGCTTATACCACGGGAGTGGCCATAGTGGACCCGAGCTCTTCCATCGGCGTGGTCAAACAAGCATTCGAATGTAGCAAGGACTTTTGCCGATTGTTCTCGCGTTAGTTCGCATGCCCTTTCAATGGCAATCCACTACCCCGATTCTACGTCCATCATATTTCTCCATAGCATACGTATAAATACGCTCTATTACCTCCTCATTATAACGGTCTCGACATGTATACGTCCATAATGGATTAATGATTGGCATTGCGTGGTGTCTATGTGTGCGATATAGCCTGGCAGAATAATCGTGGATATATACTGCGGGACAATTCGACAAGATTGAAATGGCACTGATCCTAGAGCACGCCGTGGTAATCCTATTTATGTCTCGATATTTATCGTATAGACACTAGTGGTATTCTCGTAAAGTTCTCGGTGGTGAAGGCTATTGTTGTATGTGGGAATGGTCAATAGAACTTTGTCGCTAATATTTTTGACAACGTGCGTGTGGCGATAAGTCAGACGTTTGAATCAGTGAGTCAATGGTATATTAAATTTAATGGTTAATCTGCGGATTTGCAGAATCGTTGTAAATCACTTTTTTTAATCAAATAGGTAATTTGGAGATATTAATCGTAAAGGACGAACGTATGTACGAGGCATTATCCGTCATTCTAGCCACTTTTTTTCCTGAACCTCTCTGATATTTCTCATGATCAGCCCGAATGTATTGGTTAAACATATTTTGTGAATTTTTTTGAAGCTACAGATCAAAATATTCCTGTTAAATTGGCAAAAAATTGCTTTGACCCTCTGTGGTCGGAAGTTATTATTAACTGCAAACAAAAATTGTCAGGTACAAAAATTTCATTTTTATTATCACCGTATAAAGGCATCCGAAATCTTCTAATTGGTACGAAAGAAATACGTTGTATTATGAGTGTTACAGTTCGGGGGCGTCTCAATGGTCAAGCATAATATTTTTTCAAGTGACTATGATGTGCATGGTGAGCCATATAATTAATGAGCAAGCCAGTTTTTTCTAAAGCTCAAGATCAACACATTCCCGTTAAATTAACAAAAACTTGCTTTGAACCTATGTGGTCGGAAATTATTATTAACTAAAAAAATATTGTCAGGTAAATAAATTTCATTTTTATTATCATCGTGTGACGGTGTTCGAAATCTTCTGATTGGTGCGAAAGAAATACGTAGTGCTATGAGTGTTACAGTTCGGAGACGTCTCAATGCTCAAGCATAATATTTTTTTAAGTGCCTATAATGTATATAGTGAGCCATAGGATTAATGGGCAAGCCCGTTTTTTCTAAAGCTCAAGATCAACATATTCCCGTTAAATTAACAAAAACTTGCTTTGAACCTATGTGGTCGGAAATTATTATTAACTAAAAAAAAAATTGTCAGGTAAATAAATTTCATTTTTATTATCATCGTGTGACGGTGTTCGAAATATTCTGATTGGTGCGAAAGAAATACGTAGTACTATGAGTGTTATAGTTTGGAGACGTCTCGATGCTCAATCATAATATTTTTTTAAGTGCCTATAATATATATGGTGAGCCATAGAATTAATGGGTAAGCTAGTTTTTTCTTAAGCTCAAGATCAACATATTCCCGTTAAATGAACAAATTTTTGCTTTGAACCTATGTGGTTGAAACTTATTATTAACTTTAAAAAAGAATTGTCAGGTAAAAAAATTTCATTTTTATTATCATCGTGTAACGGCGTTCGAAATCTTCTGATTGGTGCGAAAGAAATACGTAGTACTATGAGTGTTATAGTTTGGAGACGTCTCGATGCTCAATCATAATATTTTTTTAAGTGCCTATAATGTATATGGTGAGCCATAGAATTAATGGGTAAGCTAGTTTTTTCTTAAGCTCAAAATCAACATATTCCCGTTAAATTAACAAAAATTGGCTTTGAACCTATGTGGTCGGAACTTATTATTAACTAAAAAGAAAAATTGTCAGGTAAGCAAATTTCATTTTTATTATCATCGTGTAACGGTGTTCGAAATCTTCTGATTGGTGCGAAAGAAATACGTAGTGCTATGAGTGTTACAGTTCGGAGACGTCTCAATGCTCAAGCATAATATTTTTTCAAGTGTCTATAATGTGCATGGTGAGCCATAGGATTAATGGGCAAGCCCGTTTTTTCTTAAGCTCAAGATCAACTTATTCCCGTTAAATTAACAAAAATTTGCTTTGAATCTATGTGGTCGGAACTTATTATTAACTTAAAAAAAAATTGTCAGGTAAAAAAATTTCATTTTTTTTATCATCTTGTAACGGTGTTCGAAATCTTCTGATTGGTGCGAAAGAAATACGTAGTGCTATGAGTGGTACAGTTCGGAGACGTCTCAATGCTCAAGCATAATATTTTTTAAGTGCCTATAATGTATATAGTGAGCCATAGGATTAATGGGCAAGCCCGTTTTTTCTTAAGCTCAAGATCAACATATTCCCGTTAAATTAACAAAAATTTGCTTTGAACCTATGTGGTCGGAACTCATTATTAACTTTAAAAAAAAATTGTCAGGTAAGCAAATTTCATTTTTATTATCATCGTGTAACGGTGTTCGAAATCTTCTGATTGGTGCGAAAGAAATACGTAGTACTATGAGTGTTATAGTTTGGAGACGTCTCGATGCTCAATCATAATATTTTTTCAAGTGCCTATAATGTGCATGGTGAGCCATAGGATTAATGGGCAAGCCAGTTTTTTCTTAAGCTCAAGATCAACATATTCCCGTTAAATTAACAAAAAATTGCTTTGAATCTATGTGGTCGAAACTTATTATTAACTTAAAAAAAATTATCAGGTACAAAAATTTCATTTTTTTATCATCACGTAACGGCGTTCGAAATCTTCTGATTGGTGCGAAAGAAATACGTAGTGCTATGAGTGTTACAGTTCGGAGACGTCTCAATGCTCAAGCATAATATTTTTTTAAGTGCCTATAATGTGTATGGTGAGCCAAAGGATTAATGGGCAAGCTAGTTTTTTTTTTTTATAGTAAGCATACGGTGTTCCACAGGTGAATCACGTTGCTGTATACTGTTGAACAGCATATATGGGCCTAGTAATAAATGCACTTTAGTAGCACGAGCGATATAGCAGTCTGATAGGTCGGCGAGGTCGGCAGGTGAGAGGCACATGTAACACGGGGGGCCGACGCTTATTACACGGTGCAACGAACAGCTCGCGGTACACGGGAAAGGGAAATGGTGTGTTGGCTGCACGCTCGAGGAAATTATTCGCGTGAGAGACAAGGAGGTGCTGGCGAGCCGCAAAAGCTTCAAGCGAGTATAACTGTACGTACATATTATACACATAGGAAAGAGTTTCTTGTGAGGCCTTGTGCTTGGGGTTGTTTCACAGTAGGTTCGCGAGAAAGGCCGCGCGGTGGTGAGGTTAAGGGGTCGCTCCGCTTTTCAAGAGAGAGCCAGGCTTGAAAAATTACGAGGCAGAGAGCAGTTTTCCAACGGCGAGGCGGGTGCGCCCTCACGTCTTTCGACGCCGGTCGTAAAAACCGCGTCCGGACATAGAATATGCGGAGAAGCAGTTCAGGGAATTGCGAGCATGAACGTATAAGAAAGTAATGCGCTTGGCTCACAGACCTCGTCATAGTTAAGTTAAGCATCAATTAATCACTTTTTTTTTGTCGTCCACTTGTCAATTTTATAACATTTTCTGCGCCCTCGTAGAGGAAACTTTTGTATTCATTATAAACAATAATTTTTGACATTTTGTCATGGCGGTAAATCTCAAATAGTCTAAAATATCGAGAAATGTTGTTACACTGAGAAAAAAATATATTTGAAAGAACTATATTAGCGTACACTGAGAGAAATTGAGATGGTCCTGGTAACCATTCAGTGATAATTATATTTTATTAGTCCAGGTGACTATTTTCGTATTTACATTAACAGTAACGTAGTTACATTAGCAGTGAAGAGAGTTAATGTAATTGTGAAAATAGTCACCTGGACTAATAAAATATAATTTTCACTGAATAGTTACCAGGACCATCTCAATTTCTCCCAGTGTGTACACTCGTTCAAACGAATTTTTCGTTAGGACAACCAAATGTTTAGTTTCGTCAATAATTATTAGATTCAGGTGTCTTAAATATATTTGTGGTAACCAAAATATTTATTATACCAATTAAAAATTCAGTTGAATGAGCGTGTACGCTAAATTAGTCCATTCAAACATTTTTTTTAGTGTAAGAACGAAATGTTTGTTAAGAATCCAGCTGTCACTACTTTTAATTTGTGCACCTCAAATTTGGCTCACAATTAGGTTATGGTTAAACGCGAAGTGAACTAAAATCTTGAATAATGATTTTAATAAAATCATGTATTGGTAGAACATGTGGTAGGCGTTGAAGATTATGTTAGAAAGCAGCAGACAAAAAGTCGGGCGGTGGTTGGGTCTATAAAAAAAAAAGAAAGAAGAATGTGTTCGGTTTATCATCTCCCCAACGTAGTACACCACTCGGGCATCTATCACCACAATATTTTTTTATTCATCTACAGTAATTTTTCCATCCAGCTTCCTTTGTAGGGGTCTTGAACGTCGCTGAGAGGTAACCTCAACAGAAATTGTTTAAGAATATTTAATCCACACTCCGAACGCGCGTACGCTTCTAAATTGCCGCTGGCAAGAGAAAATATATATACATTTATAATGGTGGCTCGAGAGTCGATTAGTCACTCTCGACCCTCCGCTATAACTTAAAGTTTCGCCCGCCCTCGCTTCGAACCTCAGAAACAGAAGGACGCAGCAAAGGAGAGAACGTCTCGTTTCAGTTCTGTGTTCTTACTGCACTAATACCTACCTCCCTTCGACTCGATTTTCTCTCTTATTTCGCGTTGCAACATTCTTCTTACCCGTGTTTTCTTCACCCTCGTACTCCCTCCAACGCCAAGCAGTAGCGCCACTGTTTTTCTTCAGTGTCACAGTCAGTGTCTCGCGCACGTCTCTGAGCGACGATGTAATTAGTTGTCGGAAAGTGTCTCGCCCAGCGTTCCCGCTTCTTCTTCTTCTTCTTCTTCTTCTTGCATTCCATCCCCTTTCGTTACATTCGCCGCCCCTTCGTCGCATACATATTTATGCGGCAGAGTTCGCTAACCGTGCGAGCGAGCGAGATATATCCCCTTAGCAAGTGAGCAGTGTGTATATATACGAGAATGACACCCTTTGTGGCTCATGCCGAGGTTAAGGGTACGGATTGGAACGCGGCGGAGCGAACAAACGATTTTTCTTCGACTTTCTACAACACCGTTTTATTTTTTTTAGGTTAGAAGGGAGACGAGCGAAATGAAGAAGACGAGCGATGACGTAAACGAGTAAACGACAGGGGGTTGTAAATTGAGTCATGTCGAACGATCTTTCGAGTTATGCTTCCGTTCACGAGGTTTCCCAAAAACCCGCCGCCAACTTACTATGTAAGCTAATGATAAATTCTTTCGTGGGGGTTGGGAACCCTATATTACCATTTAAGGTTATCCTTCATGGTAGAGCCCACGTAGAAAAAGAATGTCATCGGCTATGAAACTATAAGCATTTTTATTCTGTACCAACTTGCCCCGAGACTGCTAAAAATTAACCCGTACTGGGGTACGTTGAATATTTTATCGTTTTTTTAAAATTATTCGTTTCTATAATAAAAAGAAACATTGTATACATTATAACCGATCGCACGGAAAAAAAGGGTTGGAACAACCAAGTGCTATGGTTATATATGCGCCAGACAATTAATTGGTTAGACCAACCAAGAAATTTGTTAGGCTACCAATTTCTTGGTTGGTCTAACCAAGTCACTTGGTTAGCTTACCAAGTCACTTGGTTAGAAGTGACTTGGTAAGTTAAGTTGGTCTAACCAAGTGACTTGGTTAGATCGATCAAGAAATTGGTAGCCTAACAAATTACTTGGTTGGTCTAACCAATTAATTGTCTGGCGCATATATAACCATAGCACTTGGTTGTTCCAACCAAGTCTTTTTTTCCGTGCGGCGGTAGAATGCCATTCCCGTATTTGTATGGCTAATCATTTACACTATAAAAAAATGGCATTCGCAAAAGAGTTTAAACTAGCCCCGGTCTCCCCTATTGTTTTAAAAGAATGACACTTCAAAGAAATCATAAGTGTTGCAAAATATTGAGACTTGCCATTTCTGTAAAAAAAACGACCAAATAATTAGCCTAAACTATATTTCAAATGTCTAACACGAATTTAAAGTGAACGTGTAAGGATCGCTGGAGAATTTGTAAGAGAGGGTGAGAAAAACTCGTCCCCATCATTTATCTAAACAAATATTTAAAACGCTCTTTTATTTCAATGGTTGTATCCCTTTCGAAAAAGGTGGTGGCTTCAGATATCTCGAAAATCTCGCAGTCATTGTCACCGTTCTATTTCTCCTGTGATTAGTGGGCTGTATCGTCAGACATTGGGATCAGGACCAAGTTCATGCATTTTGTTTTTATCAAATATCAAATGAAAACTAATATAAAGAGACACGGGCGCTAAAGCGCCCTAGTGTTTTAAAATAGAGTCCATATCTTATGGTTTCAATAGTTGACATCGCAAATCAAAACAGTTGGTTCGCAGTCTCCCTTATCCATCGAAAGCCCATAGACGACGACTATTCGCACCCCACGTACACTCGACATCGAATTGACGGGCGGACATGCCAACCAAGGGAATGCGTCGATTTTCTGCAGATAAGACAAAATTCCATTTCCAACACGAGTTTAAAGTCCACGTGTAAGGATCGCTGGAGAATTCATTAGAGACGGTGAAAAATTCGTTCCCATAATTTATCTAAACAAATATTTAAACCGCTCTTTTATTTGAATGGTTGTATCCCCTTCTAAAAAGTTGGTGGCTTCAGATATCTCGAAAATCGCGCAGTCATTGTCACCGTTCTATTTATCCTGTGATTAATCGGCTGTATCGTCAGACATACTGCGATCGGGACCAAGTTCATGCATTTTGTTTTTGACAAATGTCAAATGAAAACTAATATAAAGAGACACGAAGAGGGACGATGAAGCGCCCTAGTGTTTTAAAATAGAGTACATATCTTATGGTTTCAATAGTTGACATCGCAAATCAAAACAGTTGGATCGCGGTCTCGCTTATCCAACGACGACTGTTCGCACCCCACGTACACTCGACATCGAATTGACGGGCGGGCATGTCAACTAAGGGATTACGTCGATTTTCTGCAGATAAGTCAAACTTCTATGTCTAACACGAGTTTAAAGTCAACGTGTAAGGATCACCGAAGGAAATGTGAGAGAGGGTGATGGTGAAGAGTTGGGGTGCTGTGTGGATGTGTCGCGTCTGTACCGTGGTTGGTTGGTTCGGTGCTGATGGTTCCCCAGCAAAGGGTCGCTCGATTTTGGATTCGAGCTTGTGCGAAGGAGGAAAAGGGCAAATCGGGAGATAGACAAAGAATGAGAGAGACAGAGGGACACGTAGCGCCGGCGCGTAGAAGCTGAGTGTATATATAGATACGAGAGGGTTCGGAGGTTCGAGTCTCGATAATGAAATGGATGCCCCGCGGGTGTGAGCTTCTCGCGGGGCGAGCGAGGAGTGTGAAACCCATTCGCAAATTAACCTTACTTATTCATTAACGCTAACGACCTACCACTGTAATTCCGGGGTACCGCGCGTACCGCTCACGCTCTTCTCGCCACCCAGCTCGAAAGATCCCCTATCTCGCTTTCACACTAACGGTACTACGAGCTCGGCCCGCTTGGCCACCCCTCGACTGCCACCCGTTGGGGCTTTATTCTCTCTCACCTTTGCGAGCACGTATATAGTATCTTACTGTGTGTACCTACCCTAGAACGAGACAGATAAGAGAATCGGCGAACGCGACAAGTCTGAAAAGCAGTCCCGGATAGCCTCGTTAATCATGCATCGGTCTTTCGCATTTTCATTATCCGTATTATATTATTATTACTCATGTGAATAGGTATCGACACGCGAAGATGATAATAGAAGATCACTTTTTTAATTTTTTTTTTTTGCAAGATATTAATTGTAGTTTCTTTTCTTGTACTCTGTAAAATTGACGGATGAATATGCAATTTTTAATATGTTATATTAATATAATCACTGTGGTGCAAATTGACGAGTAACTACACTGAGAGAAGAGTTTGTTAACAGTTAACAAATCTTGTTTAAATATGGCGAAATTAACCATTTAGTTATTCTTATTGAATCTCACTTGTGCCAAATAAGATTTGTTAACTATTAACAAATGTCAGCGAGCTTCATTTGCGACAAGCAAATTTTATTTAGCTCAAGTGAGATTCAATAAGAATAACTAAATGCTTCATTTCGCCATATTTAACCAAGATTTGTTAACTGTTAACAAATGTTAACAACCTTTCTTCTCAGTGTACAGCCTCATTCTGGGTCACATTCTAAATCTTACTCTGCGTTACTTCATTTTTTTTGTTCTTATTGCAGGATATTACTTTTACACTTTCCTTTTTTTTGTACTCTGTAAAACTGACAGATAAATGTACAATGTATACACGGAAAGAAATGTTTGGTTGTGGCAACTACGTTTTCGATTTGCTGTACACAATGTCTAAACATTAGCTGCCTCAACCATATCGAATAGTAACCTCAACTATTCACGAATAGTTCTCGCGAGATTAGTTAGGTTAACTAATCCAATCGTTGGGACTACCATTGGAATCGTCGGTATTATCATTCGAATCGTCGGTATTACCATTCGAGTCGTTGATATTATCATTTGAGTTGTAAGATAAATAGAATAATCGATTGGTTGTGCCAACTCATTTCTTGGTTATGGCAACTAACCGTTTTTTTCGTGTAATATGTACACCGAGAGAAAAATATAGTAATTCAATAAAAAAAATATAGTCAGTCCGACGATAATCTAATTGTAAACTATAATTCCCAGGAGGAACGTCTGTATTTCATGGTTATAGCAAAAATAATTATAGCTGCAATCATCAAAATGATAATAGTTTCAAATATGCCATTTTGTTGCATATACGGTTTCAACCTTTGTTTCCAATAAGTTTGCAAGTATCATTTATTGAACTATATTATCATTGCTTCTACCATAAAACATTGCAAGCCTTCCTATATTCGTTTTATCATGTGAAATCGTTAAATCAACGATATGCTTTTCTCTCAGTGTAATATTAATATAATCACTGTCGTGTGAATAGATGAGTAAGTACAGCCTCAATATGGGTCACATTCTAAATCTTACTCGGCGTTACTTCGGAGTAGGTCGCATCTCATTCTGACTTCTCAATGTTCTTTTCTTCTCTATCTGAAGATAATTCATAATATGTGTAATACGTTCCATTCTTAATATAATCAATAAATTCATATCACTAATTTACTTGTACGAGTAAATAATTAAGCGTATCAGTTTTTTTTATCATCTCACTATTTGCCTCAATGTAGATGTTGAATTTCCGTTGACGATCAAGTGTTCAATGCTGTCGTTGACAGTATACCACACTAGCATTTTGGATTCTAGCAAATATTCAGCGTGTTCATTGGACACCTAAATTTTAAATGTATGAAACGACCAATGGCGAAAGGGAGTTGGGACTACTGTGAGCTTTTTCCACGGGTGGAACATACCTTTCCATACTGAAACACCCCAAGCTCGTCGAGGTTCACGACCAGATCGAGTGAGAAGTAAACGAGTTTCACCGTGAATTTGAAACGATCTGTGGAACCTCTCGTTGGTTCGTTCGTTTGTTCGTGAGGCTTGTGGCCGCAACATCCTCGCGAGAATCAGACTGGTGCGGTACTGATGGAAATTGTAGTTTACATTGCCTTCCTATCCCAGTTTCGGCCCTCGTTTTCGCATCCCACATTTTGGCAACGTATATATATCGTATATATAAATAAAGTATAATATATACCACACGCTATGTATATGCTGTGTATCATCCAGCAGAGTTGTATGTATAAGTACCTAGTTACGTATATGTATATATATATATATAGATATATATATAAATATCTATACGTCAGAACACACAGACTAGTCATACGGTAATGGGTAGTGATCCGTCTCTGTCGATCCCCGTTCGCGGTCGACGTTAACGCGCGATAAAAGTAAAACCTTGTAACCAGCGAGCTTCCGCGTTACGGTCGAGCACCTCGAGCAATATTTCATCCCTCCAGCAGTTTCCGCTGCGGTAGCATAACGCGCTACCGTATAAGCCGCTGTACCACTGGAACGAGGCGGTGCGATCGGATAGCGTTCCAGTAGGTTTCGGTAGGTCTCGCGAGTATCACCATCATGCAACGAGAACGAACCGCCGATCTAACATGATCGACGCATGAGACTGTAGCTTCTGGGATATGTTATTCTGATAGACGATATATGCACCATTGACACACTAGACGTAAGGCGGATGGCAAGGATCATTGATTATGTATCAGCTATTGACGGGGTTGCCGAGACAAAAGCCTTCAATATATTATATGATTCTACTACCTGGCGCACATCGCGATGGAAATAGATTTTTCAAGTCTATTACTGCAGTGCGTTGTCTCGACTTTCACGTAAACTTTCAATTAAATTAAATTATTGTTTCTGAGATGAAGTTTAATTTAGTATATAGTCTCTGAAATAATTTTGTCATTGAGAAAAGCGATTTTTACCACCGGGGCAAGTAGATTAATGAGTAACTGCTATGCCCGAGTAGAATTTTCATCATGCATACCTGCTGTCATACGAGGTCCAGATCAGTTTTAGGTAGGGTAACCTTATTTGGAGCCGCCGTAAATTCACCTGCTCAGGTCCATGTA
Organism: Ephialtes manifestator; assembly: GCA_963970395.1. Lineage (NCBI taxonomy): Eukaryota > Metazoa > Arthropoda > Insecta > Hymenoptera > Ichneumonidae > Ephialtes > Ephialtes manifestator. The sequence continues at coordinate 41,497,078 of OZ019968.1, read as the reverse complement.
AGGCTGAGATATGGTATTCGTACTTAATAATGCCGTCTTTCCACCGGATCAAGCTGATGTCAGGCTAGATATGGTAACCTTATTTAGGGGTCGTCTTAAGTTCACCTGATGAGGTCCATGTAAGGTCGAGATATGGCATTCTACCTTAAAAATTCCGTCTTTCCACCGGATCAGGCCAATGTCAGGCTTTACATACGGTAACCTCATATAGATATGCCATTCATCGACCTTATCCGTTTCGCATAAGGTCTTTCTGTGGCATTTGGACCAAGATTTTGTCCAATTTACCTTTACTTTCCCTGGTCAGATCCGCATAGGGTCTTCGTATGGCATAGTTTTTTTAAAATATGCCGTAAATTTACATTATCAGGTTCGTGTAAGGGCTAGATACGGCATTCGTTAAAAACATTTAAAAATTATTGTTATGCAAAATCAATCTTTTCAGCACCTTGCGTGTGCTGGATTTTTTCACGTATTTATCCAATCGAGAACTATTCGAAATTTTCGCTGAAACTCACGTTTTACGGGACTGTACCGCTAGAATTACTTTGAAATCTATCCAGGTACTGACCGTCAAACGCCAGTACCTGGATGGGTGACTGCCCCATCACGTTTGAATTTTGAATATTTCGGTCGTAGTCACAATAAATGGATGTACAGTCCTGACGTGTTTTCATTTTAAGTATACTTCAAATAGACAATAAATATATAAACTTTCTAAGATGTCAATGACCGAGTGGGCTAAGGCGCAGAACTGTCACCCAGAGGATCAAGGTTCGATTCCCACCAACGGCAAATAAATTTACATGTGTTTTTTTCAGCTATTAATATGTACTGAAAACTAAATAAGCTCGAATATCCAATAAAAAGTGCAAAATAAATCGAATTCGATGAGCGCAGATAATTATTTTGTAATTTATTTGCCGTTTTTATAAGTAGGGGCTTAGTAGGGCAGTCTCTATCCGGCCCTTATCTGGAAAACTTAATCTGGCCCTGATCATGCGCTGTGTTACTTTCCTGCAAGGCCCGTATAAGGTTGCCAGGCAGGGGCCTTAGATTTAAATCCGGTTATCACGCTAGGGCCTGATTATTCCCCGTAGGTGAATTTCTACTCGGGTGGATATAGTTTTAAAGAGACACTGTAGTTAAATTGGGATATTACAGACAATTATTTAAAGTACGCTCGAGCTTTGATATTCTTCTTTCCTATCTTTAAAAGGTTGAATATAATGTGAAATAAGATAGAAAGATTGTGTTTATTGACATAAAATAAATAAATTTGTATATGGAAGACCAGGTTTCTATGCTGAAAATTTTTTTATTGCGGGCTACCAAAAAGAAGTATTTTTGAGTAAACATTGAAATGATAAAATATTATTTTACTTATTTTAGAGTTATTGTTTCGATCTCGTATGGAATTGGAGGAATTAGAATTCAAATTAAGTTGTTAACGCTTGTTTTTGGCAACCCGCAAACGATGGATTTATTGAATCAATGACATTTTTTTTTCAGCGCATATTTTTTTACAAAATAATTTTTTTAAATATCGATATGTTGTACTTATATTCTATTTATGTAGTGAACGAAACGCTGTATAATTCGAAGTAGCATGAAAAAGTATACAAAGTTCAAACAATACATCTGCATCGTTAAAACTAAATAAAAATGTGTATATTTCCACCAAAAAGTTTTTATTGGAAACGTTCACAGAAAATGTTTGTTACTTTTGCAACATTCATCTTGTCATTTTATAGTTTTAACAAAAAGTACAAAAATAGTATTTTGATTTTACAGAATATTTGAGTCACATTTTTTAATTTAGCAACTCACTTTTTTTTCGATAATTTCACGAATATTCTTGAAGTACGAGTAGACAAAAAAAATTGTGGCTGTGAATTGTGTACTTTGGGTGTACGGCTATTTTGAGCCATTCTAATGTCTTCGAATTTACTACCACTAAATAATTGCGTTGTTATGTTATTATCTACTTTGCGGGGGTGGAAAACAAATTCCACAAACATGACATTCCCGGCGATAAGCGTTTACGATATCACAATCTCACCTCTGTCCTTCTGTTAATGTTATACGGATTGCTTCTCTTTGACATTTTGGTAAATATCCAACAATAATTTATGTACTTTTATACCTTTAGCCTTTTACCTCTAAGTTTACACGCGTAGACTAGGATGTTTTTCTTCTAAGGTCATTCACCTTATACTTCATTCGTGTAAGGTTAATAATGGAAATTGTCGTGCAAGTCTACGTAGCTCGCTGTGCTAAGTAGTTGTAAATCCAGATTCCGAAGGGAACCATTTAATATATATTTGGAATTATTGATATACACGTGGCAAAGTGTTTATTGTTTAATGAGCAGATATTCTGTTTCGGGTATATAATTGAACCTTATTAACTCACATGTCTTATCTGCTGTCACTTATATATCCTCTCATAGTGATCCGAATTGGAACATTGTGTAAATAATATAATTTTCTTTACGTATTTAATAATTTTCCGTTTGTTAAGATAATTCTTCTTACATTATCCAGTGAAATTACAGAATATAATGAATTATTTTTAAATGCAGATACATAATAATAAAAATATGAGTTTTATATGCCCGATTAAATGACATTTAATGATGTACATATTGGATAAATGTCGTGAGAGATTCATATTAATTTAAGTTCAGATATCGCTGCAAGCTATTTGGTAAATGGGTTTTAAGGATATATAATATTATATAAGTATATTTAAAAATATTTATATTCATATCTAATTGATAAGTACATAGGGTAGAAGCACCGTTTGTGGCCATCTTAGTGCCGTATGTGGCCATCAACTTGATCCATTTGTGGCCATACATATTGCATGTAAATGACGATGATGGCCATAAACGGTGCAAACGGCTTTGAACATAATTTATTAAACAATCGGGTATTCTAAGCATTGCATTTTCAAATCAGAAGTTGCTTTGATTCATGTAGAATAATCTTATTTAGTAATTTAAATAGATTGAAGTAACGATGAATTAATATACACATTTTTTGTGTGGCCACTAATGGTGCAGTGGCCACAAATAGTACGTCTACCCTATAACATACACGGAAAGAAATGTTTGGTTGTGGCAACTACACGGAAAGAAAAGCTTGGTTGAAACAACCAAGTGCTATGGTTATATATGCGCCAGACAATTAATTAGTTAGACCGACCAATTTCTTGGTTAGGCTACCAATTTCTTGGTTAGACTAACCAAGTGGCTTGATAAGCTAACCAAGTGACTGGGTTAGACCAACCAAGAAATTGGTCACCTAACAAATTACTTGGTTGGTCTAACCAATTAATTGTCTGGCGCATATATAACCATAGCACTTGGTAGTTCCAACCAAGCCTTTTTTTCCGTGTACGTTTTCGATTTGCTGTAGACAATGTCTAAAAAATTAGTTGCCTCAATCATATCGAATAGTAACCTCAACTATTCACGATTAGTTCTCGCGAGATTAGTAAGATTAACTAATCCAATCGTTGGGATTAACACTCGAATCGTCGGTATTATCATTCGAATCGTTGGTATTACCATTTGAGTAGTAAGATAAATAGAATAATCGATTGGTTGTGTCAACTCATTTTTTGGTTATGGCAACAAATCTTTTTTCTCCGAGTATAATAACTTTGCAATTTCGTATTGTTTTTTTTAAATCTTTTATTTGGATTATTCCTTCCTGCCATCTTCTTCAGGCTTTTACGTTTCCCCCTTTTCCCATCCCTGCTTAGAGACCTCCCTAGAGTGTTGCCCGCAGCCACTCATCCTAGTGCACTACTTTATTGAATTTGCACGAGGGCACAACGACACTGTGAAAAACCTGGCTGATACAAGCGGTTTTATACTTACCGAGGTTCTACTATATGAGAATGTATTTTTTAAAAAACTCAGGAAACTGCCTCCCGTACTGCAGTCTATGACAGGTACAGTTATTATTCGTTGAAAGCGCGTAGCTGGCGATTTTTCCAGACACTGTTTAATCGTTTAAGTTGTACTTAAATGTTTGGTTGTGACAACTACGTTTCCAATTTATTGTACACAATGTCTCAAAAATTAGTTGCCTCAACCACATCGAATAGTAACCTCAACTATTCACGATTAGTTCTCGCGATATTAGTGAAGTTAACCAATCCATCGTTGGGTCTTCCACTCGAATAGTTGGAACTACCATTCCAATCGTCGGTATTACTATTCGAATCGTTGGCACTTCCATTTGAGTTGTAAGGGAAATAGAACAACCGATTGGTTGTGTCAACTCATTTTTTGGTTATGGGAACTAATCTTTTCTTTCAGTGAAGTGGTGCTCAGCACACCTAATTTTCCATATGAAGATCCTTTACTAATAAATTAGGAGCCACTTACAGATATGCACAAGACACTCAATGAGACACTCTCTCCCTCTCTAACACAATTATTCAAGTATCGTTTTCCAAGTGCACTGAGAAAAGAGTTTGTTAACAGTTAACAAATCTTAGTTAAATATGGCGAAATGAACCATTTAGTTATTCTGATTGAATCTCACTTGAGCCAAATAAGATTTGTTAACTATTAACAAATGTCAAATTTTATTTAGCTCAAATGAGATTCAATAAGAATAACTAAATTGTTCATTTCGCCATATTTAACCAAGATTTGTTAACTGTTAACAAAATTTTCTCTCAGTATGGGTGTGTGATTGGCCAATGGATTTTAAGAAATTTCTACTTTATTATTTTGTACATAGCCTATTTATCGACAATACATGACAGATTATGGCTTTACATATAAAACTAATTCATCTTGACGTTGATTGTATATTGAAAAGAGGCCATCGATCGAGGTCCCTTTATAGATATTCAACATATATTGAATGGATGTACCTATCTAAAAACCCACGCTCACGAAAGGACAACCTAATCACAAAAAGTTGATAAGGATGAAATAAATGTTTCTTCGACGTAATAAAACTAAAAGACTTCTGGCACTGAAAAGACGAAAGGATCATGTGATATAACGATGACAAACATATGTTATCCACAGTGTTACATTTCACGGACTAACCCTACAACGTTACTCTATCTTTACGTGGCAGAGTACGATGCAACTTTTTGTTATTCCACACGGTGTTCTTGCCATTCTAAAGCTGTCGGGGTGGAAAAGTCGCTGGTGGAGTCGAGACGGAGGAGGGTGGATGATGGTGGTGGTGACTGGAATGTGACGATGGCTGTGAAAATGGAGCAAGACGTGGTGAAGTCATATATATATATACATACATAGCATTCTACCTAAGAGCAGAAGCAAGGGGGGTTCTTGCAGATGTGAAGGCAGAAGGGAGCAGAGATAGGCAATGGCTTGAGAAGAGGGGTAGCATGCCATGGTTCGGGTCTCGCGATGCGCTTATTTGACACCCCAAGCGACAAACGGCCGGCTTATTACCTTCTCCTGCTTCAGAGGAGTAGCGAAGCATCGACGGTTGGGGTACGAAGGACCGTCGTACCCCATAGCTGTGGCCTCGTCTCGTACGAGGCCCTCGGTAGAATCAGCAATCGATTCCTCCGCCGACGTATAGCTTCGGAAGTTGTGTCCCTGTGGCTCCCACTTCCAATGTTACCAGCATCACGTATACGTATATCCATACTCTGCATCCGAGTATAGACATTCTTATTCAAAGTTTCCAGGACGGGACGGATAACGAGTTCGGAAGGTATTTGGATCGATCCCTAAAGATATAGAGGAATAGGGGTGCACCAGGGCGTGAATAGGGTGTGCATTGTCATTTCTTGAAATGATCCTACCCCGGCTGTCTAATGTTATCGCTTGAGATACGCGTATCTTGATGGTATACAGTGCTTTATACAGTAATATCTGTTGCAGCAGATACGGCACGTTCACTACGTGCCAAGTTGAAACATCGAGATGTGTCGTCTTTGCACAGCATATACACTGTTTGGAGACTCGAGTGTCTTCTGTCAAACAGGCCTCCTATGATAAACCAACAGCATTTCAGTTGAATTATTGTATGGGCGAAATCTACAAAATATATTATTTATGGTTTTTCTGTAATCACTTCATGAATCATTTCTAAATGTTATAGAGTTTCTAAAGACAATTTGCGTTGTTTAACGAGTGCGTAACAATTTTATATGATTTGATTTTTTTTATGTCAGTGTATCTAAACCTACAAATTGACTCTTCAGAGCGTTTAACAATTTTTGCCATCTTGATTTGCATTATTTTATATGATAATTTTGTATTTTTATTATGAATGTACTATTCATTTTTCCTATTTATATATTAATATTATTTGATAGCAGAGATGGGCAATATTCGAATAAAATTGTATTTAAAATACATTTTGCTCTGAACAACTATGAGTAATTTTAAGAAAATTATATGAGCGTTATATTTTTCGTAAAAATGATAAAAAGTAAATTAAATTAATTCACGATTAAAAATTATTGGTCTTAGTTACGAATTATTGACAGTTATTTAAATGGAAAAATATTCTGAATACATTTTTATTCGAATATTGCAAATCGCTGTTTGATAGTTTGCTTTGTTTATTTGGGATGTCGAAGGAAATAGATTCCTCAGTCGATGGATGATAACGAGAATATACCAGCTGTATGGACACAGGAATTATGTCCGCACGCGGAGATTGGCACCGGACGATAACCTCCTTAACGAACACATCATGTGTGGTTTATAGTAGCGATTAGAGCACGTATTACTATAAACGCCCAGACTTGTCACTTTACTGCACACAGAGAGCTATGACTATATATCAATTAGAACTAGAAGCACGAGGAGGTGCGATAATCAAACATTCCACCGTGTAAATACTGCAGATTATTTTAGATTATTAAACAGTTATCATATATTATTAGTGCTTTTTTAACATTTGCATGATTGACGCGGTCATGCACTTAATATTATAATAACGGTTACTGTGAAAACAATTACTAAAGTACATTGTTAAAAATGCAAGAGAATTTAATGTACAAAACGATAGATTTACGAAATGGGTATATGAATTCCATATGAATATACTTTTATTGTAAATTTAAGAATAGTATGAGAATTCTTTGATACAAGTATTTGAAAATTACAGTACGTGAGTATTGTAATCGTCATTTTAATGTACAAATATTGTATTTGTCAATGACGAATTCATCTGAAAATTAATATACGGTATATGCATCCGAGCTTTATATACGGTATATTAATTTTCAAACAAAATTTTTTTAGAGTGTAACAAAAACCCGGGCTTGGGGTCTCATGTGGGATTTCGAGAAATTCTGGTTTGGAGGTCCATGTGGGATTTGTAAAAAATTGGGCCTGGTAGCCTTCCTTCGATTCACCTACGCAGCGGCGGCGGCGAGATATTTGTATTATATAGAGGGATATATCCACCGGATATATCCTAACGCTATACATTTCAGATATATAGAATATATACTTGTTATAATTGTTAATTTTTTAAGTTAGATCTAAGTCCACCATTTTATTGTGCACACTGTTAAAAAATACTGGAAGTTTTTATGCATAAACTCGTCATCGAAATTTAATATACAATTGTGGTATAAAATTCATGTACCTTTCCAGTCAAATTAAAGTAAATTATTTAATGTGCTGGACCATACATTAATTTTACCTTACACTTGTATATTAAATTCATTATACTAGTTTATGCATAAAATCTTCTAGTAAAAGTACATTAAATTTCAAGTAAATTTTTTTTACAGTGTATGAAATTTGTATGGGTTTTAATTCGATGGCAAATAAATTGATAATATATTTTATTATAAATGAATTTGTGAAGATATATAATAGATATATGATAAATACATAATGCAATAAAAAGTTTTATATCTCCTATATATCTTGAGATATACTCGATTTCTATTTGGGCCGTATCCCGATGACCACATATAGTTAGGCATTGCACTTCGGTATATCTACTAAACATGCCCGCCCGAACAGAGGAGACGCACCAACACGAAGACCTGTATTTCCTCTGTATAGCGGGCGGTATCTCACCCAAAGGGATTGTGTTAATCTCGTCCACATGTGTATATAACATAGTATGTGCATACGCAGGCAAGCTAAGCGTTGTTGTTGCTTGTACTCTCTCCGATTACTGTCTGGAACAGCTGGTCGTAGCTCGGCACGCTTACAACCTCCCTCTTCCATGTACCACCATCTACTCGGCATCGTCTTCATCCCGAACGCAGACCTTCTCCAAGGTGCCGCTTGCTGCCCACAGCCCAACAAGGATCGAACCGCCCTCGTATACTCAAGGATATAATTTCCGTCTCATAACTACAACCTACCACCTGACGCTTTCCCACGTTCGAATACACAGCAGATTTGTAGTTATGTAGCAGTGGAACGTCGACTGAGACGTTTAATATTAACATACGACATACAAACAATTATTAATTAAGATAAAAAACATTTACACACACAAAATCATACGCATACAGTAAATAATGTAAAAAATATATTTTCAAAAACATGAACTTTCCAATTCTTTTTTATTTTTTTTATTTTTTTTTATTTGCATTTCCCCCGTCCGGAGGCATTACGCCTATTGCAGGGTCGGCCCGGATCAGTAGCCAATCCCCCCCGAGGTTCTGGTCCGGATCAGTAACCTCTATATCGCATTCGCCATAGCATTTCTGCCATGGGCATAGGGAAACTGGAGAAAACCTATGCCGATATAGCCGGTCTCGAGTTCGCCTCACGGCACCGGAGCTACATCACGTTTCGTCGAGAACGTAAACACGAACGTATACATATGATCTCCACACGGAAAAAAAAGATTAGTTGCCATAACCAAGAAATGAGTTGACACAACAATCGATTATTCTATTTCCCTAGCAACTCAAATGGTAATACCAACGATTCGAATGATAATACGGACGATTCGAATGGTAGTCCCAACGATTGGATTAGTTAATCTAACTAATCCAATCGAGAACTAATCGTGAATAGTTGAGGTTACTATTCGATATGGGTGAGGCAACTAATTTTTTAGACATTGTGTACAGCAAATCGAAAACGTAGTTGCCACAACCAAACTTTTTTTCCGTGCACAGGTAGAAATACCTGTGTGAGTCTCATGTATACATCTGGAGCTTCATCACGCCCGTATTTATATTTTCGACGAAAATCGACGGAACCGGTAATCGGACCCGCGACCTACCGATGCTCTGGACTAGAGGCCAGTACACTGACCACTAGACCACCGCACCGGTTTTAGGGTCTTTCCAATTCTTTTACAGAGGTACTCAAAAAAAGTCTGGCAGCAGCATGAGTACATTTCACTACTAGTTTTTTAGTGGTATTAACTAGCCAATGAGGACACATGTTGCACACTCAAATACGTCGTTCCTCCCACGAAGGAAAGGATGAAGAGCGTGAGAGTTGCATTTTTATATTTTCTAAAATCAGTCATCAGTCAAACGTTGTCGAGTCAACATTAGGAGAATCTCTCTCCCCGTGCACACTACAAACATTTGTATATAATTACCGTGAATGTAAAATATAGTTCTGATGTTAAACGAAACGCCTTGCATTAATCAGTAATTCTAATCACGCGAAATCAGTTGTAGTTTATTAATTTACACTGCGACGTACCTTGTGGTAACGTCGTTCATATGCACACTGGAATTTACGCCTCCAGTGGATTAAAAAATAATCGCGAGATCCCTCGGTACAATACAAGCAGAGACACAAATTAAGGGTTCACTACCACCAATTGATCGTTAAGTTCAATACCAATTCCATTTTGAATAATTAGAATTCAACATTTAACTTTTGAAGATTCTTTCAGAAGTAAATGCACCGCATATTTATTGTATTCTCATTAACAAATTGAAATTTTGGCTATAACGGGCGAACAAACTGTTAAATCCAATGTTATAGTTTTCCCTCTTGCCGTGCTCCATTGACGACATAGGCGCGAACGCGTCATTGACTTCTCTCGATATTGTATCGATTTCATGGCTATCGAATGTCGAGTGCCGCACCTACCCATTCTCAAAGCCACTTTAGAATCTCACGAACCCTTCAGTTAGCCAATTCGTTCTATATTTGCCGCATTGGCTTCGTGTATTCGTTGACCGCATTCGCTTCGATTTTTACACTCTCTGAAATTAGAGTAGCGCACAAATATGCTAAAATATAAAGTGTTGCTGTGTATTAAATGGGAACAGAGTGCCCTATTAACAGTAGAGTCGGAGCATGGACTCACTTAACAATTTGAACCAGTGCATCAGGAATCCCACTCTTATGCATTACCCGGAAGTGGACTACATGTATAATTAGCTATTAATATGGGTACTTGTATTAATGCTTTGCTGATTTTTCAGGTACATGTTGCGTCGGATGGTCCTATGAGGTACGGAAATGATATCAAAATTACATCAGCTGACACGACACAAGCGCTGCCATCGGCATGTAGACGAAGTATGTCTATGTCACTTGTCATGAACGCCACTGGAAAAACAGAAGAGATATGGGAGACAAAAAATATATATACGAAAATATATGTGACATATGGCGGACGATAATATAACAAAAAAACATTTTTTGTTTATTTTACATGTATCTTAGATATATTTTTCACTCGCATATATTTCGCATATATCGTAAGATATATCCGATATATAGAGTTTTTGGGAAAGATATATTTTGTACATCTGGGATATATCTTTTATATATGGGGCATTCTCATATTTTTCTTCTTCTTATAGTTTTTAACCTTTTTTGATTTATGATAGAAAAAAAAATCTTCTACAGGCGACTGATCAAACATTTCTGTATATGAATCTGTATTTCTTAGAATTTTTTCAGATTTTTTAATTATGGGATGCTGGTGCTAGAATGTGGCTTGTATGGTGCTGGAATAGCTTAGTTCAGACAAATTTGAGAGATTCCTAAAAATCTTTAAAAATTCTACAAAATCCGGGTTCACATAAATAAACGTTTGACCAGTCGCCCTTAGTAGATTAATGTTTTTTTCTGTTTTTCTATAATTTTGTAAAATTAAAAAAGCTTAAAACCTATAAGAAGAAAAATTTTGCCCACTTAATAAGCTAGAAAATTTTGATATTCAACAAAATATTTTTCAGAATTTTTTTAGATTTTTTAATTATGCCATTCGATATGTCACTTTAAAAAAAATATTTAAAAAAAATTTGCATAGGAAAAATAAAAAATAAAAATCTGGTGCATTTGAGGGTCTAACCAAACCTACAAAAAATTACGAGCCAAATCGACCTCGACCACCTCGACCCTCCTAGACCCAGGTCGAATCGGGCTGGAATGCCCCATATTTTGCATATACTTTATTTTCATATGGGAGTATGAACGCGTTCGGTCCCCATCACTATTATAGTGATCAGGGAACATCACCAGGGAACAAGAACACCTACTTATCAGGGAATATCATCATTCATTGGCTGCTTTAACTAGCTTTAGTTCTACTTTATCAAAGGCTACGAAAGCTCTGTGAAACCATAGCAAAAACTACCTTAATAAAAGTTCTAAGGGTCTTCGTAATTGCATAGAGTTCACGGTTCCACAATTTAAGTAGTCGGGACCAGCATCGTTCCTTCAACTTCAGTTCCGTTCTTTAGTCCCAACTCTAAATCACTATTGGTGTTGCGCATCCCTGTTTCGTTTGTGTATGCATGCATCAAAAGACTATATCGGAGAGAGAAAGACATTCCACAGTAAAGTAAACTTAAATGTGAGCTTGAGAGCTGTTGTGTCGAGATTTTGTGCTGAATTCTCTCAATGTTCCGATTGCACAACGGTCACTCTTATGCTGGTTTGTCAAAACAGCGTGGTCGACTGACCTGTTTTGACTGCGGCCAGTTGAAGGGGTAACAATGAAGAGCAAATATTGTTAGGTGGGCTGCGGCTGCTGATCAAGATATAATGATGTGGAGCTGCGGCTTTAGCCGACTAAAGCCGCAGCTGCACACCATTAACTAAAGAGCAAAGTCATTAATGTTCGTGTATTGCAGTTAGCATCTACAATCCAATGACAGTCTTCATTCGAACATCAAGTTGAGTGGTTGGTCTTGGGTCAGACTTGCCCACAAGTGATATAATCGAAAAGAGCTCTATATTGTTTAAATAAATCTTCCTTATCTTTACGTAATTTGAGTACTACGTACTTGAGTATTACATACTTCAGTCTAACTCTTTATTGCCAATCGATCCCAATAAATAAAATATATGTTATATCTACCTCCTGCGGGTATAACAGAGCTGACAGACATAAGTTGACAGATGTGATTTTTTACACATGCACTACAAGGTATGAAAATATCGACATCCTTATATTGTGATCTCATTGTACGCAATTTTTAGGGTGAGATAATACAAATATACAAATAATTTTTTTTTCTATCAAGAACTATGTTCACACTCTAAGTGAAGTTCATTTGTGGAAATTCATTACCATGGTAAGGTAGATGTCCCCATTCCCGTCCATGCTCCCTCTGCCGACCACTTCGACGGAAATAATTATTTACGCGAGTGCTGCGCAAAAATAACAACAATTGAGCACAGTACAATATTCCGAGGACCCTATGTGTGAGAGTATTGCAACATAAAGAGTAAGTACAATAATACAATCCAAGTTTTGTTCGTATTTCCAAACGCTTGTCGCGAACCGAGCGTATTCTTAACAGTGAGGTTAAGTTGCGTTGACCGCTTCAATAGTCCGTACTGCATCCGAAATTTGTAAAAATCGAATAATTTTTAGTGCAAACGATAGATTATGAGTTCAATTACTGATCCAGCAAAAAAAAAAGTTATAAATAATTTATTTTTCATTTTTTTTACGGTGGTCGAAGTTAGGCACAACGAAATGCCTGGCTGCCCCCATTACCGTAAACGTTATTTAGGCAGTCAAAAAAATGTCTTTATTACAAGGTTTACTTTCTCGGTGATAAAAAAGATTAATATAATTCAATTCTTACAGGATCGCTGCAAAGGACTTGGACTTTTTTCCCTCACTGATCAAAAGTTTGAAATATCTCAATTTTTACAGCATCGCAAAAAAAAAGTGTATGTGGAGACGGAAATGTAACATAAGTTCCGAAAAACGAATTTTTTTATAATTATGCAATAAAAATATTAATAGTACAATCCCAGATCATGTTTATTTATTTTTTTTAAATTTTATTACTCTTCGGAATCTCCGTTTCCCTAGTGGTCGAAAATGGGGTCATCGCTGGTCGGGATTGGGCACAGCTGTGTCGGCAGAGGGGACACTAATAAGTATGAATTAATCAGCCTCTATCTGGCGAAATAATTGGCGGAATCGATTGAATAAACCATTTTTAGAAAGAAAATTAACTGAATTTTACAATGGTGCAAAAAAATCTCCAAATTTAAATTCGTCGCAACGAAAAAAGCCATACAGTTGTCTGGTTGGCCTTATAGGGTACGGGAATGGGGACATTTTTACCTTAACAAGTTAAATTGTGGACGCTCTTTTCTTTTGGATAAATCTAGCGTATATTTTCATCATGTTTTTTGTCATCTGAGAATCAAATCGTCATAATTCTCGTTTTTCTTGATTAATTCAACAGTTTATTGTCAAATTTGAATAGTTTGTTCAAATTTATTTACTCACGACTTTGTACACACAGCTTTCCTTCGAATTGGGAGAATATAAAAAAGTGTTAACGGTACATTCAATATCAAATTTTATTGAGAAATGTTTAAACAAATATTCTAACAGAATTACAGAAGTTAATGTACCGAGTTCCAACCCTTTCAAAGACTTTTTCAAGATTTTCCCCGGCAAAGGGTATCATCAGTTCAAGAGGGTCGTTTTTGCCTTTCTCTGGTGTCGCTTCGTGGATATCATTGATTAATTATCGGTGCAGTTTTCTCAGTTCATTCAACTGTGCATCCTACCCGCTTGCAACGAGTACATGTATCATCCATTATGTTGTGTCGTGAAGTATTACGCATAGTTTGTGACGGCTCTCAGACTAACGATTACCAGCACAAGAAGTGTTCAAGATAGGCATAAAAACGGAATCTTTTTCTTAATACACTGCAGATTGTTGAGCGCCTTGTCGAGTTCGTATCCGTCATCGATACATTAGATATTAACGCATCAGCGGTGAAAGTGGCCGCTGCGTGAGTTGACTCAACGTTAGCGAAACAAAAACTTTGTAATTGCTGGTTCCCGAGCAAGGAGAATTACCAACAACAAAAAGTTGAGGCGAAACAGCGTGTGTATCAAGTATATTTCTGAGATCCGATGATCATAGTGGGTAGGCAATGACAGAAGTGATTTACAGCTACCGGCGTTCGATATACCGGGAATACTTCGTTGAAATTGCACACGAGTAGTCTCTCCGGTGCAACTTACTTGCTGTTAACTTTCTGTCGTATCAGAAAAATATCAGACGGCCGGAAATGTGGAAACGAGCGATCGTTAGTCATCATATCGTTCCACGGGGTCATGCACAATTAATCAAAAGTTCGTCCCTCCATAGCAAAGGGTCACTGGAGTACGAAAATATTAGGGAATGTGATTTATATTGAGAAATAGTAGAATACTTGCAGATATATTATTTTTATTCGTTATACAACGTAAAAACGTATGATAAGTTCATCATTCCACTCGACACTTTTTAAGAATAGCTAAGTACCAGAGTTGTAAATCCCCATTAATTCATAAGATATAATTTACAGTACAATTTGTTTTGTAATTATGATTTCATAATAATAATATGTAGTGATTATAAAACAGAGTGTAAAAATTTGAATAGCTGAAAAAAATACTAATTTTCGCTTTAATATTGCAAGAAATAGTGGAAAAATGGAAGAAATAAGTAATGCATTACTTATTTTTTTTCATTTTTTCAAAAGGATTACCGTGAATTTTTATTGAAAAATAATAATTTTTGCAGCCATTCCAAAGTTTAATCATCGTATTACAATCGCTACATGTTATTATTATAAAATCATAATTATAGAGCTGATCGTATCATCATCATTATTTCTATAAGCATTAGGCATTTACAACTCTGCTGAGTACTAGTCAAACCAGTGCTAGCATTTCGAAATCTGTCAAACGAAGCTTCAAAAACAGTTAGAAATTGTTTTTACCTCCTCGTTTTACCTTCCGCTAGAGGTTACTGTTATCCAAACTCTGAGTGACATATCCGACAGAACTAATTTGACTTGAATCCAATTAACATATAGTACAAAATAAATCTTCGTTTTATGCTTTTGTAGCTTAAATTATTATTCGAAGTATATAAAATTTTAATATAAATCAATTATTCTTTCGTTGATCTAAATAAGTCCGTTATTTCAACCGTCGAACAAAAAAATGATCACGCTTCCTTGAACTGATCTATAAACAGTTGTAACAGTCCAAACTAATTTTACTTAAGAGATAATTGACTCAAACTTGTCATGAACTGACCTAGATATAATTAGGCGCATAGGGGAGAACCGTTGTCATTAGACCACTGAATGAATAATTCTTGAGATAGTTTGGAAAAAGGTATTTATTTACATTAAAAGCTTCATATTGAATGAAACCTATCGATGACGTGAATGGACCATCTAATTCAGTGTGTTAATAATACTTTTCCATTATTTATATCTATACAGTAATTTTTTAATATTACGAAACAAATATTCTCAGGTTATTGT
Source organism: Ephialtes manifestator (assembly GCA_963970395.1). Lineage (NCBI taxonomy): Eukaryota > Metazoa > Arthropoda > Insecta > Hymenoptera > Ichneumonidae > Ephialtes > Ephialtes manifestator. The sequence continues at coordinate 41,481,351 of OZ019968.1, read as the reverse complement.
ATGTATGTATGTATTTGGTTTTATTTGACTCTGGAATAAATTCCCTCAGGATCAGAGATGAGGATGCAGCAAAATACAAGAAAGAGCCAGCTAGAATAGAAGACAGAGGGAGATTAAAGGTGAATGAGATGAAAGCATAGGCAAAGAGATGACAGATGAAATACAAAGTTAATATGATTATTCACGGCCGTATCAGACTGGAACCACTATAGCTTTGGCAGCACGAGTGATATTCTTTGGTATCCATGTGACAATGGATGTAATTAAGCCGGTGTTTCTGGGGGGATAGAATAATTGGGCTCAGGTCGGTTACCCATCCAAGTACTGATTGTTCGGGACAATTATCGTCGATACTTGAGTGAATACCTGGTTCAATCCTCTTGCATGGCGGTGGCGGAACGATATTCTAAAAATATGCAGAGATAAAAAGCTCATTAGTCAATGCTTCCTTTCATCTGGTTAACGATTTGTTATATTAAAGGGACACAGTCACCTAAAAAAATTCATCACAAAAGATTTTTTTTCGTATTTCTATTATTTCTAAAAATGTTATATTTAAACTTCGTAAAGTACATATCAAGTACTATAATTGTACAATTTTGTACAAACACTGTTAGAAATTTTTGATGAAAATTAATATCAAGTACTGGAAGTTTTTTACGGAGCGCGTATATCAAATTTATTACACAAACGTTAATTAATATACAAAAAAATTGTTATAAAATGAATATACAGTATACTAAGTACTTCATAAAAGTTGTGTTTATAATATAATTATGGGAATTTTACAACATATCTGCATATTAAATGAAATTTAATATACTGTATCTGCAAAAGAACTTTAGTATGTTATATAGTTATGTTTAGTAGGTTATAGGACCGAATGTTGTAATTATTAATTATTTTATCGACTTTTGGCGGTCTGTTTTTTCTGATGGAATTTTGCAAAGCACTTCTCCGGTCTGAGACCGTGATCGCTACATTCAAAGCGCGCAAAACTGAAGCCTAATTCAAATTTCACTAATCCGTATCTCTTACAAATATCGACTGTAGCTGCTTAATAAAGTAAATTAATTCATCAAGCAGCCAAGAATTTATCAAGATAAATTTCGTCGACTGTGGCTGCTTGATGAATTAATTTAATTTATTAAGCAGCTACAGTCGATATTTGTAAGAAATTCGGATTAGTGAAATTTGAATTAGGCTTCAGTTTCGCGCGCTTTGAATCTAGCGATCACGGTCTCAGACCCGAGAAGTGCTTCGCAAAATTCCATCAGAAAAAATAGACCGCCAAAAGTCGATATAATAATTAATAATCTGCAAAAGAACTTCTAATACATATATTAATTTTCAAAATATTTTTAACAGTGAATATATGGAACACCATAATGGTGTAAGGTGAAATATAATATTTGTCATTATGCGCAGCTCTCGAATCAAACCAGTGAATAAATTTGAGCTTCCAATATTTTATTTTGTTTGTGAGAGAGGTAATTCCGTAACGAGTACAGGAATTTTTATTCTAGGTCTTTATACCAAAGTTATGAATTTAAATGAGTATTAAAACCTTTATTTATTAGAAACTCGCTGAATAATGGGCTGCAGTTAATCCAATTTCTACTGCGTTTTCATTCGCTATACTCATTACGGAATTACCTCCCTCACAATCAAAATAAGACATTGAACGTCAAATCTATTCACTGGTTTAATTCGAAAGCTGCGCAAAGTGAAAAATTGTACATTTCACCTTACAACAATTTTGGTGTTACATATGTTTGTACAAAATTGCACAATTACAGTACGTGATATGAACTTGATGAAGTTTAAATGTAAGTTTTTTAGGAAAAATAGAATCATCAGTAAAAAATGTTTTCTGATCACCTTTTTTAAGGTGACTGGGTCTCCTTAATGCGATTACGGAAGCTGTAGACTATAGAAGCCGATAAATTCGGGTCAGAACATTCGGGCGATGACATCGGTCGGTAATACGTTGTTTCTACAGAACCCAATTCTACACATCACCGACTCAACACCACCGACTCTACACAACGGCAATTCGACACATGCCTCGATTCAACACAACAGCAACTCGACACATCACCAACTCGACACATGCCTCGATTTAACACAACAGCAACTCGATAAATCACCAACTCGACGCATGCCTCGATTCAACACAACAGCAACTCGACACATCATCAACTCGACACATGCCTCGATTCAACACAATAGCAACTCGACACATCACCAACTCGACACATGCCTCGATTCAACACAATAGCAACTCGACACATGTCTCGATTCAACACAACAGCAACTTGAGACATCACCAACTCGACACATGCCTCGATTCAACACAACAGCAACTCGACACATGTCTCAATCCAACACAACCCCAATTCTACACAGCCCCGATTCTACACAGTCACAACTGTCACGAGTAAAATGCACAACGGCAACACTCTACACAGCCCCGATTCTACACAGGCACATATGTCACGAGCTAAATTCACAACGGCAATACTCTATACATCACCGATTCTACACCGTCACCAACTCACATCTAACCAGCGTATTCAAGCGTCGTTCAAGCATTCCAACTCATCGGCGCACTATGATTGGATGTGAGTTGGTGACAGTGTAGAATCTATGATGTGTTGAATCGTGACTTTGGTGAATTTAGTTCGTGACAGTTGTGCCTATGTAGAATCGGGGCTGTGTAGAGTATTGCCGTTGTGAATTTAGCTCGTGACATTTGTGCCTGTGTAGAATCGGGGCTGTGTAGAGTATTGCCGTTGTGCATTTGGCTCGTGACAGTTGCGACTGTGTAGAATCGGGGCTGTGTACAGTATTGCCGTTGTGCATTTGGCTCGTGACAGTTGTCACTGTGTAGGATCGGGGCTGTGTAGAATTGAGGTTGTGTCGAATTGAGGCATGTGTCGAGTTGGTGATGGGTACAGTTGCTGTTGTGATGAATCGAGGCATGTGTCGAATTGCCGTTGTGCAGAGTCGGTGGTATTGAGTTGGTGATGTGTAGAATCGGGTTCTGTAGAAACGACGTATTGCCCATCGGTCTCCATCCGCTTATTTCATGGACATTGGCATCGCGAAATTGTAAACACTATACAAATATCGATATAGTATATATACTGATATCGTGTGCCTATACGAGACCAGTCTATATAAAGAGCTGTCGACCCTCGAGTTCCCTGCAATCACTAATCAGCCGGTTCGCTGTACGTCGATCGAGCGTGTGCCGGGAGGAACGTGGTGATTGTCCGATTCGACGACTAATTAATTAATAGCTACCTCGACGAGTTAAAAACGTGCACAGCACGTGAGTGTCTGGCTGGGTATGATGAGGGATCGGAGAACTGACGATATGAATCCGCGCAACTCCATCGACTCTCACTTCTCTCTGCCACTCTATTCGCTCTCTCGTTCAATTTCTATAAAATGAAACGATATATATCCATACTTACTCGTTTCCATATGAACCGTTCGACAAACAGAATACTATCGATACGTATACGTTCGCTATACGAATTTTACGCTCTATGCATTTATTAATTACATCATTCATACGTGAAACGGTCACAGCAATATAAAAAAAGTAAATCCCCGCGAAAAAAAGGATGCTTGAAAAATATAATGACAAATGGATAATCTGTCGTGCAAAAGATTATTCTTAATGTATATAATATATATTTTATGTATGGGGCATTCCACCGATTATCGACAGAGTCGCCACCTGCATATTTTATTTTTTATTTTTAGATGTTGCAGAGCAATATAAAAAAACACTGCAGATTTTTTTTTAGATTTAAAAAGAAATTTGCGTTTTTTTAATTACTTAAAATTTGATTTTCTCAAAAAGTACGTCGACGATTTTTTTTACAATTAAATTCTGTGTCCAAATACAAATTTTTTGAGTCTAGGCCCAAAGTTAGGCGAAGCTTAGATTAGCAGCTAAAAATAAAACAATATTTAAAAAAATGTAAAATAATACCCCAAACTTGAATCTCTCCAAAAGTTGTCGATGATTTTCTATTTTTATTTTGATAGTACATTCTGTGTCCAAAACGAAATTTTTAAGACTAGACTGCCCCCCCCCATTTTAGTTCTAGTATGAAAAATTTCGTTTTTGGACACAGATTTTACTGTAAAAAAAAATCGTCAACGTACTATTTGAGAAAATAAAATTTTAGGTAAATAAAAAAACACAAATTTTTTTAAAATCTAAAAAAAATTCTAGAATTTTTTTAAAATCTAAAAAAAATTCTAGAATGTTTTTTAAAAATATTTCTTTACAAAATCTCAAAACGAAAAAAAAAATGAGGGTCGCGACTCTATCGATGACCGGTGGAATGCCCCGTATATAATACATCAAATCTGTAGATCCGATGAATATTGATTTGTGAGACATTTTCTAGTTCTTCACGATGTTCTCTCTATTCTCGCGAAGATAATAGCAGAGACGATTATGAAACTGGAGATTGACGAGAATATTATTTTGCGACATCAAATTTGAAAGGCAGTTATTGTGAGCCCGCATAGTGCGCATGCCCTTATTACATACCTTATTACATAATTACAATAACGGCCATCTATTTTTCACATACTATTTAGAATGTCATTACGTCAATAAATGGGAACGTAATAATTATAATGAAACCCTACAAATTTCACGTTATATTTCGGATAGGTATAAACGCTTATCATAAAGGACCTGCCATAGCTTTATGTTACACACTGAGTAAAATCATCAGTAAATAAAGTCATATGAGTTGCCCACCAATTACCCACATTCGTGCAGTGAATTAAAGTTAGTATAAATCTGATAGTCGTTTATTTCAAAGTAGAGAGGGCAAACTGATAATTCTGTATAATGTACTCAAGCATTCACTCTCGTAACGTATGTTATTCTACTACCATATACTGGCGCTAGCCATTACACTATATCCGAACGTCGATTTTGGGAAAGTCCGCGTTATGATTAAATACAGTGTATACGAATCAGCAGTTTCAAAATGTTTAGTAATGGCACGATACATATGGAATACAGCGTATTGGTAGTATAAATTGGAATATATTAAATTTACCATCAAAACACTGAATGGAAATCTCATACGAGGCTTTTTACGCTCGGATTCATGAAAATTAACAATTGTAGGAGCGAAACCATGTGGTTACACATGATCGACGTCATCGTTTCTTTTGAATTTGTAGAGTTAATGGTTCTTATATACTTCTGGCTATTTGTGACAATAAATAATCCAAAAGTTCAAGAAGTTTTCAAACTGATTTAATTTAAATTCAACATTTTACATTATATATGCTTGAATTTTACAGATTTCTTTAACAGTGCCATATGCTGTAGAAAAAATGTGGGTTTTTGTTGGCTACCACAGTTGGGTATTCAGTCACTCCGCTGTTTCCGATAAACGCGGTAGTTTTGTACCGTTTTCTATTTAAGTTTACTAAGCACTAGTATGATTAAATACAGTGTTTACGAATCAGCAGTTCCAAAATGTTTAGTAATGGCGCGATACATATGGAACTCAGCGGATTTGTAGTATAAATTGGAATATATTAAATTTACCATCAAAACACCGAATGGAAATCTCATAAGAGGCTTTTTACGCTCGGATTCATGAAAATTAATAATTGTAAGAGCGAAACCATGTGGTTAAACATGATCGACGTCATCGTTTCTTTTGAATTTGTAGAGTTAATGGTTCTTATATGGTTCTGGCTATTTGTGACAATAAATAATTCAAAAGTTCAAGAAGTTTTCAAACTGATTTAATTTAAATTCAACATTTTACATTATATATGCTTGAATTTTACAGATTTCTTTAATAGTGCCATATCCTGTAGAAAAATGTGGGTTTTTGTTGGGTACCACAGTTGGGTATTCAGTCTCTCCGCTGTTTCCGATAAACGCGGTAGTTTTGTACCGTTTTCTATTTAAGTTTACTAAGCACTAGTATGATTAAATACAGTGTATACGAATCACCAGTTCCAAAATGTTTAGTAATGGCGCGATACATATGGAATACAGCGTATTTGTAGTATAAATTGGAATATATTAAATTTACCATCAAAACACGCTCGGATTCATGAAAATTAATAATTTTAAGAGCGAAACCATGTGGTTACACATGATCGACGTCATCGTTTCTTTTGAATTTGTAGAGTTAATGGTTCTTGTATGGTTCTGGCTATTTGTGACAACAAATAATTGAAAAGTTCAAGAAATTTTCAAACTGATTTAATTTAAACTTAACATTTTACATTATATATGCTTGAATTTTACAGATTTATTTCACAGTGCCATATGCTGTAGAATCATGTGGGTTTTTGTATTCCACAGTTGGGTATTCAGTCACTCTGCTGTTTCCGATAAACGCGGTAGTTTTGAACCATTTTCTATTTAAGTTTACTAAGTACTAGCTTTTTTACTAGCAACAAGATCTATGTAGTGATGAGTTGAAGGAAAAGTTAGGAAACGCAAAAGAGTGACAAAGTAAGCGAACCCCTCGTCGCGATGTAAAATGAGCCTCGTAATTAACTCATCGAGGCCATTAAAACCTGAGAGCTATCGTTAACCACCATCCCACCGTAAAGTATTTTTGGATGACGGGGACTCCATAATACTGTGAGGGTTTCGGGTACGTTGGGCGACTGCCGCTGGTGCCAGCCGGCGCGTATACTGAAACTCTCGTAATATAGCGATACAGCATCAGTAAATTTTGCGTCCTTCTACGTTCCCTCAGTAGCTTAAGTATATATACCGACGAAGCCACCAGCTCGCTTCGATACGGTTTCTTAGTCTTCTCGGGTTTGATGAAGTTGGCCAAAGTAACGTGATCGAGGAAGAGTCAGAAAAAGAGACCTTTAACTTGAAGCCTTGAGGGCCCACGTCAAACCTTGCTTTTTTCATCCCTGTAATATTGCAGAGGTAGTCTTTTCTTTTACCTTTTTTTTATAGTAATTGTGTATAAGGTCTTATTTATACAATAAAATCAATAGCTTTGATGTTAGAAGCCCCAAATGGAAATCTCGATACTTTGTTCAAAAAGATTTTTATCCTAAACAAAATTAGACTGCGAAAGGAAAAATCTGTCTCCTAGCTTAATTTGTGAGATTCGACAAGTAAACAAAGCTTCCTCTATGATGAAGCAATAATCGCATGTTTTTTTATTCAACAGCGTTTTCATGTACTGAGGTACCAGTTTTGGAACATTCAACGACACAGCTCTAGTTTCAGACTTATTAAAATCTATATGTCCATTTCAACTCGGTACTGTTCCAAAATTGGAAGCATAACGTTATATAACTGCGAAACAATTGAAGATTTACTGTTTCTGATGTGTATTATATAAAGCTGATATCTAGTTTTTCTCAAAGCGATGAAACCACCAATAAAAAATTCCCTGTTGTTCTTTGTTAGATGAGTCGATTCTCTTATTTAGTTTCGAATCCAATTAAACCCAATTGCAAAGTATATTCTGATTCGTTTTAAAAACATCCAATTATTTCGTCTTCCTGACTATCACATTTTTGAATTTACACTTTTGATTTTTAAAATCTTGATTATTTTTTTGAGTCGCTTAACATTTTCCGTTCGATAGAAATCTGTTATGTATTCCGTTCCTACCACTCTGAACTTTAATTAAACGTAAAGAAAGTCCGGTTTTAAAGCAAACAACATAGAAGTTTTTCATAGATCACTCAAGAGGATTTAAAAATTAGCATACACTAAAAATTGAATCTCACTGATTTTAACCTGATTCCCTCATCTCAAATTATATACAGCTTCAAATCCTCTCTTTAAAATAAGCCTTTAGCGACTCTGATATTCTTACTTGCAAGAGTAAGAATATAAGTAGTTGTTCAGTTTATGTTTATTTTTATGCATAGCATCGAGATGTTACATTTTCTCCTGACAACACAGATTTTTCTACGTGCAGTACAACGTCGATTATCCGAACTAATTGGGACCGACTACCGATCGTATAATGGAAAATTCGGATGACCAAACAGCAATTGATTGTGAGAGGGGAGAGAGACACTGAAACCTAAACTCAAAATGATACAATATATATATTCAACGACAAATTTAAAAAAAAAATATTATTATTGATATATATTATATATTTTATCAATGAATTCTATTCTACCTTCTATTGCCTTGAAAAAAAAAACAATCATTTTGTGCTCCCAAATCACGAAAATTTGAATAAATCGAATCCCTATTTGGATAATTGACGCTTCAGATAAATTAAATCGTCATTCGATTGATTGACGTTCGAATAAGCGACGCTCTATTGTATGAGTGCAAGTGCATACATAATTAACAATACACGGAAAAAAAAGATTAGTTGCCATAATCAAGAAATGAGTTGACACAACCAATCGATTATTCTATTTATTTTACAACTCAAATGGTAATACCAACGATTCGAATGATAATACCGCCGATTCGAATGATAATACCGACGATTCGAATGATTATTTTTCCCACCCAAATTTCGACCAATCGAATTGCACCATTCGACGTCACGTGGGGCAAGCTACACGGTATTATACTGATTATTTTTTCAACTCCAATTTCGACCAATCAGAGCGCGGTATTCAACATCACGTGGTACAGCTAGGGTAAAATTATATCGATAATTTTTCGAAAATTTCCCGGCTCGGTTGCTAAGCGATAAACAATAATTTTTTTGACACTTGTAACCTCTGCGAATCTTTAAAACGTCAAGGTACTATTAACGGTCGTCAATATGAGTGAGTCAAAAAAGCGATTTGGTGATGAATCGCTTCAGAACATCGCTAAAAAAATAAAACAAAATGTCCCGGCAAATACAGAAAAGAGTAAAAAATCGATTTGGGCGCAATTCACTGCATTTTGTGCAGAGAGAAAATATGTGTTGGATGCAACATAGGTTTTTGTTCTGATTATGAAATTTCCTTGTCAGAATGATAATTTTTGTCTCATGGTGCAATTCCATTTGTCGCAATTTGAATAGAAAAAATAATCCCCCGAATACCACTCGAGCTTCGAAATTAATCTGATATTTCCCTCCAGGTTCCCTGCAAACAAATAAACTCGTCAAGTTTTCCAGAAAAATCACTCGCGCTACGCGCTCGTGATTTTTTAACCTGGAAAACTTGACTCGTTCATTTGTTTGCAACGAACCTGTCAGGAAATATCCGATAATTTCAAAGCTCTTGTGGTATTACAAGTGATAATTTTTTGATAATGTTGCGTGTTGGTTATACATATAAAACAAAAAATCTTTTAACTGTGTCAACCATCTGTCAAACTGACAGATTGAATTTTATTGTGGCAGTCAAAAGATTTTTATTTGATATGAGTAGGTTTGGAGTTGAATCCTTGCAAACTATTGATGAAAAAGAGAAGGGAAATGTCCCTGTTAATACGATTAAATCGAAAACCTCAATCCGGAATCAACACAAATATCTATAACAATTGTGTATTTAACTGCAATACTTTAAACATGAATTAAAAGGTTTTTGTTCTGATTATGAAATTTCCTTGTCAGAACGATAATTTTTGTCTCATGGTGCAATTCCATTTGTCGCAATTTGAATAGAAAAAATAATCCCCCGAATACCACTTGAGCTTCGAAATTAATCTGATATTTCCCTCAAGGTTCCCTGCAAACAAATAAACTCGTCAAGTTTTCCAGAAAAATCACTCGCGCTACGCGCTCGTGATTTTTTAATCTGGAAAACTTGACTCGTTCATTTGTTTGCAACGAACCTGTCAGGAAATATCCGATAATTTCAAAGCTCTTGTGATATTACAAGTGATAATACCGACGATTCGAATGATACTACCGACGATTCGAATGGTAGTCCCAACTATTCGAGTGGTAGTCCCAACGATTGGATTAGTTAACCTAACTAATCTCGCGAGAACTAATCCTGAATAGTTGAGGTTACTATTCGATGCGGTTGAGACAACTAATTTTTTAGACTTCGTGTACAACAAATTGAAAACGTAGTTGCCACAACCAAACATTTCTTTCCATGTAGGTAATACAGTTGCTGAAGTGACTGGATCGGGAGATGTCCAGATGTCACGAATACGTGTTACAGGAGTGCAGAACGCAAAATGATAAATTAAAGAGAGATGCTTAACTGAGTTAACAGATTTTTACGAGTTTAAGGTAAACTGTGGAAGACTGAAAAACTGAGAGAGAAATTCACGAAAAAGCACAAATTTTTATCTTTATTTATGTCAGAAGGTGCTTACCTCCTGACATAGATAAAAATGGAGCAAAAATGAATGCTAGAAGTGCGAAGTTCACAGGAAAAAAGTGAGAGAGGCAGAGAGTAACCTAGCGGTGTATGTGGTACGTGAAAAGGGAACGAGACGTTGGCGCGTCGGTAATGAACGGCGCCGAACGCGAACAAGTTTAAAGCTTACAAGCGTGCCAACGCCTACTAGACGCATTTAATAGGGTGTACGTTCATCGACGCGAGTCGTGAATTTCGCTCCTGTCATGCCCTGCCGTGGCGCTTGTGAGCAATATCGAAGACTGGCGTAGCTGCGAAACAGGAACAACGAGAGCATACGTTGTTCACATTACCGTGCACCACATCGTGTATACCGCACTTGTTTTCCGAGGAAGCAATAAAATCGCGACTCACGCGTTTGGGAGAATCGCTCCGCCCTGTACACATCATTCTGCAACTCCCGACGAGCACGGCCCACATATATATACAATACTACACACCTAGTGGAGCGTAGAATCGAGTGACGAGCAAATGGAAATGACAACAACAGCACAACACTGTAATAGCGTTCATCGAACTCGACAATTGTCTGTATCAATCAGACTGTTCTGCCTTCCTGTCACTGGCAAATTAAGCGCTGAACTCGACGTTGTTTAACATACTGGTTCATTAGACCATCGAATATATTCATGAACTTTTATCAGGCTTAGGAAATAACGAGGCTATGTGAGCCACTAAACCGGAGATTCCTTACAAAAATATCCCAATACTTGATTTGGCAATTATACCTACTTTGTATTGTGATAGTATTTCATGTAACAGACGAAGAACATTATTTAGTTTGCCTAGACAAGTTGCATGGTTAAATAAGCTGGAGGTGATTGAATTGGTGGTCAACCTATTTGTTGGTTGGGATAACAGATTGTTTGGCCACCAACCAATTTATTTCCTGTCACCACCGATAAATTGGCTGGTAATGTTTTGATGCGTCGAGTTAATACTGTTTAAAGTCAGGTCATAGGAAGTTAATGCTGTGTAGGATATTACTTGTGTAGAATCTCGTCTGTGTAGATATTCATTCTGTAGAAAATCTTCTGTCGACAAATCCAACCGTGTTGAGAAGATGAATGCCGAGTGTACAATAAACTTACAGCAAATTAAGTTGCCATGGAAACTGAATCATATATCTACTATAAGTGAACCAACAGACTAAATTGGAGTAATGGATTAGTTATAGCAACAAGAAAATAGTTGACTCAACCAATTAGCTTAGTTTTCTCACAGCAAAAAATGATTAAAATTAGCTGGGTGAACTACTACAAGTTGGCAGAACCAACAAATTTGTTGCACTAATAAATGTAGTTGGTTAGCGTAACTAATCGAGTTTGTTGCGTTCGCTTTTTACGTCAACGAATTACTAATACTAGACGGAACTGATGCTAGGATGTTATCCAAGGAGTTAGTTATGACAACAAAGTCACACGCAACTAATAAATAGTTAGATGGTCGAACCAAGCCGATTTTGTTTTGTGTAGGATCATTTCAGACGTTTGACTTTATTCTTTAATAAATATTTATTAAATAATATTTATTAAACAATAAATTTATTAAATAGTTAGATGGTAGAACCAAGCCGATTTTGTTTTGTGTAGGATCATTTCAGACGTTTGACTTTATTGGTTAAACAACCAACTTTTATTCGCTGACCATGCAATGGACTCATTAAGCTCTATTTGATTTTTCGGTCCGTTCTGACATTCAGTTAAGGAAAAAAAAAGTTCTTCATGTGACATTGGGGGGAGGGGAGGGGGAGGGATGATAAACAATATAAACACGTATTTCATACTGGTAAATTGATTCATTGTACCCACGAGAAGGTACAGGCTGATAAAACGAATAGATCATTCCCCGTTGGGACAGTATATTTCCGCTCGGCGACGAGAGTGCGCGAGCGTGGGCGTCAGCTCGTGAGTCGCTGATTAATTACCAGAATCGAACGATTGCTACAAACCGGTACTCCCACTGCCAATTTTTCCAGTTTTTTTCTTTCGCTCCATTCCTCGATATTCTGCCATCTCTCACGCGTTCTCCCTTCACGCCGATAAATTGCCATGAATGTGCGAAACGGCACGGCCGCTGGTTGTGCGGTTATTCTGCGAGTGTGTCATTATCTCGGGAATTCAGTGCGCAGATTTTAATAGCGTTGATAGGTACCTCGTGGTCAGAATTTTCGTCAATTTTGCGACGACGTATTAAAATATGTATTACCCTAATAATATCCTATATTACGTCGACCATATTTTAACCCCTGTTTTTCATATTTCGATATTCTCATATACACGCAAAAAAATGCTTGGTTAGAACAACCAAGCGCTTGGTTATATATACGCTAGCCAATTAATTGGTTAGATCAACCCAATTATTGGTCAGCGCCACCAAGCGGCATTGTAATATAACCAATAACTTGGTTGGCATAACCAAAAATCTGATTGGTCTAACCAACAAATTGGCTGGCCTCGTATTTAACCAAGCCTTTTTTTCCGTGTAGAATTCTATTCTTCGTATACGATAACCGAGAATAGAATTCTCTATGTGATCTTCGAAAAGCTCCAGGCACTTAACAAATTACATTTCTAATATTTAGTGAAAACCTTTTTTTTTAATATATGATATTTCTATACAAATATCATGTATTCCCGTCTACAAAATATAATTACCAATTTGTTGCAATAATTATTATAATCTTAAATATTATACATATACTTTAAATTGTTGTTGTCCATCTTTTCAAAAAGAGAATATAAAAGATTTTTCTAGCATTTCACGGAGAAAAAAGTGATTTGTTATGTTGAAAAAAGAGTTGATTGCTCCCTAGGTTGTAATCATTCAGAATATAATTATGGGGTCGACATTATCAATGGCTTGGATTGCCCAACCAATTGCACTTAGAGCACAAGAACTTTTACTACCATATGTCGGTTTACTATTCTCACTGTGTAATAACGATGCGACGACAATTTACAGCCAAAGGTTAATAATAGAAAAATCGAAAAAAGAAAAGACTGGCTTACTCCCCAGTGGCCAATTATTTACTGAGGTTGTCAACAAATAGGAATACATAGGAATATATCAGCAAATATCCTTCTTAAGTATATATAATGTGCCACAGCTGCAGAAAAATAATAAAATCTATCCTAAGCAATAAAACCGAAAATGTCACTAGAATAATGAGACTTCTGAATACAGTCGAACCTCGCATATGAAATGTAATATCAAAAAATATCAACCTACGGTTATGTTATATGGTGCAATATCAATATGTGGAGATTCTTTGTATCATAATATTTTTTTCGAGATTTTCATGTCTGTATACTTCGAATGGTCTAAAGCGTCGAGAAAAGTGGTTTAGAAGTGGGGCAAAATTTGAACGGCAATAATTGGTGAACTACTCGATCGAATCCGCTCAAATTTTAATGCCATATGGAGCACTAGCCAATCTTTATTTGGTATTAATTTTATAAGAATCGCTTCAGGAATTCAAATTTTTATTATATTTAAAATTTTGAAAAATGTCCGTCAACGCTCTAACTCGAACAAACTTTTAGCGATCGGGCTGAAAATTCGCATGAAATTTTAACGAAGTGATGCGACCTTTGGTATTGAATTTTAGCACAATCGATAAAGTGGTTTGGATTTTATGGAGTGTTGAATTTTTTTTAGTACTTTTATTCTTTTTCATATACCATATAGTGACACTTTAAAGCGCACAGGTGTGTAGCCGACCCTTTTGAGGCTGCAATACACTCTAATAATTAAGGCCACAATCTAAATACAAGGCCACCATTCTCTAATATTTTTTAATAAATTGTATCAACTAGCCCATATTAATACGCGGCGTTTTGTTCTGGACGCTTTTAATTTTTCTTTTTGTTTATTCGTTGGATGATATACCGAGGTATTTTGCCTCACTGAACACGAAATTCCTATTATTTAATTTCATCGAGAATTTACATTTTTTTTTCATGAACATACCCAAACTAGTGTGATATATGTTATTTTATTTGCACTGTTAAAAATATTTAAGGTAAAATTACTATAGAGTGCAGGAAGCTCTTTTACATAAACGGGTATAGAAAATTTACTACACGAGTATAACATCAAATTAATGCACAGTTTCCTAAATTTGTTGTAAATTCAATTTTAGCACACACGTACAATAAATTTTCATTTTCTTTCGTATATTAAATTGAGTATCCTACACGAGTACAGTAAAACCACAATACATTAAATTACTATACGCTATATGAATTTTCCAAATATTTTTAACAGTGTGTATTTTTAATATCTCAGATATACCATGATGATACGCTAAAGTGTAGGTGCCGTTTGCCTCTTGAATTTTTTAAATTATAAACACAAAAAATTTAATTTACCTTTTACTGTGTACCACTTTTTCCCGCCTAATCAAATGCGAACACTCACATTGTTCCCGCTAATTGCCTACGTAAGATATGAGAGGTTCCGGTGTAATAACTTTCCTATTAACATTAACACTAATACATATATATATATATATACTAGGATTTTATTGTGGCTCGCGCGCTGCGCGCGCTCGCAATCTCACCCAAAAAAGTGCAATCTCCCCAAAGACCTCTAGGAAGTATAGGAAAGACTCCCGGGAAGTATGGGAAAGACCCCTGGGAAGTATGGGAAAGACCTCCAGGAAGTAAGGGAAAGACTCCCGGGAAGTATGGGAAAGACCTCCAGGAAGTATGGGAAAGACTCCCGGGAAGTATGAGAAAAACCTCCAGGAAGTATGGGAAAGACTCCCTGGGATGTATGGGAAAGACCTCCAGGAAGTATGGGAAAGACTCCCGGGAAGTATGGGAAAGACCTCCAGGAAGTATGGGAAAGACTCCCGGGAAGTATGGGAAAGACCTCCAGGAAGTATGGGAAAGACCTCCAGGAAGTATCGGAAAGACTCCCGGGAAGTATGAGAAAGACCTCCAGGAAGTATGGGAAAGACCTCCAGGAAGTATGGGAAAGACTCCCGGGAAGTATGGGAAAGACCTCCAGGAAGTATGGGAAAGACCTCCAGGAAGTATGGGAAAGACTCCCGGGAAGTATGGGAAAGATCTCCAGGAAGTATGGGAAAGACCTCCAGTAAGTATGGGAAAGACCCCTGAAATTTTTCTAAGTCCCTCGATTCTTGACACGGCGGCGGCGGCGGCGGCGGCGGCGGCGGCGAGATCTTTTTATAATATAGAGAGATTACTTAATTTATTTTGTACATACGTACAAACTTCTCTCGAATCTTGATTTTCGTACTCGAATGGGATGTATATAGTATATGTCGGTTCATGCACTGAGAGAAATTAAGATGGTAACTAATCAGTGATAATTATATTTTATTAGTCCAGGTGACTATTTTTGTAGTAACATTAACTACGTTATTGTTAATGTGACTATTTTCGTAGTTACATTAACTACGTTACTATTAATGTAACTACGAAAATAGTCACCTGGACTAATAAAATATAATTATCACTGAATAGTTATCAGGACTATCTGAATTTCTCTCAGTGTGAGGGGGTGCAAGGAACGCTACATGAGGCAAACCGACGTAGGTATATTTAATTAATTTACATTTTTTTCATGAAGATACCCAAAATAATGTGATGTATTTTTGATTTTATTTGTATTCTTATTATTTTAGATATACCATGGTGACACAAAAAAAAGTTCTCTTTAACTTTTTGTTAAAAGCACAAAAAATGTAATTTACCTTTTACTGTGTACCTTTTCCTCTCGGCTGATCTAATGCGAACACTTACATTGTTCGCGCAAAAAAATGCTTGGTTAGAACAACCAAGCGATTGGTTATGTATACGCTAGCCAATTAATTAGTTAGACCAACCAAGTTATTGGTCAGTGCCACCAAGCGCATTGTAATATAACCAATAACTTCACTATAAAAAATTTTTGTTTGAAAATTAATATACAGTATATAAAGCTCGGATGCAAATACCGTTATATTAATTTTCAGATCCATTCGTCATTGACAAATACTAATTTTTAGTAATTTTCAAATATCAGTATCGGAGAATTCTTATACTATTCTTAAATTTACTATAAAAGTATATTAATATGGAATTCATATACTCGTTTCGTAAATCTCATATCGTTTGGTATATTAAATTCACCTGCATTTTTAACAGTGCAAAATATTTGTTTTCGAAAATTAATATACCGTATATAAAGCTCGAATGCATATACCGTATATTACTTTTCAGATGCATTCGTCATTGACAAATACAATATTTGTATATTAAAATGAAGAATACAATTCTCACGTACTGTAATTTTCAAATACTTGTATCGGAGAATTCTCATACTATTGTAAAAATGTACAATAAAAGTATATTAATATGGAATTCATATACCCGTTTCGTAAATCTCATATCGTTTTGTATATTAAATTCTCTTGCATTTTAACAGTGTTGGTCTGCTTAACCAACAGTCTGATAGATCTAACCAAGAAATCGGCTGGAGCGTATTTAACCAAGTCTTTTTTTCCGTGCTCCCACTAATTGCCTACGTAAGATATGAGAGGTTCCCGTGTAATTACTTTCGTATTAACATTAACACCAATACATATTACTTAATTTATTTCGTACATACGTACAAACTTCTCTCGAATCGCGATTTTCGTACTCGAATGGGATGTACATAGTATATGTTGGTTCGTGAAGGGGTGCAAGGAGAAAGCTACATGAGGCAAACCGACGTAGGTATCTTTCCATCTCGCTTGGTTGCCCCTTTAGCTAGGTGGCCGAAGCGCGATAGACGTAGACGGTGAGTTGGTTGCGCGGGCCTGCTGGTTTAAACGAGAAGCAGATACGATGAGGGGGCGTAGGGGTGGTGAAGAGGGCTTGGAAAACCGTGGTCCCGCGAGCGGGCGCCCGCCGAGGCAGTGATCGAGCGGTCGCGACTTAATGAAACTCTTAAGTGCCGACTATTAATATGGCTTCCGAGTTTCACGAGGTAGGTACAAGTTCTCGCACGGGGTTGTGTATATAGCAGCGTGGTGAGCCCGAGAAAGGGCGGGAGGGCGGTAGGGGGTGGAGAGATTGGATGAGGTGAAAGCGAGACTGAAAGCTCTGGTGTACGGAGAGCGACAGAGAAAACGAGATAGAAATGTGGGAGAGAGAACCCTCTATCGTAGTACATACCTATATGGTATATATATACACACACACCCCCGGCACGAGGCTGCGGAACGGAACAGAGGCAAAGAGCCGAGAGTGCGAGAGCGTGCGGCGAGTGAGAAGGTGAGATCCCGAGCAGCGGGGGCGGCGAATGAAATTCCCGGTGCTATTCGGGCCGCGACGTACAACCGCTATATGTTATTTCGGCAATCGGCGAGCTAATATCCGAACGCCTACAAATCATGCGTAAAATAATAGTTGGCGTTTATTGGCTTATCACTGTCGATGCACGGTCGTGTGCGGTCGAGCGCAGTCTGCCGAACGGCCGGAATCGTAATACCTTTACCGGGGCGGGCTTGTTGACTTTTTCCGCATATCGTTTATTCGGCCACCGTGTGTCAATTTGAAAGCTGTTTTTTTTTTAAACCTACGTTTGTATGTGTTCGACGTTGGTATGACTCACACGTGCGCTAATGTAAAGTTTAGAGATAGTGGTTGGTCTGCTGGGATATGTAGTAGTGAGTATAATTTGCGAGAGTGACCGTAATGATCGGTTTTTCGCGCTGGACTAAAGCCACCCGCTCGCTACATCGGTGCTCTATATGCCATAGCTGCAACGACATGTCTGCGCAACAACGTTACGATGAAGAGTCTCATTAAAACAAATTGAGTTTGTTTGAGTGAATGACTAGGGAACCCGTGCAACCTTCGCCTGGCGCTGGCACTGAACGTTGCGTTTTATTTCATTAAATTGAGCGCACTATCGGATAGAGCGAACATGGGGCTTGTAGTGACTTTCGCCATTTAGAAATACCTTGGAATACCGCAGACTAATCGGCACCAGGGATGGATAATATTTAAACGAAAATGAATTAAAAACACTGTTTTGTTTTAATCACTGAAACTAAGTATTTAAGATTAATCATCCTCAATTCATTGAGGATGATTAATCTTTAACAATGGTTATAATCTATTATTTACAATTAGTATTTCTAGTTATTCGAATCAAAAGTATTTCGAATACCGAATTGTTAATATCTCATTTTTATATTGAAAAATATTTATACTGTAAACAACATTTAAGAGGTTATGAGCACATCAATTTTAAAGCTTGGTACTTCTAAAAAATTCCAATTTTTCTATATTGGGAGAGCATTGATTACAGACACAATTTTTAAAATATGTAGTGAGTTTTTCAATAAATAAGTTTAAGTAATATAGACAGACTTTTTTTTGGGTCCTAAGCTTTTGTTTTGGGATTCTAGCGCGACGGTTATGAGTGCGTCCCATTAAATTTTACTTAGCTTATGTGGCGGCTAGACATTTTATGTCGAACGTGGAAAGCTTTGCGTGGGGATTTGTGAATTTGTGCCTCTCATCATTTCTTTCTACGTAATGTAAACGTGACAAATTTTGGACAGCAGTTTCTTCATAAATACGTAAATAAGGGACTGTGTTTATAGGTGTTGGGAAAAACCGTAATTTCTCTTTCGTTTTATTTTGTTTCTCTGATTTTTTTCTTTTCTTTTGTGATACACTATTCCTTTCGTGCCTTCTCTACCCATTATCCGAACTTCGGTAAGTAATTTATGACTTTGGATGCGTCAGTGATTGAGATGGGCGGGTTCTGTCCGCGCAGAGAATTTATGTCGCGCGTGGTCGATTTTGGAATCGATCGCGCGAACGAGAGAATAACCGAGGGCTGACGATGAGTACCTACACGTACGTTATATACATAGGTATATTATACTGGATTGACATAGTATATACCCATCAACAAATAGTCGTTAAGGTTTCGAGTTTCAATGTACGAGATGGCCAGGGTTTCAGTGCATCCGCAACAATCTCCCTTATTAGATTTCCACATCGCTAATATCGGAACATCACTGATTAGTATAGATATTAGTGAAACGCTCTACAAGTGCCCAGCCGATAGCATTGATATCAAGTAGCACTATATGTTGTCCTATAATAATTTATCATTTTACAATAAATTTGACAATCCTAATAATTTTGACTGCCAGCTTTGATGACAAAGTAAGTAATCAAAATTCTTAGTTATACGGACAACGACTCATCATCAATCACGCTATGTGTCAAGAGAGTTGAAACAGTAAAGGTTCCTCAAAGAAAGACATTAACGTACAGCATACCGCGGAACGACAACAATCATTTCTGTTCTATGTGTAGGCAGTGAATTACTCAAATGTCCCATCCGATTTAGTGAATTCCATATTACGACACGGATTATCTTCTGCACTGAGAAAAATAAATGCGACAACTTGCTAAATATAGTGAGTTTGTAGAAATTATAATTTCAAATTTAAATATAATTCGTGCATCAACCCAATCGACTAAATATCGATACCGAAAATCGATATTTAGTGATCGCACTTTGCGATCCCATTCGCCGTGCGCCGAATTAGCACGAATATTTCGCGAGCTAGAGCGTGGGTCTATGTCTCACACTCTCTTCTCTTTCGGACCGTTTACGTGAACAGAGGTGCTTAGCATCTATATTTACTTGGTGGCGATATCGACGGTGTCTCTTTTCTTCTATAAATCCTGGGCCTGGGTATTTTTTCAAGCCGTTCGTCTCGACATTCAATCGACCAAGCTGCGTATTATAGTGGTTTATATACAATTACGCCTTTATTGAATTATAAATAATAATATCCTCTCTTAAAAAGTTGGTGGCGAGATATATCGACTTTCGAGTTTTAGTATCGAAAGTGCGAGATTTAATTGTTGTCGGTTTATTCGTGCTGTGATTGGTCCGCGGTGTCGGCAGTCAGTCACACTGCGATCGGGACTAAAATCATGCATTCATTTTTTTTGTTTATGTCAAATGTCAAAACTGAAATAAAGAGACTCGGGAGCTTTAGCGTCCGAGTCCGCTTAACCCTAGTCTTCTCTTAAAAAGTTGGTAGCGAGATATATCGACTTTCGAGTTTTAGTATCGAAAGTGCGAGATTTAATTTTTGTCGGTTTATTCGTGCTGTGATTGGTCGGCGGTGTCGTCAGTCAGTTACACTGCGATCGGGACCAAAATCATGCATTCATTGTTTTGTTTATGCTAAATGTCGAAACTCATAGAAAGAGACTCGCTTCTGCGAGAGACTCGCTAGCTTCTAGCGCTTCAGCGCCCGAGTCCTTAACCCTAGTCCTCCCTTAAAAAGTTCATAAGTAACGGATGGGATTGTCATCGTTTTATTCGTCCTGTGATTGGTTGCTAGGAAATACCGTGGTAAACAAATTCAGTTTGGTGTCAAATTTGACATAAGAGGACGGGCGCTGCAGCGCCCGTAACCTTTTAAAGCTTTATTAGAGCGCAGCAGCGCACAAATTTATCAGGCACGCGCGCCAGCGCGTGTGATTAGTATATTTATAAGAAATCAATGAAAAACGATTCCTTGGTTTAAGGATAATTTTCATTAATTCAATGACACTACATTTCATGTAATAATCAAATGATCAAAAATTCATTTTTGATCATTCAAAGAAAATATAATATTAGCTTAAGTATATTATTTCATTGATTTCAAAGAAATGTTTCATAGGTTGATATTTTAATGATATTTTGACATTTTTATGAAATTCCAACTATAGATGAACCACCTTTTTGACAGTGTACATGCGGTGATAGGTTTATTGATAGGA
This sequence comes from Ephialtes manifestator, assembly GCA_963970395.1. Classification (NCBI taxonomy): domain Eukaryota; kingdom Metazoa; phylum Arthropoda; class Insecta; order Hymenoptera; family Ichneumonidae; genus Ephialtes; species Ephialtes manifestator. Next base: position 41,460,208 of record OZ019968.1, on the reverse strand, counting down.
AATCTATCAAGCACGGTGAATACCATCGTTGATTAAACGTCAATATATGCCGCCCAGAATCCAGCTTTATACCTTAGTGTGCCAGTTTGCAACGCGCTTAAAGCGCACAGACAAGCTCAACAGTAACTCTGGTGAATCCGTTAGATGCGTGGCGCTGTGTACATACAATGCATGCGACGTTAAGTTTCGATGGGACATACACGCGCACAAGCTTGGCTTCCAGAGTAGATCGAATTTCTCTATATTGGAAACAGAATGAGGGGAGAAGTAAAACTTGAGTCCCCTTTTCCGTGTGCTATTACGCCGGAGTCCTGAATACCGGCACAAGGATCGTGGAATACACAGAAAGGAGGAAGATGGGTGAAGGTAAGTCCTCGCAGCGCCCTCTTTCTCACTCGACTTTCGATAGATATCGATAACCTCAAATGCCAACGTTATAAATCGAACAGTAACGCTCGCGTAACGTGATGTACGAACAGTTTAAGGGCATCGGACGTTATTGGAATTTACTGAGCCGAAAATTGGGACGCCTGCTAAGGCCGGCGTTCTCCTTTATCTATTTCTCTCTTGGAGTCGTTCTTACCACCCACCAGTGTCTGTTCTGCAGCGGGGAATGAGGTACATCAAACTGGTTCACAGTATGGGGCTACACCATGCCACGTTCGCCCCGAACCGGAATTACGTGTTCCTTGATTCTCCTTCCTGGCTTCGCACAGTCTTCACTCCATTCGAGCTTCCGGCATTTATCGTGTATCCTTTGTCTCACTCGGTCTTCTAGGTTACTTCGAGTCGAACCGCGCCGGTTGAAGCTCGAGACTTCGGTCTCTTGGCTCCTCGTTCGAGCCACCATCAAGTTTTTTTCAGAGGTGCCACCAACAACGGTGATCTTTGCCTAGATGGTAGTAATTCCTTCTTTTTAAAATAAATATTCTGGTCTCTACTTGGTTCTCATTTCCCCACAGAAGCTCCTTTTGTACTTTCTCAACCTCCGCCATACTCTGCCAGTTCCAGGCCATGTATACGTAGTATACGTATGGTATCTATACTATATCTCCCAAGAGTGTTTCAACTTTTCCTTCGCCTCGTCTGTACTTCTCCCTCGCGGTCCATCTCCACCGTTCCCCGCGTACAGCGTGGCTGCCTCTGCCTCGTTGCTTAGTTCTCGTTTCCTGTCCAACTTTAAATTGGTAAATAATTATGCCCACCACATCTACCCAGCTTCCTTTTCTCTTAAATTTTTTTCACATGTACCTTCTAATGAGTGCTGAAAGATGAAGTAACATTTCAGCAGACGTACCTTATCCGGACGTGGCTGAAACTAAAAATCTACGTTTTTCTTCCCTTGCGGAACAGAGATGCACTGGTTTTCTGGAATTGAGCTGAAACATAGTGCCTGTAGTTTGTAAAGGGTTGGAGCAAAAAGGTGGCGGCGCTTGTGGTATCTCGCAAACGTATTTAAATGCGGGTTCAGGCAGTTTCGGTCCCATCCGGCTCGCTTCGCATTAGAATAATTACATGCAGTCACCCGCACGTTCCATCGCTGGTTCATGCATGGGGCGTGGGACTGGGAATCTCTTTCGTGTGGACGCTTGCCGGACCTTGTGCTTCTCGTTCTTGTTGACCTACTCTTGCTCGGCAATGCCGAAGAGCGCGGATAGAAGGATGATTATATGCATGAAAAAAAAAAAAAATTTGTGTATTTGAACACGTTCGAAGGAGCAAATGGATTTTATTTTACCATTATCCTGTTGTTTTGCTAAAATATCAACCAATCTGGTTTTTCTGATATATCAAGAGATGGAATGAATTTGGATACATTTTCGACGAGCAATTTAATACAAGTATATTTTCTATATATATTCGTCAGATATTCCATAGAAAAGATAATATTCTGTATTATTTTTACTTAATGCATAATGCATGCAAGGCATGTTTAGCACATATATTTTCAGAGAAAATACCAGGAACTTGAGTTAATTTCGTAGAACGGACAAGGTACCATCTATCCCATTTACAAAAAGGAACTTCGCGTGAAAAACAGAAAAAAGAACAATAAGCGGAAGGGATGGAGAGCCCAGCAATGCGCCTTAATCTCCTTCTGCAAGAGTAAATGCACTCTCGGGAGATTATCCGAAATATAGAGCTTCGAATAAAGTCCGAGCGAACGAGAAAGAACCAAGTTTCATTTTTATTAGTATTTATTCAGAAATTCATATTTACCCGGTGGACAAGTTATGCGAGAGTCGTGAATATATACATACAGTTGAAGGTACTTCATAGACGAGCGGCGCTAGGGCTCGCTTTTAATGGGGCAGTTCGATGGCCCGGAAGTATTGCAGAAAACTAAAGAACGAGCTGTGCGGTGAACCACTAAGCAGTCGCTCGTTTCTTCTTATTCGTGATGGTAAACGTGCTTGTGGTATACATCACCAGCTGGAAAAGAACATCGTGACTTGAAGAGAACTCGTAACCGTGTGTAACGGTGAGAATACAAAAGAAGAGGGATAATGAGAGAGCGAGAGAAAATAATAGATGGCGGAAAAGAAAGCAGAGAACGGAGTATCGAATACGAATGGACAGGAGCTGGAGAAAGTGCACAGAGGGTGCAATCCTTTGCGGTCTAAAGGGGATGCTCGTGGCGATGGCGTTAGTGGTTGAAGGTATGATGGTGGCCGGCGTGGTAGTGGTTGTGACGTCGATGGGACTGTTGGTTTCTCTCTTACCCCAGTGAGCTCGTAACATCCGCACTCATCCCTCGATCCGGCTGGCTGCTGCTTAAAGTGCAGCGCTTACGTCAAGACGGGGGATGGATACACCGCGTTGACGTGGGAAAAATGCAGGTTTCGCGCTTTACGATCGTGGTGCATGGCTCGTGGAGTTCTAGGTGGTTGTACAGAAAGAGAGAGCGAAAGAGAAAGCGAAAATGGAATGGAGAGCAAAAGAGAGAGGGTGCTACCTAGTTTTTACGGTTTCGTTAAGCGACCGGCCTATAACCGTTGCGGTGTACTTCTGCCTCTAATGAAACATTTTACATCCGCACCTTAACTACCGTTAACCGGTGTGGCTTAACGTTACCTCCCTGCATGACGTCCTCAGCTCGTGCACACAACTCTGAATAGCGTTTACAGCAGTTTCGTATACCTACGCTATGCGATTAACCGTTGCGGTATCCGCTTCTCATTCTGTGAGGTCCCAGTCATTCATCTTTGTGAGTTCGCATTTCCAAAATCACGGCGACGAAACGTCAAACCTAAAACTTTTGCTCTCAACGAAGGATATTCTCTTAAGTGGTTTTTATTTGCGAATTAATCTCGTGAATTCATTACTTTTTAAGAGGATTTAGACTTATGCTCCCTTAGAGATTATCAAATAAGTCGTGGAAAGTTGGGCGAAATGCACTGAATAACAAACGTGGAGGTATTCAAATGCAAGCTCTCTTTTTACTCAACATAACAAAAATGCCGGATGAACACTGCTAATTATTTGGCGCAAGTACATCCTTCGCCGAAGGTGTACTGTACCTACTACTACTACTGACGATCGAACGTATTATTGTTATTGGATCAGTTTTGCTCTCCTACCTTCGTACATGGAATTCGATCTTTTATTCACGCAAAGTTTTCACTTCGGACACGGGTAATGGAACTGAAATGGAAGCTTGTACATAAATGATCAGTTTCTGGATTATCCGCTACAATACTAGTATTAATGCTAGCAAGGCACAAAAAACAATGAACGACAAGTATCGTTATTGATATATTACGTACTTTACCTATGCTGATTGCGGTTCACTGAATAATCAAAACGAGACAGAAGATCTTCTGGTAACGTTATGATTAAAGGTAGATAGATAGACTGCATCGTTAAGAGGCTACAGAGGAGGTATATGCGGGAAAATCAGGAAACGGAAAGGATGATGACGTCAGCAAGGGCGATGGGTGGTGAAGGGATATTTCACAGAATGCGACGTTCAGCCTGAGGGCTTGCTTAACGAGTAAAGTCACTACTACGTCTTCTCCAGCTAGCCTCGACGTTGGGTGTGTTGGTTCCACTACACGCTCTTTCTCTTCGCCTCTTTCCGTCTCTGGTGCAGTATCACGTCGCTGAACTATATTCGCAACTCGAAAGTCGAGCCAACAACTCTGAGACGAAAGTAAACAAACCAGCCAACCAACCAACTAAGTCGCAATGATCTCAACATCTTAATAAAGAGACCGAAAGAGCGTGAGCGGCCAAACTTGGAAAGGAAAAAGTGACGACACTCATTGCTGCTCCTACTTACTTCTGTTTAAAAGCTGAAAACTGTCTCTTTAAATGTAGAGAAGATTTTCGAAAAGTAGTAACAGTAGCAGCTTCACCTACGAAATTAAGTCTATCGTTCAGTACCAAAAATACTGTAACGTGCAATTAATAACCGATTGAACAGCATATATTTCTGGGTGGTGATAATCAATGATCATAAATGTAATGATTACATATTTCAATAGGCCTCGTACACAGATTATTCGGGCTCTGGACCACTGAATCATGGTTATAATTCTCGAATGTTCTAAAAGCCTCCAGAAAGTGACATTAACATTTACAACATTCGTCAATCATGACCATTACGCAGGCCTTTGATCCAGACCCAATATAGCTTACCTATTACCATTCCACGAACTACGGCTAATAGGAAACTATGGTTGATATTGCGAATGTTTTTTCCAGATTTATTTATACATTGAGTTTCCACCGATTAATTAACAATAATATGTAAAAAAGAGTCAATTATTGACGATATTGGTTCTCGATATTATGATTAAATCAGTCATATAAATTTTCTTTTTTAAAACCCATTTCTTTTTGAGTTATCCTAAAATGACCCAGATAGCCTACGGCAATGTTGCTGCATATAACGCACCTTCACTTTCCCTCTCGCGGTTTTCCTCACTCTGCTGAATATATAGCTCTATCGTACACTCAATTTCGAAAAAGATTACCTTGTCAGAATTCGATTGACGTGGCGGTTTATCTGCTGGCGGATCATCCTGTAGGCAGCACACCGCACGAACCCCCGGAGTGCTCGGAGAGCAGAAAATTTTTCAACCGGTAGTTACAAACGAACGTGGCAAACAGAGTCGACCGGCCGCAGTTTGGATTTTCCAGCAGCTCGTACGCAAAATACCGTCGCAAAATTTCTGTTCGTTGTACACATTTACTTCGTATACATATATAGGTGAGCACTTCCGCGGTATCACTCACGCAGCGCGGCCACCCTCCGGAAGAGCGCACTCTTCCCCACTCCGTCGGCATGAGCGGCAACGAGCGGCGGGCGTAGTCCAATTACCTACTGCGTATACCGTATACGTCGCGTTTTTTCTCGTTGTCCCCGAGATTTTACCGAGAATAATTTTCCTCTCTTACCGAAATTACGGAAACGGGCTGTACTATGGAGCACCGGTGGATGCGATGTAAGCGAAGGAAGGGGTTTGCGTAATACTAATTGCAAGAGGAGAATACAGATACACGGAGAATCCAAGCGCCGTATTCCGTGCGCGGTAACCACGGGCCACGTGAGAGATAAACCGGACGGATAACCGGCGAGGCGTGCGGCTGAACGATGCTGGGTATAACCTTGTTAGCAATTGCTGGGTCGCGTTATTGCTCGTTCTCCCCGTTTGCTCGGTGCTGCGTGAGGTTAGCGGGACACGAGAGAGAGAGATAGATAGTATATTTTACAGCAAGATAGATGAGTCGGTCCATGCGTTCCGCACTGGAATATATCAGTTCCTTATATATCAGTCGTACACAAGGATAACGGACGGAGATACAGCGAGAGTACTCCGGCTGTGCTAGTAATTCGATAATGCGGTCCTTTGTACTAACTAGGTTCTACACATGTAGGATCGTATACCAGCACTGGCATATACTATGCACCACCCTGTGCGCACCTTCTGTTAGTAATCAGACCGGATTGTGGCGCCACGACGTAGCTCTTACCTATACATCTACCTACACAACTCGAGGTAACCTCTCCCAGTCAGGAACCACATCTCTCCAATACACTCTTGGTGAACGGGGGGGTTGGTTGCTTGAATCGTACACGTGCTTATGTCCATGCGGGGCAGAGAGTTCCAGTACATTTGTGTACCAGCCGCAGAGACACATATATCCATCGGTAACCTATAACTACATGTGGATATAGAGCTTTGTCTTCAGCGTCCAGGTATGTGAGGTACGTAGGGGGTAAGGACCGTTTGTGTCTGTGTTTCCTGAACGCATACTTGCGTGGCAAAACATGGCACAATGTAACGTATAGTACGTATTATAGTGCTGTATGTAAGCGAATGGTGTGAGGGAAGCATACGCCGCGTGAGGATGAATTATCGGTGGGTGAGACCCAGCGGAAAGTTCTAAATTCCCATTACCTCAGGCGCTCGGGTAGAAACCGATAGGTTAGTTGCCCGATCCTAGATCCGGATTCAACCTCGATTATCCATGACTGCTCTCCCCCGGTGCTCGCGCATTTTCATCTTGTGGGATTTCATACTGGGGCGCAAGTGTGAGGGCGCGAACTGGTCCCTGGAGTGCAAACCTTTGCCGTGCCTGCGACTGCAGAAGCCAACTAGAAACCTCGAGCTTTAGGGGTGGGAGGCACAGAGACTTTACTGAGTGGCGTTAGAAGTATAATAATAGTGCTGCTGTAACTTACATAGGTCTATATGTATCTAGAGACATATCGGCATGTCCAGAAAAATTCTGTGGGCCAATGGTACCGATCTATATTATCGATATCCTCATGGTATCACCGATTTCCTGTCGCACTCCTCTGGGATAAAATGTGAGACTTGAGTTAAGAACACTCGACAATAGCTCGCTTTGTATTTGTTTCTATGGGTACGTATATTGCTGTTATGTGGCGGAAAGTTATCCCGAGATATTGGAACTTTTTGGTCTTGGATGTCGTCGACTTCTCTCGGTCACGAGTCACGGAAATATAAAGGTGGAGAAGAAGGGTGCATGGCTCGAATGTCATATCGAACATGCTGCATATACTGAGGTAGAGAGCCGATATTAATCCGGTGCATTTGATACATACTGATCCAAAGACTTATTGGGGTATAAGATATTATGCAGACAATGATTTAACAGACAATTTGGAAGCGGAAGGCAATCAGAAATAAATTCATAATTATAAATAATAATTGAACAAGTTATAGACTAATTATAATTACAAACGATAATAATTAATAATACTAATTAGTTAGTATATTTTTAGCTAGGCATATATACAGTTCGTCCAATTTATTATTTTACTATATATTATTTATCGTTGATGAGAACTTACTTTTCAAACGAAGTGCATAATTATGTATTTATTATTGTATAATCATTTCTCTTCTTCCTGCGAAATTAATCGAAGCGATTAGATAAATCATTACATCAAATTGGTCGCTTCATCACCTCAATTCGTGTTAGACATTAGATTCCTCGAAAAAATGAAAAAGAAAATGGTACATGAGATACTCTATGATTTTGTCAGCTCATCTGGAAGGTCCTGTGAAAAACATTCGTACCTTTTTGGAGTCTATCTCTGCGTCGCGATGAAATCTAAAGCGGGAGCGTAAAGCGTAGAGCGTAAAGTTTGTTAGCTATAGCCAGCAGCAGGTCTCCCGTCTCACCGCAGGACGAGAGCACGTAGGACGATATTGAAATCAACGGGCGGAAAGCAAAAGTTGGCCGGACACCTGACCCGGCAAGCCTGGTCGACGTAGGTCGCGAACACTCGGTTCTACTCTCTAACACAGATGGCTCCCGTGCATTCTCCTTGTACGTGAGTGTACAACAGTATCTGTTGGGGTGCGGTATGCATGTAAGCGACTGCATGCCCGGAAGCGGTGGCACGCGCTGAGCGAACGAAGGGCAACGAGACGGAACGAAACGAAACGGAGCGCCTTGAACTGATATACGTAGTATAATGCTCGGCAGGGTGGTTAGGATATACACTAGTAGGATATATTTGCAACGTGGGTGTACACTGAGTAAAATAGTGATTTTCCAGAAGTCACCCAGACGCCAGAAAGCTGATACTAGTTAGTAATCTGAATGTAGCCTTAATGGTAATCTGAATTATACCAAATTTATTGTTGGGACAACGAATAAGTTAGTTGACTCAGTAAATAAGATAGTTCATTAAACTATCATTAGTTGCCTAGTCCTCGAATAAATCGCGGTAATTCACTATTTTTCTTACGTTCCTGTGACAACACTGCGAATATACATACGTACGTTTCAGGTCGAATTTATCTGGTAGTCATTTATTCTTTTATTAATTTGCTGATATTTTTCACTCGTATTTTTTCATTTCTATTGAAAGTCATAATGGTGAATACTGCTGTTTTAATATTTTCAATACATTTTTGCTTCCTCATAGAGAAAGCTTTGTTTTCATGGAATTTTTTTTGTTGCGATTTTTCTGTGAGAGCATTCAGAATGGTTCATAACATCGAGTAAAGAGGTTTAGCAAAAATGCCCGTAAGTGTGTGTGTGCGTGTGTGTACACACAGGGCTTCGAAATTTCCATCACTTGTAACTCAAGAACCGCTCAACCGATTAACCTGAAATTTTGCACACAAGTGAAGCAACATCCAGTTTTTGATTGTTGCAGTTTTTGATAAAATATATTTAGAAATTTAGTACGCATAGCTTTTTGAATTAAAAAAAGTAGGTAAATCATCTGGCGTTCATAAAATTTAGGATATTTTGCTAAATAGTTCTTCATAAATGCAAGTAAATTTAATTTTGCTTGAGATTGTATTTGGCACGAATCGGTGGAGCGGTCCAAATTACACACCATTTTGAAAATAAAAAAAAATCCTTTGATTCTATTGGGCGATTCAGCTCAATGCAAAAAAATAATTTTGCCCATTTTGTATAAATTCACATTGCCGAACATCATTTGGCCGAATCGACATACCGCTGAATCGCTGTAATCTTTTCATTGTGGGCCCAAAATGCCTAAGTCTACTAACTATTCTGAGGCTCAATAATTTGATATTTATTCCAAGCCCTACGGATTATTCTGATGCTCGATGAACCTATTTAATTTCATCCCGAGAGTAGCAGTGATGGGCGGCACGTGGATAAAATAATTTTCGCTTTAACTTACGTACATCTATTATTTCCAACATTAGAAGGGCAAGGGACCGACTCTACATCTCCCAACTCTGCACAAAGACAAGTCGACACGAATGACTGTACACGCAGGCAACTCAACGTGTGTAGAGTTGGGAGGTTTAGAGTCAGTCGCTTGCCCATTACAAGTGTTGGAATGAATAGTTTTCAAGCACCGCGAGGCATTTTTATGTTCGACGATCTGTTTTTTATTGACCATGAGATAAGCGGTGCAGGGCGGCACTTGCATATATCCAAGTGCCGCCAAGCAGCCAAAAATCATTAACTTTATAAAGTGAATAATTTTTCGCTTCAATGCATACAACTGCACAATTTTCAACTTCACTCGTGTCAAATGGCTAGTTTTCGAGGTCTATGAGGTATTGTTACTTTTCTAAGTCCCCGAATAGACCTTCACCTCCAAGCCGAGAGAGGGGAGGGTGAAGTATCTCATGTGTTAGGGTTAGTGGAGGGTGTAAAGCTCCCGAGCCGTGTGACACCATAGTACATAGATATATACCTATATACAGGCAGTGCACAGCTCGAATTAAAACGTTGAGTACGTCGGTGTACGTGTACAGCGAAAGTGAGCAAGAACTTGAGTAACCGAGCAAGCGAGATACAGAACGTGGAACGAGCGAGTCAAGCAAGAAATGAGATGTGTATAGCGAAACTGGTGGGAAAGAACGAGCAGTGCGAGTGAGAAAAACATGTTATATTGGTGTGTGGAGGGTGAATATAAGAATGGGTGCAGTGGTAGAAGGGCAAGGGGTATAGAGGACCGACAGAGAGGCATGGGGGTGGGAAGGGGTGCGCACAGTTTCGTTCGCAATTACACCAGTGCGACTCCTGCCGGTATCCGTAAGCGGAACAACCCTCGTGCACCCCAGAGTTTCGCACCCTCGACGATCTTCCGTCAGGTCGACGATGCTGGTGGGGTGGCGAGAACCGCCGTATACGCCCATTTAATTAATAGTTGCCGAGCGTTCGTTGCTTACGGAATTTTACCCGTGATTTTCGCCGGGGCGGTTAATTAGAAAATTATGTAGGTAACCCCCACGCACCACCTCCGCCACTGTACTGGTACAGGCACAACTCGCCTGTCTACACACGCCCGCTACGGTCACAGGACGCAGCGCCCTTCACTCTACTTGGTGCTGCTGTTCCGCCGGAGCGCTTCCGCAACTACGAAATAACCCATAGTTCTGTTTCCTGTTTTATACTTTTACATGAACTCTCACAGCCTTCATCTCCCGGTTACTCATCGGCTTTATGTTATAGTAATAATATTCAAAAGTTATTAATAACTTTGCATACATTTTTTTAAAAAGTTGTTTGGTTCTTTATTTCTGCTGGGTGACCTCCCCCTAATGTGTCACCATAGGATTGTTCGTAATAATTCTGAATTTCCAGTCTTTAGGTAAAAGAGCACACAAACATAGGCCCCACCCAGGCCCTGTTCAAGCCAAGCCCCCCCCCCCCCCCCCCCTAGTAGAAAATATATCCCGTGCAGAAATATAGTTGGGACTCCAACTTGGCCCTTTCTAGATTGCCCTAGTTGTAGTAGAGGCCCTACTAGGCTAGTCACGATTGAAAGTACTACCCGTTAGAGGCTCAATATGGGCGACCTTAGTGAGGGTTCCACATTTAAGCCTGATTAGGCCCTGAAGTTTGTCGTGGTGGCCTCTGTTGAGCCTAGTAAGGTTCTAGAGTAGATTCCCTATTGTGGATGCCACGTTTATACCTAAAAAGGCCCCTTATTTAATCGCGGCTGCCCGAACTAATTTCTGCAGGGGATAGGGCCTTACCGGATGTTAGGCTATGGCTTCACAGCGGGCCCTGATTTGCGCCAGATGTAACCCTACAAATTTTCTACTCAGGCTATGAGGTACTTTTAGGCTCTGATTATTCCCGCGTAAAAATGATGAGGTCCAGGATGGAGTCTGCGCAGTTCAGGATGGGAAACTGCCCAGATTCCATCCTGCACTCCTCATTTTTTCAAAGCGGGTTGTAAAGGTCCCATGGCCTTCCCGCACCAGTTAGGATTCCTCAAAGTCTGGTATATTAAATTCCAGATACAAATATGATACAAATATAAATAACGGTAGTAATATCATTCTATTTTTACATTAAACATGATTTAAAAAATCATGATTTAAAAAACATGATTTAAAAAATCATGTTTAATATGCAATTAGTTTAATATTAACATTTGTATTGTACATTTAAAATACCAGTCTGTGCATCGGAGCTTCCTATTTTTGTATATTAATTTTACTAACATTTTTAACATTGTAGTCTTCCAAGTCTCAATGATTATCACAGACAGATGCGTTTGGGTCATTTACGTGCATCGCCCTCTTGCGCCTGTGCCGTAGGTAACTCTAGTATTTATTTTTTATTAGGATATTCCTTCATATGCCATATTCAGATTTTTACAGGCGGTTTTATTTATACTGAAACTCTACTTTATGGGAATAGATTAGACACTCAGAAAAACTGTTTCCCGCCCAGCAGTTGGCGCGAAAGCCAGTATGTGGCTAATATGGTCACCCGTTCAAGTTACGGCCGCAAGAAATAGTGCTTAATTCTGGGTACTACCAAAGCCACACCCCGACGTCGCTATCACCACTGTCGGTTAGACAACTCTAGTAATTTATGAAATAGTTATAGATTTTATGGACTATAACTACGAATAGTTATAGACTTTATAGACTATAACTACGTATACTTATAGACTTTATAGACTATAACTTCATAGACTTTAACTACGAATAGTTATAGGCTTAATTACTGAGTTGCGGAGTATTATCTGTCGAATATCAGTTGCATTTACAAAGACACTTACATGAGACTAACATATATTTTGGTGATCTTATTACAAAGTTATCACAATATAATATCACTGTTAAGGTGTCACTGTACACGACGTAGTACTAAGTTCATAGTGTACCGTGTAGATGTACGTTGGGCACGTATTCAGACAGTCTGCCAAAATTACTAGAAATTCCTACGGTTTATCGTGCCTCAGATACTACCCAAACGACGGTGCGCGGCAACTACAATAATAATCAATACAGTAATTGGCCACACAACGGAATCAAAAACAGAGTTATTGGCATATCTCGTACCATCTTGAACGACCTACTACAAAGACTGCTAATAGCTAGAAGGTCGCCAATAACTGCACTGCTCATATAATACTATAGCAGCAGTACTGGAAGATTCCATGAGGTTTCCAAGCAGGACGAGGGCGAAAGGTGCAGACAGGAGGAGAGAGAGGGTTAAGTAAACTTTGTTCCGACTTGGCGTTGCCCGCAAGGATGTCGAGTCTCGGTCGCACCTTACAGCATGAATACGTAATTCTGTAATCCGTGTACATCTCACTAGCTCTCTCTCTCTCTCTCTCTTATTCTCTCTCTGTCTGCCTCTTACACGAACTTCCTTGACTTCAGTATGTTCTCTGTGAGTCTAAGCGCACAGTGACGATGCATACAGACCGCGCAATACTCCAGTTTACAACTGTGTATATATTGCAGGCTCCAGTGTCTGGTATCTGACAGGCGTTGAACCGGTCCAGATCTAACTAACCCTGTACAGTACGGTATGCTCCAAGATTCCCGAAGGCAAACGTCTTGCCGCATACCAGGATCACAAGGCAACCCACGCAGCTTAGTCGATAAGATATGCGGCATGGAGGTCAACATCTCCGACTCGCTGAGAGCTTGAGAGTTAAGGGGGGACTGCGAAATATCTCTCGGTTTCAACGTCACTGCAGCGTTATTGTACTCTCAAAGTCAAACAAATCGTGTTAAATCGTGTTCTACCGTGAATGTATTCAATTCCATGTAGACCAAATGTACATTATTGCCGTGATGGACTCCTAACATAAGTTATCCTGCTGCGGATAATCTGAATTATTGCAATACCTTCAGCTTTCATTTCTGAAGTCTTACACGGAACGAAATGTATGGTTGTGACAACTACGTTTCCAATTTGCTGTAGCCAAGGCGTCAAAAATTAGTTGCTCCAACCATATCGAATAGTAACCTCAACTATTCACAGATTACTTAGTTCTTGCGAGATTGGTAAGCGTAACCAATTCAATCGTTGAAACTACTAATCGAATCGTTAGGACAACCACACCGAGGAAAAAGATTTCATTGACGCCAAAGAAACGGGTGGATTGATTTTTTTTTCATTAATTTCAACGAAATATTTCTTTGATTTCAATGAAATAGTGCATTTGAATTTCAAAGAGAACATTTCATTGCCTGTAAATAAAGATTTACTTAGTAAGCATATAATAAAGAAACAGTTTTATTGTTTTAAAGAGACGTTTTCATTGGTTCAAAGAAACGTTTTCATTGATCTCTCTCTCGCACCTAACCTCACTTTTTTGTTTTCCGGTTCTCCCGAACGAACGACTTCGAGTTTCGAGGAGCCAGAAGCTTAGCCTATTTCTGTCGTACTTCCTTACATACTCACAAAGTTTGAGCTTTATCTGCCGCGTACTTCAGGAAAAAATAGGTTTCGAAATTTTGAGCTGGTAAGAAGAAGGTTTCATTGAATCAGAGACGATATATTTGAAATCAATGAAAAAGGTTCATTGTTTTAAAGAAATGTTTCTTAGAATCAATGTCACTACTTTTTATTGAGTTTGAGATCATTCAAAGAAAAGATAGCATTGAAATTCAAGTATTTCATTTCATTGGCAAAGATTTCCGTGAATCAATGAAACTTTTTCTCTCGGTGCATTTGAGTTACAAGAGAAATAGAATTATCGATTGGTTGTGTCAACTCATTTTTTGGTTATGACAACTAATCTTTTCTTTCCGTGTATAAATAGATACAGCCAGAAAGTTGTTCAATACGTTTTCTCTATTTCAAAGAAAGAATTGCCCTTAGTCATTGTTCTATAAAATATTGTTTCTTCTCACAAATTTCTAATATTGTAATCTCCGTTGAAACTTTCCATGGCCGTTAAAGTACGTGTAGATTGTTACATCTGGTGAACTCGTGGATATATGCTATTCTTGAATTAAATATTACTCACAAGAAATCTTCCCAGGAATTCTTGCAAAGCGCGGTGGGTCGATGCAGCGAACCAAGAATCAGAATCAGCATCGGTTTACCTCATCCACTTGCTCCTTCTCGTACTGGTACTCGCACAGACTTACAGGTACGTGTATATGATTCATCCGCCGGCTGAAGTTGAATATTTTAAGCGGAGCAGGGATTGTTGTCAAAAGTTTTTACGGACAAGATGGAAAAGCTGAGATTAGTACCGAAACAACAGAAATTACTCTATCATTATCATAACACAATTGTAATCTTGCACTCAAGGTTCCAAATAATAAGTTGTCTTTTCCGAAAGGGCTTTTGAGGTTTTGTGTTGGAATGCAAGGTGCTCTTACAAAATAGGAATCGGATGATTTATTAAATATCTAGTAATAATATAAAAAGATTTTGAAAATTTACAAGCTTGAAAAAATCTATTTAAGATCATTACCTTTTGACATACCTATTATGTATAGGTATTTCATATACCTATTATATCGTAGATATTGTGTTTGTTCGAGCAATCTCGAAAGTTTGTGGATTTTGAGGTGAATCGATATTATTCTGTAATATCGATCGTCATGTTAGCTTCTCTATTCTGGGGTGGGATCCTGACGCTCCCGTAACTCATTCGTTCCGATTTTAACATCATCAGGTTATGCATATCTATAAATACAATCAGATGTAACATTCATATCGTTGCGAGAGCGTCAATAACCCATCCCAGGTTGTCTCTCTTCAAGAAATCAGTGGGTAAAATATCTCGCATTTCGATATATGTATTATTGGCATTTTATTCGGTCCGTAAATGGCTGTCGTACTAGCGTGAAGTTGATACTCGTTGACGAACAGCTTCAGGTATGTTGTTCACTTTGACAGTTCTAAAATTGATGCACCGCGAGATTGTGATTTGTGTTAAGCAATAGGAAATTATAATTAGAGATGAAGGAGGAGAGTGACACCGGTGACAATATATTCCCGATGAATTCCACAATAAAAAATTACAAAAACGTCGACAGTTTGTCCAGGGACTTCGAATGGTCGATGGCACGAGAGCTTGTTTGGTTGGTTATCACGACTCGCACGATTCGAAAATTCACATCATAGGTCTCAAGGTCTGTTGCGACGAGGGGTGAGCTTCGAATTATCATCTCCGTTTAATAAATATGACCCATGTACGAATTCAGGTATACTGCCAGAGTTACCAATACGGTCCAGTACTGGAACGGGATCGGCCGCCAAGTGTCGTTGAGCAGTGCTGTTACAGTACTGATCAACCTCTGGCTCCGTACCGCGCCAGTAGTGGTGGCCAGTACTTCCAAGACAAAATATACGGCACTCAGCCAGCGGTCGTCCAAGTACTGGGCACGGACTTGGACGAAACTCGTCTTATTGTTGGCAAGCAAACTGCGCCAGTACTAACCTGGTATGCGTCTGAGTACTGGGGCAGTACTGTCCCGACAGTTGTGCTTTGTACTGGCTGACAATATTGCCGGGACACCGCCGATAGTCGTCTGAGTACTGGGCGCGGACTGGGACAAAACTCGTCTTATTGTCGGTGAGCAAATTTTGCCAGTACCAGTCTGGCTGGCAACTCAATATTGGAGTAATACTGTCCCAACAGTTGTCCTTTGTGCTGGCTGAAAATGTTGCCGGAGCACTGGTGAAAGTCGTCGGAGTACTGGGCGCGGACTTCCCCAAAACTCGTCTTATTGTCGGTGAGCAAACTTTGCCAATACTAGCCTGGCATGCGTCTGAGTACTGGGGCAGTACTGTCCCGACAGTTGTGCTTTGTGCTGGCTGACAATATTGCCGGCACATCGCCGATAGTCGTCTGAGTACTGGGCGCGGATTAGGACAAAACTCGTCTTATTGTCGGTGAGCAAATTTTGCCAGTACCAGTCTGGCTTACGACTCAATATTGGGGTAATACTATCCCAGCAGTTGTCCTTTGTGCTGGCTGAAAATGTTGCCGGAGCACCGGTGAAAGTCGTCGCAGTACTGGGCGCGGACTTGGCCAAAACTCGTCTTATTGTCGGTGAGCAAACTTTGCCAATACTAGCCTGGCATGCGTCTGAGTACTGGGGCAGTACTGTCCCGACAGTTGTGCTTTGTGCTGGCTGACAATATTGCCGGCACATCGCCGATAGTCGTCTGAGTACTGGGCGCGGACTAGGACAAAACTCATCTTATTGTCGGTGAGCAAATTTTGCCAGTACCAGTCTGGCTTAGGACTCAATATTGGGGTAATTCTGTCCCAACAGTTGTCCTTTGTGCTGGCTGAAAATGTTGCCGGAGCACCGGTGAAAGTCGTCGGAGTACTGGGCGCGGACTTGGCCAAATCTCGTCTTATTGTCGGTGAGCAAACTTTGCCAATACTAGCCTGGCATGCGTCTGAGTACTGGGGCAGTACTGTCCCGACAGTTGTGCTTTGCACTGGCTGAAAAAATTGCCGGACCACCGACGAATGCCGTCCAAGTACGGGGCACGGACTTGACCAAAACTCGTCTTATTGTCGGCGAACAAACTTTGCCAGTACTAGCTTGACATGCGACTGAGTACGGGAATAATACTGTTTCGACAGTTGTCCTTCGTACTGACTGAATATATTTCCAGACCGCCGGCGAAAGTCGTCCAAGTACTGGGAGCGGACTTCGCCGAAGCTTGTTTTTTTGTCGGCAAGCAAACTTTGCCAATACTAGCCTCGCATTCGACGGAGTACTGGGGCAGTACTGTCCCGACAGTTGTGCTTTGCACTGGCTGAAAAAATTGCCGGACCACCGACGAATGCCGTCCAAGTACGGGGCACGGACTTGACCAAAACTCGTCTTATTGTCGGCGAACAAACTTTGCCAGTACTAGCTTGACATGCGACTGAGTACGGGAATAATACTGTTCCGACAGTTGTCCTTCGTACTGGCTGAATATATTTCCAGACCACCGGCGAAAGTCGTCCAAGTACTGGGAGCCCACTTCGCCGAAACTCGTCTTTTTGTCGGCAAGCAAATTTTGCCAATACTAACCTGGCATTCGACTGAGTACTGGGGTAATGCTGTCCCAACAGGTGTGCGTTGTACTGGTTGAATATATTGCCGGAACACCGCCGAGAGCTGTCCGAGTGCTGGGCCCGGACTAGGCCGAAACTTATTTTATTGTTATAGAGCAAACTTTGCTAGTATCAGCCTGACATACAACTAAGTACTGGCATTATACTGCACCGAAATTTATGTTTTATACAGACTTTATAATATTGTCGACGGATATCCAAGACTCGTTAGAGTACTGGAGTTACACTGTCCCAACGCTGGCCGAAAATTGTATTCATATTCGTATAAAGTAACATCGAAATCCTTTACGTATCCAGTCTCTGATTGAAATTTAGTTACGGTTTACATTTTGGTCTGCCATTTTGAAATTCTGCATTTCGATACGCCATCTTGGACCCGTGACTTAATTCGTGAATTTCGTATTCAGATTCGTTATCAGGGACTGCGAAAACCTATGGGTGTTGAGTTTCATCTAAATCGAAACGGTTTTTAATATCTGGTCCGCCATATTGGATTCGCCATTTCGAATTTCCTAATGTGCAGTTAAGGTTCGTAGTCAACGACATAAATAGCTTTCGGGTACGGAGTCTTATTCACACCACGTTACTTTTAGCATTTTCGGTCCGCCATATTGGCTCCGCCATTTTGAATCTCTCAATTTTGAGATCAGATTCGTAATCAGCGACCTCGAAAATACCGGGTGGCATATTTTTACTCAAATCCGTCTATATTTCTGTGATTGTTATACTCGAAGCAACCTTTATGAAAGTCTAGTATCAGAAATCCATATAGTCGGTTTGGTCTAGTGGTTAGCGTGTACGTTCTTAGGTAGATAGGTAGTTAGGTAGGTCGATAGGTCTTAGGTTCAAATCCCCACACATCACTTCTCAGGGAGCATCACGGAAAAATTGTAATTGTAAAGGAATCACTTTTTTTCTTTTTTTAATATTACTAAAATAATATTACCAATATAATTAATATCATAACATATTTTTATTATGTAATATATAAATTTAATAATAATATGAATATTAATATTCGGTTCTGGTTCGGTACTGGCTCGCTTCTGAAACTGGACCTCGGCCCAACGGCTCACACTCAGTGTCGGCGCAATACCGTGAGGTAAGCGTTGGACCGGTATGATCATCCCGGAGTTGTGCCATCGTTCAGTCAATACCTCTTCAGTATCGGTTGTACCTTACCAGAATTAGTTGCCAGCACCGGCATCGTTAGAAAAACCTTACTGGCACTGTACAGACTGAAGATTCTCCTCGGGACTACGGTTCAACTCTGGTCCAGTACTGGCCCAACGTACTTCACCAGTACCGCTAGCCAGTACCATGCCAATACCAAGGGGCAAACATAGGACCGGTATGATCATCCCAACGTTGCGCCAGCGTTGAGTCTGTAATGTTACAATACCTCCCCAGTATTACTCGCCAGTACCGTCAACGTTGGCAACGGTACTGCGCCAAGACCCAGCCGGTTTGAGATTCGTACATGGGGAATTGTATGTTAATTCATCACCGCAACTTACAGATTAAATATGATATTGAAATGGTAGTATAATTTCTAACCATGCACAACATCTAATAGCAATTCACTAAACTAATAAAATAGCACGAGTTCTTATATCGAAAATGCAAGTTATTTTATCCACGACAATATGTAAAAGACAGTACGCTAATAACAATTTTAGTAACGAAGTTTAATGGTTAGCGCGAGAAGCACGGATCCGCTGCTAGTGATTTTTGAAATTGGAATTTTATTCCGTTTCTGATTTCAGAATTCACAGGTCCGACTTTTGGTCGGAAATGCAACCTCTTTAGGTTCCATTTCCGACCAAAAGTCGGACTAATATTTAGGTTCTTTTACCTACATTTTATTTTCTTCAAGATATCAAATTTTGGCCTTCACTATCGTTCTCAAGTCGCATATTGTACCCCAGAAAGTACCGGTTACATGCCTTTTTAGGACGATTTTTGAAAAAGTCACTTTTGGTCGGATCTTCACAGATCCGACTTTTGATCGGAAAATCCAACCTAAAGAACCTAAATTTTATTTTCTTCAAGATAGCGAATTTTGGCCTTCACTATCGTTCTCAAGTCGCATATTGTACCCCTGAAAGTACAGGTTACATGCCTTTTTACGACGATTTTTGAAAAAGTCACTTTTGGTCGGATCTTCACAGATCCGACTTTTGATCGGGAAATCCAACATAAAGAACCTAAATTTTATTTTCTTCAAGATATCGAATTTTGGCCTTCACTACCGTTCTCAAGTCGCATATTGTACCCCAGAAAGTACCGGTTACATGCCTTTTTACGACGACTATTGAAAAAGTCACTTTTGGTCGGATCTTCACAGATCCAACTTTCGGTCGGAAAATCCAACCTAAAGAACCTAAATTTTATTTTCTTCAAGATATCGAATTTTGGCCTTCACTATCGTTCTCAAGTCGCATATTGTACCCCAGAAAGTACCAGTTACATGCCTTTTTAGGACGATTTTTGAAAAAGTCACTTTTGGTCGGATCTTCACAGATCCGACTTTTGATCGGAAAATCCAACCTAAAGAACCTAAATTTTATTTTCTTCAAGATATCGAATTTTGGCCTTCACTATCGTTCTCAAGTCGCATATTGTACCCCAGAAAGTACCGGTTACATGCCTTTTTAGGACGATTTTTGAAAAAGTCACTTTTGGTCGGATCTTCACAGATCCGACTTTTGATCGGAAAATCCAACCTAAAGAACCTAAATTTTATTTTCTTCAAGATAGCGAATTTTGGCCTTCACTATCGTTCTCAAGTCGCATATTGTACCCCAGAAAGTACCGGTTACATGCCTTTTTACGACGATTTTTGAAAAAGTCACTTTTGGTCGGATCTTCACAGATCCGACTTTTGATCGGGAAATCCAACCTAAAGAACCTAAATTTTATTTTCTTCAAGATATCAAATTTTGGCCTTCACTATCGTTCTCAAGTCGCATATTGTACCCCAGAAAGTACCGGTTACATGCCTTTTTAGGACGATTTTTGAAAAAGTCACTTTTGGTCGGATCTTCACAGATCCGACTTTTGATCGGAAAATCCAACCTAAAGAACCTAAATTTTATTTTCTTCAAGATATCGAATTTTGGCCTTCACTATCGTTCTCAAGTCGCATATTGTACCCCAGAAAGTACCGGTTACATGCCTTTTTACGACGATTTTTGAAAAAGTCACTTTTGGTCGGATCTTCACAGATCCAACTTTCGGTCGGAAAATCCAACCTAAAGAACCTAAATTTTATTTTCTTCAAGATATCGAATTTTGGCCTTCACTATCGTTCTCAAGTCGCACATTGTACCCCAGAAAGTACCGGTTACATGCCTTTTTACGATGATTTTTGAAAAAGTCACTTTTGGTCGGATCTTCACAGATCCGACTTTTGATCGGGAAATCCAACCTAAAGAACCTAAATTTTATTTTCTTCAAGATATCCAATTTTGGCCTTCACTATCGTTCTCAAGTCGCATATTGTACCCCAGAAAGTACCGGTTACATGCCTTTTTACGACGATTTTTAAAAAAGTCACTTTTGGTCGGATCTTCACAGATCCGACTTTCGGTCGGAAAATCCAACCTAAAGAACCTAAATTTTATTTTCTTCAAGATATCGAATTTTGGCCTTCACTATCGTTCTCAAGTCGCACATTGTACCCCAGAAACTACCGGTTACATGCCTTTTTACGATGATTTTTAAAAAAGTCACTTTTGGTCGGATCTTCACAGATCCAACTTTCGGTCGGAAAATCCAACCTAAAGAACCTAAATTTTATTTTCTTCAAGATATCCAATTTTGGCCTTAACTATCGTTCTCAAGTCGCATATTGTACCCCAGAAAGTACCGGTTACATGCCTTTTTACGACGATTTTTGAAAAAGTCACTTTTGGTCGGATCTTCACAGATCCAACTTTCGGTCGGAAAATCCAACCTAAAGAACCTAAATTTTATTTTCTTCAAGATATCGAATTTTGGCCTTCACTATCGTTCTCAAGTCGCATATTGTACCCCAGAAAGTACCGGTTACATGCCTTTTTACGACGATTTTTGAAAAAGTCACTTTTGGTCGGATCTTCACAGATCCGACTTTCGGTCGGAAAATCCAACCTAAAGAACCTAAATTTTATTTTCTTCAAGATATCGAATTTTGGCCTTCACTATCGTTCTCAAGTCGCATATTGTACCCCAGAAAGTACCGGTTACATGCCTTTTTAGGACGATTTTTGAAAAAGTCACTTTTGGTCGGATCTTCACAGATCCGACTTTTGATCGGAAAATCCAACCTAAAGAACCTAAATTTTATTTTCTTCAAGATATCCAATTTTGGCCTTCACTATCGTTCTCAAGTCGCATATTGTACCCCAGAAAGTACCGGTTACATGCCTTTTTACGACGATTTTTGAAAAAGTCACTTTTGGTCGGATCTTCACAGATCCGACTTTTGATCGGAAAATCCAACCTAAAGAACCTAAATTTTATTTTCTTCAAGATATCGAATTTTGGCCTTCACTATCGTTCTCAAGTCGCATATTGTACCCCAGAAAGTACCGGTTACATGCCTTTTTACGACGATTTTTGAAAAAGTCACTTTTGGTCGGATCTTCACAGATCCGACTTTTGATCGGGAAATCCAACCTAACGAACCTAAATTTTATTTTCTTCAAGATATCGAATTTTGTCCTTCACTATCGTTCTCAAGTCGCTTATTGTACCCCAGAAAGTACCGGTTACATGCCTTTTTACGATGATTTTTGAAAAAGTCACTTTTGGTCGGATCTTCACAGATCCAACTTTCGGTCGGAAAATCCAACCTAAAGAACCTAACTTTTATTTTCTTCAAGATATCGAATTTTGGCCTTCACTATCGTTCTCAAGTCGCACATTGTACCCCAGAAAGTACCGGTTACATGCCTTTTTACGATGATTTTTGAAAAAGTCACTTTTGGTCGGATCTTCACAGATCCAACTTTCGGTCGGAAAATCCAACCTAAAGAACCTAAATTTTATTTTCTTCAAGATATCCAATTTTGGCCTTCACTATCGTTCTCAAGTCGCATATTGTACCCCAGAAAGTACCGGTTACATGCCTTTTTACGACGATTTTTGAAAAAGTCACTTTTGGTCGGATCTTCACAGATCCGACTTTTGATCGGAAAATCCAACCTAAAGAACCTAAATTTTATTTTCTTCAAGATATCGAATTTTGGCCTTCACTATCGTTCTCAAGTCGCATATTGTACCCCAGAAAGTACCGGTTACATGCCTTTTTACGACGATTTTTGAAAAAGTCACTTTTGGTCGGATCTTCACAGATCCGACTTTTGATCGGAAAATCCAACCTAAAGAACCTAAATTTTATTTTCTTCAAGATATCCAATTTTGGCCTTCACTATCGTTCTCAAGTCGCATATTGTACCCCAGAAAGTACCGGATACATGCCTTTTTACGACGATTTTTGAAAAAGTCACTTTTGGTCGGATCTTCACAGATCCGACTTTTGATCGGAAAATCCAACCTAAAGAACCTAAATTTTATTTTCTTCAAGATATCGAATTTTGGCCTTCACTATCGTTCTCAAGTCGCATATTGTACCCCAGAAAGTACCGGTTACATGCCTTTTTACGACGATTTTTGAAAAAGTCACTTTTGGTCGGATCTTCACAGATCCGACTTTTGATCGGGAAATCCAACCTAACGAACCTAAATTTTATTTTCTTCAAGATATCGAATTTTGTCCTTCACTATCGTTCTCAAGTCGCTTATTGTACCCCAGAAAGTACCGGTTACATGCCTTTTTACGATGATTTTTGAAAAAGTCACTTTTGGTCGGATCTTCACAGATCCAACTTTCGGTCGGAAAATCCAACCTAAAGAACCTAAATTTTATTTTCTTCAAGATATCGAATTTTGGCCTTCACTATCGTTCTCAAGTCGCACATTGTACCCCAGAAAGTACCGGTTACATGCCTTTTTACGATGATTTTTGAAAAAGTCACTTTTGGTCGGATCTTCACAGATCCAACTTTCGGTCGGAAAATCCAACCTAAAGAACCTAAATTTTATTTTCTTCAAGATATCCAATTTTGGCCTTCACTATCGTTCTCAAGTCGCATATTGTACCCCAGAAAGTACCGGTTACATGCCTTTTTACGACGATTTTTGAAAAAGTCACTTTTGGTCGGATCTTCACAGATCCGACTTTTGATCGGAAAATCCAAGCTAAAGAACCTAAATTTTATTTTCTTCAAGATATCGAATTTTGGCCTTCACTATCGTTCTCAAGTCGCATATTGTACCCCAGAAAGTACCGGTTAAATGCCTTTTTAGGACGATTTTTGAAAAAGTCACTTTTGGTCGGATCTTCACAGATCCGACTTTTGATCGGAAAATCCAACCTAAAGAACCTAAATTTTATTTTCTTCAAGATATCCAATTTTGGCCTTCACTATCGTTCTCAAGTCGCATATTGTACCCCAGAAAGTACCGGTTACATGCCTTTTTACGACGATTTTTGAAAAAGTCACTTTTGGTCGGATCTTCACAGATCCGACTTTTGATCGGAAAATCCAACCTAAAGAACCTAAATTTTATTTTCTTCAAGATATCGAATTTTGGCCTTCACTATCGTTCTCAAGTCGCATATTGTACCCCAGAAAGTACCGGTTACATGCCTTTTTACGACGATTTTTGAAAAAGTCACTTTTGGTCGGATCTTCACAGATCCGACTTTTGATCGGGAAATCCAACCTAACGAACCTAAATTTTATTTTCTTCAAGATATCGAATTTTGTCCTTCACTATCGTTCTCAAGTCGCTTATTGTACCCCAGAAAGTACCGGTTACATGCCTTTTTACGATGATTTTTGAAAAAGTCACTTTTGGTCGGATCTTCACAGATCCAACTTTCGGTCGGAAAATCCAACCTAAAGAACCTAAATTTTATTTTCTTCAAGATATCGAATTTTGGCCTTCACTATCGTTCTCAAGTCGCACATTGTACCCCAGAAAGTACCGGTTACATGCCTTTTTACGATGATTTTTGAAAAAGTCACTTTTGGTCGGATCTTCACAGATCCAACTTTCGGTCGGAAAATCCAACCTAAAGAACCTAAATTTTATTTTCTTCAAGATATCCAATTTTGGCCTTCACTATCGTTCTCAAGTCCCATATTGTACCCCAGAAAGTACCGGTTACATGCCTTTTTACGACGATTTTTGAAAAAGTCACTTTTGGTCGGATCTTCACAGATCCGACTTTTGATCGGAAAATCCAAGCTAAAGAACCTAAATTTTATTTTCTTCAAGATATCGAATTTTGGCCTTCACTATCGTTCTCAAGTCGCATATTGTACCCCAGAAAGTACCGGTTACATGCCTTTTTAGGACGATTTTTGAAAAAGTCACTTTTGGTCGGATCTTCACAGATCCGACTTTTGATCGGAAAATCCAACCTAAAGAACCTAAATTTTATTTTCTTCAAGATATCCAATTTTGGCCTTCACTATCGTTCTCAAGTCGCATATTGTACCCCAGAAAGTACCGGATACATGCCTTTTTACGACGATTTTTGAAAAAGTCACTTTTGGTCGGATCTTCACAGATCCGACTTTTGATCGGAAAATCCAACCTAAAGAACCTAAATTTTATTTTCTTCAAGATATCGAATTTTGGCCTTCACTATCGTTCTCAAGTCGCATATTGTACCCCAGAAAGTACCGGTTACATGCCTTTTTACGACGATTTTTGAAAAAGTCACTTTTGGTCGGATCTTCACAGATCCGACTTTTGATCGGGAAATCCAACCTAACGAACCTAAATTTTATTTTCTTCAAGATATCGAATTTTGTCCTTCACTATCGTTCTCAAGTCGCTTATTGTACCCCAGAAAGTACCGGTTACATGCCTTTTTACGATGATTTTTGAAAAAGTCACTTTTGGTCGGATCTTCACAGATCCAACTTTCGGTCGGAAAATCCAACCTAAAGAACCTAAATTTTATTTTCTTCAAGATATCGAATTTTGGCCTTCACTATCGTTCTCAAGTCGCACATTGTACCCCAGAAAGTACCGGTTACATGCCTTTTTACGATGATTTTTGAAAAAGTCACTTTTGGTCGGATCTTCACAGATCCAACTTTCGGTCGGAAAATCCAACCTAAAGAACCTAAATTTTATTTTCTTCAAGATATCCAATTTTGGCCTTCACTATCGTTCTCAAGTCGCATATTGTACCCCAGAAAGTACCGGTTACATGCCTTTTTACGACGATTTTTGAAAAAGTCACTTTTGGTCGGATCTTCACAGATCCGACTTTTGATCGGAAAATCCAAGCTAAAGAACCTAAATTTTATTTTCTTCAAGATATCGAATTTTGGCCTTCACTATCGTTCTCAAGTCGCATATTGTACCCCAGAAAGTACCGGTTACATGCCTTTTTAGGACGATTTTTGAAAAAGTCACTTTTGGTCGGATCTTCACAGATCCGACTTTTGATCGGAAAATCCAACCTAAAGAACCTAAATTTTATTTTCTTCAAGATATCCAATTTTGGCCTTCACTATCGTTCTCAAGTCGCATATTGTACCCCAGAAAGTACCGGTTACATGCCTTTTTACGACGATTTTTGAAAAAGTCACTTTTGGTCGGATCTTCACAGATCCGAATTTTGATCGGAAAATCCAACCTAAAGAACCTAAATTTTATTTTCTTCAAGATATCGAATTTTGGCCTTCACTATCGTTCTCAAGTCGCATATTGTACCCCAGAAAGCACTGGTTACATGTCTTTTTACGATGATTTTTGAAAAAGTCACATTTGGACGGGTCTGATTTCAGAATTCATAGATCCGCCTTTTGGTCAGAAAATGTAACCTAATTTTATTTTAAATGATATTGTAATGGGAGCATAATTCCTATCCATGCATCACTTCTAATAGCAATTCATCAAACTAATAAAATGGCACGAGTTCTTATATTGAAAATGCAAATAATTTCATCCACAACGTTCTATAAGAGTCACAGTACGTTAATAAAATCTTTGATACCAAGGTTTGATAGTTAGCGCGCGAAGCACGCATCCGCTTCTGGTTTTTTTAAACAAATGATTGGTTAGTGTTTATGTTTCAATCAATAAAGTCGTTTGGTTGTTCATGATAATTAAGTTCACCTCACTGTGGAAACTAACCTTTCGTGAAACCTGTCGACGAGCAATAAAAAAGGCTACAAAATTTGAAGAAGTCAAGCGAAACTTGCAGACATTGAGGATAACCCATGTACTCACAATGTAGTACATGTGTAGGAAAACTGGGTCCAGCTTAACGTAAGATAGGACAAGTAATGCAATCTCGATGTAAGAAGTGTCCAGGACAACTGATTTAATCTCAATGTAAGATATATCTACGAAAAGTCATGTAATCTCAATGTAAGAACCATCCACGACAACTCTTGTAATCTGAATGAGACTTAAGAAACTTACGGACTAATCATAAGGGGCCTAAGAATAATGTGGCTCCGGCCAGACCAAAAATCCAGCCCAGGGAAGGCTCGCTCGAGATATACTGTATATATAGATATACTAGAAAACAATGTTTTTAAATAGATTTATTATAGTTCTATATATAAAAAAAGGTGATCCAGGCCGTTCTCTTCAGAAACGATATTACTACCTACATTGTCTTGTTATACCTAACCGTTATATTAATACCGTTCCGAACTGCAAGGGCACCGAGCTATTGTTAGATTCAACAGTGTCATATACCTGAGAGCTCAATATAGTTATTTCATTATAGTGATAGGTAGTTAGAGTTGTCCAATACTGTCATAACCTGTTATCGATAATATACTGCACAGGCGTGATGAAATGACCAGAAATCTTGTTAGTGATTCGCAAGGTGATTCGACAATCCATAAAATCCCGGGCGTTATGTTATCACTTTCGCAGCTATGCTATAGCTGTTGTAACATGTCAAAATAAAAACCTCCGTTGATACTATCATTTCACCCTTCGACCACTTTTTCAAACTGGCAGTCACTACCCATTTGAATTTAAAAGAGAATCGATAAACAGTTTGCAGAGTCTTGGTTGCCTCCGAAACCTTTGACTTGGGGAATGCAGAATAAGCCGAGTAACACAAAGGATTCAAACTTTCCCGGTAACCTTCTCAAATAGCACACTTTACCCGTGTGGAGATCAGGCCAAACGAAGGTTTTCTATTTCGACTTGACTACGACTGAAATACGCAGAATGGTCACTTTTGGGTTAAGAAGTGAATCGAGATCATTGACCGGCGGTCATCTAGTGCAAACCACAAAATCATCACCCTTTCACATCGTTTGAGAGATGCAACACAATCCAACTATACAACATACAATTATGCTTTGACATCCCAACCATTGGACCTTTCTCTTGACTGGATAGAAGTCGAACGAAATGAGAGAAACGCTTTTGAACGACAGCCAGTAAACTATGAGAGAGAGACAATCGTCGTAATAGCTGTCCAATAGTACATATAGTCCAACGAAAATCGAGGTCTCGGCCGAGGGATTGACCGAAGTGCAAATTGACGTAATTGTCGCATTGAACCAACTCTGTGCGGCCGTTCGAGAATCGATATGCCGAAGTGGATAGTGTCGTGGCGTCCCGACAACGGAGTATGGTGCCAGTGGGTACAACCGCAATAGTAGTACCATGCAATATGGCCGTAGCGGCGCATCAGATGTGTATCTCTAGACGAGGAGTGGCGGTGAACAACAGTAGACACATTGGGACGGAGTGTCAGAGATCAGGAGTGGGAGGTCACGCGCAATCAACTAACGATTGTTTATCGTCGTCCTATGATTGGCAATTATCCGACAATACTCAGTTTGTAATTGCGAGAAGCATGTGTCGTTCGGACGACAAGTGTGCGATTGTAAGCCCAATCGAACGGTGATACTACACTCAATGCCCGCTTTATACTTTCGAATACAGATCTGAGAGTAACATCTGAAAACCCATATTTTTCTTAAAAGAGTATTGTATCACTTTGTTTCCCGTGTAGAAAAATAGTTGGGGCTCTGACTTGGCCCTTTCTAGTTTGCTCCAGTTCTATTAGGGGCCCTACTAGGCTAGTCACGCTTGAAAAAATGGGCGACCCTGGTGAGGGTTCCACATTTAAGCCTGATTAGGCGCCGAAGTTTGTCGTGGACGACTCGGTTGAGCCTAATAGGGTTCTAGAGTAGATTCCCTATTGTGGATGCCACGTTTATACCTAAAAAGGCCCCTTATTTAATCGCGGCTGCCCGAACTAATTTCTGCACGGGTTTCGTTCGATTACCCGGATCTCTTCTCTTTCTACTTTCATGAAAATGTATTTTATTCGTGAATGCATAATAGATTTCTGTGCATCAAATGCCCACTTTATTTCGTACATAAATTCCTGCAGATGCTGTATAGACAGGTGTAATCGTACTTTTTTTAGTATGCCTTACCCCTGGAAATTTAAATTAGTGAAAAATATGCAAAAAAATAGAAATACTTACACAAGCACTGACATATGTCAAACATTAATATTTACAGACGTTTACACACTCGCATATAGACTCTAGACCCTTTTTCTGAATATCTGTGAGTGGCTGTGTAATTATCCAATGAATTTTCAAAGAGCTTTATTTTATTATACTGTAGATATGAAGTATATTTGCAATAAATAGTATCTATGAAAAATGTAAGAAACAAATATTCCATCCTCCAAAATCTTCTATATTTAACACATTTGATTGGATGCACTTTATGTCATAAATTTGTGCCTGAGGTAGTAATACACTGAAGCCGTAGGAGTCGAAGCTTCTCGCATATTCAGGTGCATAGTCATCGTCGCCATTCGTCTGAATAAATATCTTGATAGCCAATGGCAATCACGTTTGTCAAATCTCCAATGGTTAGCAGCACTAATGGCAGATACTGCACACGTTACTCGTCCTGAGATTTCCGCTCACGAGGGATCTATTCTATAATAAATCGATTCGGAAGCGAGAGTCTGAATCTCTCCGCTTCCAACCATCGGGTTTCGCAGGCTCTCGATACGATGGGGTCTTGAGGGACGCGACAGACTCTCTCGATGGTCCTTGACCGCCGAGCCCGACATCGGCTCTGTAGACTCTATGCATTTCTAACGTCTCCGCGAAATGTGCTATAGTATACGCGAATTATTCTGCACCTGCGGGAGTCTTGGGCATGCAATCGAGCGCCCACTTCTCTCGTCCTCGACCTCCGTCTCTGCGCACTTGTCGCGTGCAACACGCGTCGAGCACGTCTCCGCTGCTCGAAGATCAAAATCCGAAGAGCCAGAGTGCTGTATACAGAACACATTCTCCGTGAGCGTTGCAATCATCGTTCTATCGCCTCTTTATATTTATGGACTATATTCAGGAGATCGTGTTGAGCTGTAATATAATAGAACGTGATAATACTCGCTGCAACCTCCCTGGGAAAATATAAAACGATCGTCTGGTTTACTCTCGCTGAACATACCGTCCTTTAATATTTAGTGCTTATAGTTTATTAAAATTTGTAGAATAACTTCGAGGGAGATTAAAATAGATTAATACCATAAAAAAATCTTACTGTAGAAAGATAGAGCTCCGCGAAAACCCTGTCAAAATGGGATATGGCGGTAACCAGTAGCATGACCGATCAGTTACTGGAGATCCGTCTAGGGATGCAAAGTGCGTATATCTGGTCTATAAAAAAAAAGTCCCTTTCGTTTTAACGGGGATGAAAATGGCACCTTAAGCTCTCAACGTTTTACGGTATAGGTAAGCATTCTACTCTCGGAATCGCGAATCTCCTTCGAGTTTTATCGACTTTCTTCATCGTCGTCATTGTAGTCGTCGTCAAAAGGACCAACCATCCAAGACAGGTCTGTAAATTTCAAAGCGGTCTACGATGATTGCTGGTTCGGTACGGAAGACTCGTATTTCCTGATCTGAACGTTCGGAGTGCAGAGTGTAAAGTCATATTATCGAAGTTCTCCGACCAATCTCTCAGCATCCGTGGTTCTCTTTTACAGTGGCCTGCACGAAGCGGGAAAATACTTCTCTGTGAGTACAGAACTATGCAACGGTAACAGCATAGGATATAAACGGGACATCCGGTCAAGAATTTGATCCTAGTACTTGTTCCGGTAGATGGACTTTATACATTCAGTAAAATCGATCGATAAACCCTCGTGCAAATAAAAATTTAACCTCGTAGAACACCTAACGCTGCCGTTTATGTATCTTGCGCCGTTGACCGTCGCATCTTAAAGTAACTAACGTATTTATGATAATCTCATACCATCTGCGTAATAGATTTATTGAACGATCGTGTATGACGATTCAGTGAGCGTTATTGATGTAGTGTTCAAGTTATAGATCTGTATTCTGAGTCGTTCAAGATATAGATTTATCCTGGGACATAGTAAAAAAAACTTGTGTACATATTTGTACATTTATTAAATTTATGTCATTTATGTAATTTAAATTAAAAATAAATTAAAAACATGAGATATGACATAAAAGTTTCTCAAATTCATACTTTTTTACGTGTTAAGTTAGTGATCACTAAATAAATTTACCGAAATTGGACTGTTTTTTTTGTGGATATAATAGAAAATAATTCGTGAAATGGATACTCAATATTTTAACTAATTATTTTTATACTTTTTTTTAATAAAATTACTAAAAATTTTCTGTAGGCAGAATATTTCTGTTAAAAGTACAAAAATTACAATTTAGGTTTTACTGTGTAAAAATATTTATTAGAAAATTTCAGGAATTTTTCCGGAATGTCTGTCAATTTGTCCGACACCCTCCTATTTAATTATGTAAATCTTTTAAAATTTCGTGAAAATTTCTTGAATTTTTTTGAAATTGTCTCATGCGACGTCTAAGACTTATCTGTATTTTCTGCACGTTTTCCTGATTTCCAGAAAAAGTAAAAGTTTCCTCTGGATCTAAAGATATCCTATCTGTCTTTAAAATATCTTAATTTAAGAGCTACACACCACTCAAATTTCACATTTTATTTTATATTCTTTATACTTTTTGTACTAAATATTTTCACAACATTATCTGCTTACGCAAGTTGAAAATCATATGGTTATACAAATTAATCTTGTGAACCAAAGTGCATAAGCAAGATATTTGTGAGCGAGTATCACACACAGTACATTAAAATAATCGTTGCCACACCATATTTGATGTTGATTTCCAGCTTGATCTGCATAAAGAATATCGGATTAACTCATTATTGCGTAACCTATCAGTAATTGCGTTCAGTTGAGAGCACTTTATTTGAGGACGAATGAACAGGGAGAACCGTAAAAAACGTAAAAAATACTTTCACGACTTGTAAATGTGTGAGGTAACAGTGATGTTCGTGACATCGATAAGTTCACTAGAGGACTGTGAGGGACGATTGGAAGGGAGACACGAGGCAGGCGAAAAAGTGAAGCGTCGGAACACTCAAGGATATCTCAAATCCACTTTTCATTTTGAGTTTTCTGCCCTTTGAATTAAATCATTCGTTTCGCTAATGATACTTTCAAGAGTGGCACAAACGGAAAAAAAAGTGAAATATAAAGTGAAGGATGAAACTTTTTCTTTTATCTCAAACGTTTCACGTACGTTACTTTCAATATACCTATGAAGTCAGCAACGGACCCAGATACACACGGTTAGTGAATATGACTACGTTACCAATTAACAAAACTGATCAGCTTCACCGGGCACACTCGTTGGATACATTTCATCCTTCCACCGAGTTGCAGCTGATTCTACTTCTCAGTTACGATTGTGTGAGTCTCAGTCGTATCTCATTCCATGAATCGTCTTTCCTCTTCTTGGTTTGATTTTAATTACATTGGAAAGAAGAGATTACGCGTACGGTTCGTCTGCATTCGTGTCGTTCATCAAGCTCCATACAGAGAGAGAATCGAGCGAAACTAGACAAGATGACGGAGTATCTCATCGGGATTAAGTTTGAGAGCGCAGTGCTAATGCGATTCACCAGACTTGGCACTCATTTTCACATCTACATCGCACCTTTGGTAATCATTAAATCTCGTTGTAGTACAGCTTTTCCTCAACCCTCACACATTTGGAAGATTTTTCTCGATATCGTGAGTTGACTTAGTATCTGTGTTTGTGAGAAGACGTTACAAATATAAATTTGCATGCACTGAGAGAAGAGTTTGTTAACAGTTAACAAATCTTGGTTAAATATGGCGAAATAAACCATTTAGTTATTCTTATTGAATTTCACTTGAGCCAAATAAGATTTGTTAACTATTAACAAATGTCAGCGAGCTTCATTTGCGACAAGCACATTTTATTTAGCTCAAGTGAGATTCAATAAGAATAACTAAATGGTTCATTTCGCCATATTTAACAAAGTTTTGTTAACTGTTAATAGTATATTGTGCAACAAGGGCCGAAAGTTGGCGATTGTGGCGAGTGTCAGTCACGAGTCGCAAACGCCAATTTTGGCCCGTGTTGCACACCATACTTTATGTAACAAGTGCATGAATAGTGATGCTTTGAATGGTAGTTTTGCGGGACGAACAGTGAAAAGTCAGGCTACCAACTTTCCACCCTAGGGTCGAAAGTGAAACCGCAGGGTCGAAAGTGAAGGAATCGCGAACTGCGCATGCGCCAAACTATCGTTTCAACACTGCTATGAAACTAGCCACTTTCGGCCCGCAAAACTGCCATGAAAAGCCCCGCTGTTCATGCACGTGTTACAAAAAAAATGTTAACAAACTTTTTTCTCAGTGTGAGCTCACGTAGATTAAATTTTCGCATGTATGAGAAGGATATGATAATTAGCAGAGTAAATATACGATAATTAACAGTCATGTATGCAAAGTACAATATTGCTGTTAACCTTGATGAATTTGTAAACTCGAATTTATAAGAATTCTAAAAATAAATCACTCATAGTGTAGCATTAAAAAGAATTTAATTACCCAAAAGAAAAATGTGGACATTCATTATATAAACGTGAACAACAAAAGTAATATTACTACTGTACCACTATATACATACCGTTTCATATCTGGTGGAACGTGAAAAATAGAAACTTTCATCCCTCTTACTTTCGTCTCGACACCCCGGTTGTTATCAAGAACTTTAGCCGCGCGCGTGCACCAGCAACCAGCGGTTGAAATTGAGTTTCGCTCGCTCGCTCTTGCTATCTTCTCACTTCTCGGAGTGGAAGAATGGGACAGAAAAAAAAAATCTTTTCGCTTCTGCGGGCCCGGCATCCAGAGAACCGGAGGAAAATTAGAGCGGTCGACTCGTTATACGCAGTACGTGGTCAATACACGTTACGCCATACCGTACAAGCTGTATGTAATAATAAAGTATACATATTGTACATATACTATATTATATAGTATACCATGCCCCAAACGGCAAAAGGTATACAGTAAACGGAATACAGAAGAAATCACATATAGGTATATTCGTCGTTCCCGTAGTTATAACGTGAACCACGAAACCATAGGTACATTAAATGGTCCAAGTTCGAAGCTCCTGAGAGTTCTTCTATCTCTTGACCAACTTCACCGAGTGTCTCTGCTCGATAAAGGCCTGTTTTTCTTTGCCACCCCGGGAGTGAGAGCGCAGCCACCCTCGGTTTCTGTTTTTTTTCCTCTTCTTCTTCGTTTTTTTCCCCACTCCACACCCTATCGTTACAGAGCTGACTTCACCCCGCTCTCTTCAACTACCTACAGCCTCTTTGCTCACACCGTGTGGTCTACCATCAGGCTCGCACTTGGCTCCGTTCTCCAAAGTTTCTTCTTGGTCTTATACGAGGCGTTTGGCGCTGTTGGTTCTGTAGTATGCGAGTTGAGCTGCTAGGGGTGCGCTCTTGGATCTCTCGCTTTCACGAAGCGCGCACGTACCAACGATGGTGAAGAAAAAAAAAAAATAATAATAATAAAGAGCGAATTTCGAACGAATGAGAAAGGGAGCGAATGGAGATAAAAGGAGCCTAAGAGACAAAGCTAGGATGCCTGAGGCTCTGGGGCAAAAGGTATATTATATCTACGGGAAAATACTACCCGATAGAAGAGCGAGGCAATTGCGAACATGCGGACAACGATAAGTAATTCGGTGCGCTGAGTTCGCTGAATTCGCTTCGAGTTGTAAGGGCAAGCGCGAATGCATTGCGCGTGAGAACGGTAAATTAAGAGGATGAGTCGGTGGAGTTAAAGCCCAGCGAGGACGCCTCTAGTGGGATTTTATAATCCGGAAATTAAACCTGTATTATATCCGGCGAGTGAAAGGGCGAATGAGGAAATCTGGGACGATCGAGTGACTGGGTCGCGTCCCGATTTGCGATGGTATTATGGCCGATGGGCGATACCTGCTCTGCCATTTTTATTGGATGCGCTTTGCTCTTCAATTTCAAATGAAATCAACGATATGGCGATGGATGTGAAATACCTATTGTATTTCGCATACAGCACTGTACTAACTAATATTCAACTAATATATAAAATCATTACGAGCAATCGTAGGACTTTTTGTTCCTTACTTTAAAATATTTTTGATCTTTCGTCGAATTCAGGAATCAACATTTATTTCTTGGATTTTAGATGAAGATCGATGGCTTTTTCTTTTTATCTAATCCGATTGGAAATTTGTGGCTAGTGTAGAATTACAACATGATTATCTTAAGGGGAGGGAGTCAGGTAAAAAAATTGATTTTGGAAATGCAATATCATCCAAATACTATTGCATATAAAAATGCCTAACGCACTATATTGTTGGTACTCGATGAAAGGATTTTTTACTGTCGTCTGACCTGCATATGCTTTTCAATGTTATCTTAAGCAAAGTTCTTAGGTTTTCCATTCTGCGCATGATTTAGATCAAGCTACTAGGCAGATTGGAATGGTTGACGTCTCATTTTGTTCTTCATGAAAAGATACATCGGCTAAATTGATCAAACTATTTTTTTTTTCATTCTGAAAGCAAAGTTAATCACTGACTTAGAAAATAGTATAAAATTTATTTATTAATAATTATGTCACTTAAAAAATATTACCTTTTATTAACATTTTCTCCATTTAGCCGGTGTATCTTTTCATGAAGAAGAAAATGAGACGTCAACCATTCCAATCTGCCTGGTAGTTCGATTTGAATCATGCGTAGAATGGAAAACCTAAGAACTTTGCTTAAGATAATATTGAAAAGCATATGCAAGTCAGGAGACAGTAAAAAAATCCTTTCATCGAGTACCAACAATATAGTGCGTTGGGCATTTTTATATCCAATAGGATTTGGATGATATTGAATTTCCAAAATCAAACAGGCTCGTGGCTTTAGCAAAAAGTTAAACTTCTAATCCTACATAAAATACATCAGGGAGTGAGTGGGACCACTTTCTGGATCTCATTTTAGAACAATACCCAACATTTAAGAAGAATTGATTTGTTCAACATCAAATAGACTTGGCTGTTAATGGCATAATATGTGAAATGATGATCAACAAATATCAACATCCAACTCCTCTATCACATTGGTCCTATACTGAGGATGATTCGCAGCAGTGAAGTTTTGGGACCGCGTGAAACTGCGAGAGCAGTTTAGTGAGTCGTGCAAAAAGTGAGACGGGAGACGATAGGACGATGAGGGCGTCGACGAAGGAGAGCAGAAGTAGAGCGAAGGAATACGAGCAAGCGTTTGAGGTTATGAAGAGCACCACCGAAGTTATACGTATATATGCTGTACCAAGAGAAGTAGTGGTAGTAAGTAGAGAGGGAAGAAGAAGAACCGAGCGAAGGGGCGAAATAGTAACTTTTCTTATAAGATCTAAAGTTTTTGCGTGCGAAAGTCTTCCCGGCGTTGCTGGCAGCGTCGGCGTACCCGCGGCGGGAAATATTAGAGCTTTTAAACGTCGTTATTAGTTTGCACTGTGAGCCGAATAACTCCGGGCGCTTCAACCGATGATATTCTCTGTGGCTATGGGCAAGGCGAAAGGTATATGTATACGTAAGCATTGACGCGACGCGCCCGATGCCTCACGATCTGACATTCTATTCACTTTTCCTTTCCTTTTTTTTATCTTATTCCTCTTGCCTTTTCCTCTGTCATCTTATATATTTCTCACGATCTATGGTCTAACTCGCATCAATCGCCCGAGCGGAAATTTAATTTGGCTGGCTGGATTTAATGTGGGTCTGTTGAAGCGTACCTTAAATTAACATCGGCGCTTATCCGTTGGGCATATCTAAGGTCTAACGCTGTTGCATATATGGCCCTGATCCTGGTTGTAATTGCGTGCCTGGTCTGGTCCTGATTAGGGGTCTGATCCACGGAGAAAACGGGTTAGTTGAGAAAACTAAACTTTAAATGCTTGGAACGTTAGATGAAGTTTGGTTGACATTACCAATCGGTTAGTTGGCGCCACCAATCGGTTCGTTGGCGCCACCAATCGGTTGGTTGGCACTACCAATCGGTTAGTTGGCGCCACCAATCGGTTGGTGGTCGTTACCAATCGGTTGGTGGTCGTTACCAATCGGTTGGTGGTCGTTACCAATCGGTTGGTGGTCGTTACCAATCGGTTGGTTGACATCAATCGGTTAGTTGGCATTACCAATCGGTTGGTTCTGACACGCAATAACTTGCTAATGCCATATTTTACCACGCCTGTTAGTTGGCACGTATCAATTCCATAGTTCCTACAACTACACCCTTTTCTCCGTGTCTGGCCCAGATCATATTTTAATTATTATCAAACCTATACCAATATCCGAACGAACGAAACAATATAGTCGAATATTGATATTCGATTCAAACATTATTCGGACAATCCTATTTTAATTGAATTGTAACTCGCGGTACCCGAAATTTCAAGATCGACGAGGTAGCACTAATTATCATCGCTGATATCGCTGTTTTTAAAAATGTTATTCATCTTATTAAGGAATAAATAATGTTGCAAGCACTAAGTACTCAAAAAAAAAAAAAAAAAAATAAGGTAAAGCTCTTTAACCATTTATTTGTAACTTTTGAGGCAGTACTAACCATCATCCCACACTTCACAACGTTCGCCGGAATCATTTTGGTCTCGTCATAGTTTCAAATATGAATGAGCAACGCGTTAATACCAAATCGTTTTTTTACTACCCTAATATGCATATAATGAGTTTGCAGGGTGATGCTGCCCAAAGTACTGGAATAGTGTCCGTAACGGTGGTTCTTTTTCATCGCGAGGTCTCGACAGTTTCTGCTTTATACATCACCTACTATAACCGTACCATGGCTCGCGTTTGCTACTGCGTAAGCGTGTAAGCGGGTTGTGAAGGGCCAGCCTTAAAACTGTAGAACCTAGCACATGGATACGACCAAGGGGGTAGCAGAGCAAAGAGAGGGATGTTCCGAGGGCGCGCGAGGTCAGGCCACGGAAACGATTACACTCATCCACATGGAAATTACCTTGCGGTCTCGCGCGATTTGAGACCGGACCACCAGCAACTCTTGCATGACCCTTGAATTCCAGAGGGCGTACGAAGGTAGTGTTGGTGCATCGGGCGCTCGTTAGCCGACGAGCTCGATTGCCGCTACGACTGTTATGTGCTAAAGCTGCCCGCGAGCGTCCGAATTTACGTCCCGGCACTTTAATTCTCCACACTCTACTCTCACACTCGTTATCAGAGTTATCAGCAACCCTACAGCAAGATAAATATACACTGCACTTATATTGAGGTACTATATTTTGTTAAAGAAGATTGAAGAGGTCGTAGCCAGATTCACTTCTATTAATAGTGCTGTCTACGCGAATGTTGATGGAACATCATAGATAATAGATTTAACGTCAGTAGCGTTTAAACACCGGACGATAATTCAAATTATTCTTGAATTATAATCTTTACTGTGTTTAGAAAAGTTCAAGGTCATGCGAATTTTATCGTAATTTTGACATTCATTGTTGTCAATATATTCGTGCTCCAGTTTAACGTTGGGAAGAGGTTGGAAACAAATGCAGCCTGGAGTCGAGGTTGCCTTGAGATATGGAGAATATGGGAGCCGCATGTCCATAACAGAATCGCAAAATTGAATTTTCTCATTGATCAGGTACCATTGTTGTTACCAACACATAATCGAATACCAGTCAGTCAAGTTTTGGATTTAACTTGTGTCCAAATGACATGAAAAAGAATAATTCTGCGAATTCCTGGATAGAAGAAGACCATACTTTGTTAAAGAAGATTGAAGAGGTCGTAGCCAGATTCACTTCTATTGATAGTGCTGTCTACGTGAACGTTGATGGAACATCATAGATAATAGATTTAACGTCAGTAGCGTTTAAATACCGGACAATAATTCAAACTATTCTTAAATTATAATCTTTACTGTGTTTAGAAGAGTTCAAGGTCATGCGGATTTTATCGTAATTTTGACATTCATTGTTGCCAATATATTCGTGCTCCAGTTTAACGTTGGGAAGAGGTTGGAAACAAATGCAGCCTAGAGTCGAGGTTGCCTTGAGATATGGAGAATATGGGAGCTGCATGTCCATGACAGAATCGCAAAATTGAATTTCCTCATTGATCAGGTACCATTGTTGCTACCAACACATAATTACGCATAATCGAATACCAGTCAGTCAAGTTTTGGATTTAACTTGTGTCCAAACGACAAGAAAAAGAAAAATTCTGCGAATTCCTGGTTAGAGGAAGACCATACTTTGTTAAAGAAGATTGAAGAAGTCGTAGCCAGATTCACTTCTATTAATAGTGCTGTCTACGCGAACGTTGATGGAACATCATAGATAATAGATTTAACGTCAGTAGCGTTTAAACACCGGACAATAATTCAAATTATTCTTAAATTATAATCTTTAATGTGTTCAAGGTCATGCGGATTTTATCGTAATTTTGACATTCATTGTTGTCAATATATTCGTGCTCCAGTTTAACGTTGGGAAGAGGTTGAAAACAAATGCACCCTAGAGTCGAGGTTGCCTTGACACATGGAGAATATGGGAGCCGCATGTCCATGACAGAATCGCAAAATTGAATTTCCTCATTGATCAGGTACCATTGTAGCTACCAACACATAATTACACATAATCGAATACCAGTCAGCCAAGTTTTGTATTTAACTTGTACCCAAACGACATGAGAAAGAAAAATTTTGCGAATTCCTGGTTAGAGGAAGACCATACTTTGTTAAAGAAGATTGAAGAGGTCGTAGCCAAGTTCACTTCTATTAATAGTGCTGTCTACGCGAACGTTGATGGAACATCATAGATAATAGATTTAACGTCAGTAGCGTTTAAACACCGGACAATAATTCAAATTATTCTTAAATTATAATCTTTAATGTGTTCAAGGTCATGCGGATTTTATCGTAATTTTGACATTCATTGTTGTCAATATATTCGTGTTCCAGTTTAACGTTGGGAACAGGTTGGAAACAAATGCAGCCTAGAGTCGAGGTTGCCTTGAGATATGGAGAATATGGGAGCTGCATGTCCATGACAGAATCGCAAAATTGAATTTCCTCATTGATCAGGTACCATTTTTGCTACCAACACATAATTACACATAATTGAATACCAGTCAGTCAAGTTTTGGATTTAACTTGTGTCCAAACGACATTAAGAAGAAAAATTCTGCGAATTCCTGGTTAGAGGAAGGCCATACTTTGTAAAAGAAGATTGAAGAGATCGTAGCCAGATTCACTTCTATTAATAGTTCTGTCTACGCGAACGTTGATGGAACATCATAGATAATAGATTTAACGTCAGTAGTGTTTAAACACCGGACAATAATTCAAATGATTCTTAAATTATAATCTTTACTGTGTTTAGAAAAGTTGAAGGTCATGCGGATTTTATCGTAATTTTGACATTCATTGTTGTCAATATATTCGTGCTCCAGTTTAACGTTGGGAACAGGTTGGAAACAAATGCAGCCTAGAGTCGAGGTTGCCTTGAGATATGGAGAATATGGGAGCTGCATGTCCATGACAGAATCGCAAAATTGTATTTCCTCATTGATCAGGTACCATTGTTGCTACCAACACATAATTACGCATAATCGAATACCAGTCGGTCAAGTTTTGGATTTAACTTGTGTCCAAACGACATTAAGAAGAAAAATTCTGCGAATTCCTGGTTAGAGGAAGACCACACTTTGTTAAAGAAGATTGAAGAGGTCGTAGCCAGATTCACTTCTATTAATAGTGCTGTCTACGCGAACGTTGATGGAACATCATAGATAATAGATTTAACGTCAGTAGCGTTTAAACACCGGACAATAATTCAAATGATTCTTAAATTATAATCTTTACTGTGTTTAGAAAAGTTCAAGGTCATGCGGATTTTATCGTAATTTTGACATTCATTGTTGTCAATATATTCGTGCTCCAGTTTAACGTTAGGAAGAGGTTGGAAACAAATGCAGCCTAGAGTCGAGATTGCCTTGAGATATCGAGAATATGGGAGCTGCATGTCCATGACAGAATCGCAAAATAAAATTTCCTCATTGATCAGGTACCATTTTTTGCTACCAACACATAATTACACATAATCGAATACCAGTCAGTCAAGTTTTGGATTTAACTTGTGTCCAAACGACATGAAAAAGAAAAATTCTGCGAAT
Source organism: Ephialtes manifestator (assembly GCA_963970395.1). Classification (NCBI taxonomy): domain Eukaryota; kingdom Metazoa; phylum Arthropoda; class Insecta; order Hymenoptera; family Ichneumonidae; genus Ephialtes; species Ephialtes manifestator. Next base: position 41,419,259 of record OZ019968.1, on the reverse strand, counting down.
TCCTGGTTAGAGGAAGACCATACTTTGTTAAAGAAGATTGAAGAGGTCGTAGCCAGATTCACTTCTATTAATAGTGCTGTCTACGCGAACGTTGATGGAACATCATAGATAATAGATTTAACGTCAGTAGCGTTTAAACACCGGACAATAATTCAAATGATTCTTAAATTATAATCTTTACTGTGTTTCGAAAAGTTCCTCATTGACCAGGTACAATTATTGCTATTAACACATATTTACATAATTACACATGATCGAATACTAGACATTCAACTTTTGGATTTCACTTGTGTCAAAATGATATTTAAAAAGAAATCTGCGAATTCCTATTTTCGAGGAAAACTAATCGTATGATGAAAAAAAATATCGTAAAGCCACAACATCTTTTGATGGCGATTCTGAAATATAATAGCTAATTGATGAATGTTAAACAATTTTTTCGAGTCAACAAATACTTCTTTATTTACTTTTTACGCTGCACATCAGTATGAACTCGTTAGGCTTTTGCGGTTCAATGTTATTTATCAAAGACGACATCGATTGACGAGTTGACACGATACCCTTCATTTCTTGCAGCATTGTATGGTATGGCTTTCATCATGAGATGCTATTGTTCGCAAAATCCTATTTCCTAAAATTCCCAACATCGGGTAGTTCCATCTATAAGCGAGGGGACAGATACCAAGTTGCACGAAAGCTAGCGGCGAGTGAATGGTCAGAACAAAATGGAAAGGAAAGCGTTCGAAGGCAGAACGAACTTGTCACTATACGAGACGCTGTGGACATGGTAGTCGTACCTACGACAGGGTCTTCCGTGTACGCGACAGCAGGGAAAAAGCACCCCCGGGATTTCTCGCCTAATGGACGTGGCTGTCCCGGAACTGACGTGTCTTTGCTATACGGCACATTTTAGCACGTACTATTCCTCTCTTTGGACACGACTCGTTGCATTCGACTCGGTCATGAGAAAAATATTGCTTTTGTACACACATCATTGATTCTTTATGACGTTATTAACTTTTTCTTGTAATTAAATAACCCTAGGACATTTATCGATGGGACGAGGATTCTAGCTTCCTGAAACGCTCTGTCAAACTATCACGAAAATCTTTGTTTTCTACAGAGTAATTTATATGACATATATTTATCTATACGGAAAAAGAGAATGAGTCGACACAACCAATCGATTATCCTAATACACATACAACTCATTATCAGTTCTATGTCTAAATGACACAATGTTAAAATAACACGTCAAAATAACACAAAAAAAGAAATTTGCGCTTATTTCGCACGCGTATAACGATGGCTAATTGCGGAGAATTCGTTTCACCTGAAAATTTTACAACACGCAGAAGTTTGAATAAACGAATCGGATAAGATAAACATTAAGGGATCTTTTCAGTGTGAAAAAAAAATCGAAATTTTGTTTTGTCTTATCCATTAGTATATACGGTAAAAATATCCTCTCAAATTTTTAGAGCGAAATTCGAAATACTTCACATCGCCGATTAGTCGTAAGTACACAATTTAGGTACACTGGAACCTCTCATAGCGTACCCTCTCGTAGCGTACATCGATAAATGGAGGGGCACATGTTATCGCTGTGATTGGACGATTTCATAAGAGTGAGTGAGGGGCACGAAGGTTTCGCGTGTCTGATTGGTTCTTCACTTAGCGTACATGTCCCCGCATTATGTATGCTATGAGAGGTTCCACTGTATATGAAATTTCTACACTCGAAACTTTGAACGCGTTTTTCTCAAAACGACATATTTCAAATCAATGGACATTCCCCAGGGAACAGTTTTCAAGCGATCGTTTTCAAATTTTAGGAGAACATTCTTGACGCTACTCTCTATCGTGCTATGGAAGCTTTTTTTTTTAAATCTTCCCATTTTTTGAAAGAAAAACTGTCAAAAACAACGGGTAAATTCGGTACTTTTTGTTCAAAACGCCGCCATTTTATCAATTTTGATTAAAAAAAGCCTCCATAGCGCGATAGCCAATCGCAGGCTAATTAATAATCCGTTGGGTTTTTTTTTTCAGATCAAATTTGCGACCCCTAGGATGTCCACCATGAGGCTATCTTTTTTATCAACATTATTTTCAACAATTAAAGAAGAAAATTTAAACAATACAAATGGTCTTATAAAAAATCATTTTCTGTCATTCATCATTACCTTGATATGTCATAAAAATTTCAGATTGCTCGGGGTATAGTAACCGTCCAAATAAAAATCATGAAAATAGGCTATTTTTCGGGCCGTCACACTGGAAAGATCCCTCAATTTATAATAACAGCGAATAGTATTCAACATACTATTGGAGTAATATCGGTTAATTAAACTCGTGTATTAAATATTATATGCGATTTAAGTTAAAAAATAATTCTTGTTCGCACAAATTCTTATATGTATAGAATGTCTCAAGAGTCCATAAAAGCACAATTACATATTCGAGTACATGTTAATGCTTTTGACTATGGCTCGATATCACTTGATGGAAATGTTCTTCATCAATCAGCTGCAGAAGTACGAACCTAACTTTCTTACATACCGGTTAATTATTTTGGAATATAACGTAGAATATGGGCTCTTCGGTGCTGTTTCTGAAGAAATAATTTGATTTTCATGAAGGAGCTGCGAATAATTCACGTGCAAATTTTATTGTCATCCCTTGGGGTAGCTGCTTAATTCGCTTAGCGCCGGTGTTATATAATACAGCACCTGTAACAGTTGTACTATATGTAGCATAGTAGAAGAACCGTAGCATAGCAAGCACCAGCTGTGTTTAGCTCCAATAGTACGTCTCCGACGTTCACGGGGAAAGTCGAATGTGGATAAGGGGACGCTCGAGACTTGCACTTCGTGTCGACGGCATAATAGCGGATAATTTTCAAGCGACGGGTAGCGTGCACGTCGTTTGTCGCTCGCTTGCAAACGCATGCGGTGAAATATACATATATATAGAGATATATATGTATATATATATGTATTCACTAATGTCGCTGGGGAAGAAGAGGATATGAAGGGAGAAAGTCCCACCCTGCGCGTTCATAAGACACCGTTGGCCCTTCTTCGTTCGTCCTCCTTCAACTTCCTCTTCCTCCTCATCCCCGCTCTTCCAATTATCCTCCCTTTTCTCTATCTGCCTATCTTTCGTTTCAGAATCATCGTGCACTCGGGTTCCAAACCCCTACGTAACTTCTGCGTCTTTGCGCCTCGGGCTCCTCGTGTCTCGTAACGACAATCACGACTGGCGCTCTCGTTTCGCCTACGTGGATACGACGACGATTGAAATCTCAAACGACCACAGCGAAGAAGACGAAATGCTTCGTATAGTAACGATCGAGCAACCCCATCTCGAATAGAGTTACAATAATAACCGTTTTCGAAGTAACGCCCATCACCAATGCACGTTATTTTTATTTTTTCATTCAACGCATTCTAAATGATTACAGACTGGAAAAATTTATATATAATTAATTTATGAATGAAGGTTTGCCAAGCAACCTAATAACTCTTGAAGTTAGAAAAATTAATGTGCTCTAAGCATTTATTTGCTCGCTCGTTGCTCTCGAAATAAGCTGAAGTAACCGCAATTTTTTTCCAAAGTTCAATTATGTCAAGGCTGTTCTAAGTTTGTTAAATAGTTCATGCAGCAAGGGAAATTCGGGAAATGCCCGATTTTCGCCGAGGGGCCCTCCCGTGTGGCATACGATATATTTATATCTTCCCACATAGAAATATAAATATATGCACAATATATTCAACATATAGAACTTTTTCGCGCTAAAACATGTATATATATTTTACATATATTCCATATATATATATATATATCTCATATATTGCGCATATATGCTGCGTATAGAACTTTTTAACACCTTATATTAAGCATATATGATACATATATCTTTTTCTATCTGGACTAACTCATTCTGACTGGCTACTGGTGTCTGATTGGTTACTGGGATCTTTGCCTTACTGTAACGTAGCGCTATTATTTCATTCCAACTAATTTAAGATTAAAAATGTCGGTGCAGTAATTATAGCAGTACGTAGCAGTACGGTACAATTAATTTAATGCTGACTACCTTTATCGAACCGCGAAAGTTCCTTCAAGTCAAGAATAACATTTTTTCTTCGCAAGAGGCACTGTAGTGCTGTGCCCCCGGCTCTGGAACCCTCTCCACTTATTGACTTTAAGCTCTCCACCGTTTGGTAGCCGAGCCCATTCTGAGGCAGCAGCAGCGGCGTCGTCGACGTCGTAACTGGTGCGCTGGTGCTCTCCTCGTACTCTCGAATCTCCGCACCTGCTCCGCTATTCCTCGAGGCCGTGCCCGGCATTGCTGACTTAATTTGTTGACGCGCGCCACGCTGTTTGTCAAACATATAAATTGGCAAATTTACCGGGACACGGCGGACGGGGATAGAGGTATAATCGTAGTAGGAGCGAGGGACCGACAGAGTTTGAGGGGAAACCACCCCTTAGGAAGGGGTCTTCACTGCTTCAATTCCATGATTCCCGCACACAGCTAGACTACTAGAAGCAGCACCGAGCTTCTAGCAATACCCTCAGACCCACAAACCGTGCTCTCATGGAGTAATCGGAGTCTCTGCGGTTATTCCGACAATGGAACGAAAACTCGATGAGATGGGTATGTACCCGGAGGAAAAGTACGCGAAGGTAGGAAAACCAAATCGTCGCAGAAATAAGATAGTGGTTATACTGAAGGCAAGGACGTAACTGAGCAAAAGCAGCGGAGTTCACGGCGTATAGGATCAAAACGTTTTCTCTCGTCGTACCAAGATGCTTTTCCTCGGGAAGGACCACAGTTATATCTTTACAAGAAGATGAGAAAGGCCGTGCCTTTGGCGAAAACGCAACACCAATTTCTCGTGATTTACATTTTCATGAAGATACAATCTTCATTCTTCAGAACTACCACTACAATTTGTCGAGCAGGACTGTACAGAATTTATTTTGACATAAACTCGTCTCTACACCAGTAGTTATACAGATTTTCATTACACATTTACCGAATTCTGCACTGCTAAATAACACATGACATGAACCACACTCAAAGAATATGTGAGTGTTCAAAAGTACGAGGACGAGCACTAGATGAAGTTACAAGGGCAAAGAATAGATAGGCACTATAGCAGGCCAAGGTAATTCCGGAAGAGACTGCTGCCTTATCCTTTTTTAATTTTCCGTTCTGATTAAAATGTTAATGCAATCTTACAAAATGTCCAATAGGGATTGTTCTCGACAACAGATTCATGGTACTAAGCTAGAGTATTCCATTCATGTACTAAAGCAGTCTGCACTATTTTTTGTTTGGTTTCATTAACCAGACGATGAAGAAAAATTGTTCGTGTATGCGAACATTGAGAAAACTCTGCTCTACTAAAAATACTTTTCCTCGAGGTGACGTGTATGTTTTATAATTACCACAGCAATGAATAATGTCACGAGTAACTACTTTGTATTTGCATAGAAAATCATAACTATATTCTGGATATATAAACTTTTTTCGCTTTAACCTCGTCAGTCAGCAGTCATTCCACTTGGGATTACCTGATAGAAGGAGATATAACATGAGTAACTTGAAAGGGCTGTGTATATGGGAAGAGGGATAAGAATCGTAAGCAGGAGGTCGAGGCAAAAGGGTATATGAGAGGTTAGCTTGACCGAGGATTTTTCGTCTGGCAACTTTGGGGATTCGGTATGGTGTATGGTGGTATACTGGAGAAAAGCTCCGTCGAGGTTTCTCAGCAAGCGCGTTCCCAAAGAGGACGATAAACGGGACGGTTCTGTACGGTCTGTTCTGGTCATCTTGGGTCGTTTCCACCCTTCGCGTACCGTTCCACCGCGTTTCGCCACGAGAAGGAAAGGATCCAGGTCCTAAGGTCCGGATCTCTTATCCGGCTCGCTATCCTCTCGGGTTTTCTTATAAATTAAATCGAATCGGTATAATTTGAGGACGTGCCCTGGCGGGTATAGCACGCCCTACCCGTACCCCCTACTTTCCACTCCGACACAGCTTCTGGTCTCTGCTTTTCTTCGTATAAGGACCACGAGCAACTGGCTGATGCGACTGAGGATCGAGGCCATAGGTTTACTCCACCGGGCATCACGGCACTTTTTCACGGCAACCCCATTGATCGTTCAGAGGGAGAGGGGATAAAAAGATCGGTCGGTCTCGCTGCGGCATCTCGCCCACTCTCATAGTCTCCATGTTTTCTATCCCCTAACGGCCAAAGAAGGTACGAGGGTACGGATATTCCCTGATGGACTAAATAGACCGTATCCTCACGTCCGGTCACCCAACAGGAGTCACCCCTCCAAGGGGTATTGGCACTCGGTGGCAGAGCAGCCGACCGTGCATCTATACGTACGACCTTTCATCCTCAATCTCATTGGATCCTCTTGGCCCCTCGGAAAATAGTCAAAATTTCAGATTCCAACGGGAACGCTGACCCCCAGCACTGCCTGGTCATCTCGACATCCAGACACTTCTGTGCCTTGTCGTAAAAAAAAGTCCTGACCGAAGTCAAAGTCAGCCCCTTCGCACGTTTTGGACCGAAATAATAAACAGTGATTGGTTCATGCTCCTCCGGATTCTTCGAAGTATCACGCCGATGGATGGTGATCTCATCTGTGGACGTCTCGAAAAATGCATCGAAACCAAACTGCATACACAAAACGGTTCTCCTTTAACAGAACACTCATTGGATTAAGCAATAACGCCCCGCCTGAATCATAATTGTAATGAATTAGCGCTCGCCTCCCTTATGATTAATTCGTTATGTTGTACATGTATAGATCTTGTCTTGATAACAGGCAATTTTGACTCGAGAGAAAAAACTCGTTACTGAAACGTAACGAAGTCATGAATCCTGCTGAGATTAATTTGCATTTATTCGCTGAATATTCTATGTATATATATATAATCATCAGGTGGCCCGCTGAGTGAAGATTTAATCATGAGGCTTGAGATTTTTAAAAGATATCCGTTGAAGTCTTTTGCAATATAAACGAGTCTTTTTCACAGATACTTACATTTTGCTGTAGAAAAGAGTGAGAGTGGTAGCCGTGAGGGGTTGTGTAACGATCGGAGCCGTATAGACGAGTGAGAGAAGCAGAAGGAGTATGGTATCCACGAACCGATTCTACAGCGGCTCACAGGACCCGATAATTTACGAACTAGCTCGATCGGAATCACCTTTGGCGATTTAGGAGCCAATTTCCAAAGTGCGAGGAGCGTGCGCTGCTGTTACTACTTAGCTCGGTTCTGGAGCGCCGCGGCTCCCGAAGACATGGAGAGAAAGGTCTGGAATGCTAGCGAGGTGAAAATCCGAGTGAGGAAGATAGAGCGAAAGAAGCGCAAGGGGTGTATGTATGAGTATAAGAGGAAAAGAGAAGGTATGCACGTCAGGGAGAAGCTTCAGTTTCAATTTAAATAGTTCTTGCCTCATTCTAGACACTAGCACGCTGCTCTTCTTTCCGAATGATAATGGCATGGCCAATTTCCACTCACTCTCTACCGGCCCTTTTAGAAAATTTAATTTTCCTACGTCCATCCCACGTTTTCTCTTCTTTTATTTCTGTCGGGCTTCTTCCTTTAACTCGAGCATTTTTCCAGTCGCCGTTGGTATGAAGTAACGAATTCCAAGCTAATATACTATATATATAAATTATGTTACATCGAAAGGTGATATACAAATTGCTTCTTACTCGGAGGTCCTTTTCTTTTTCTCTATCGCAGCATACAATTCGATGGTACAAATTAATACTATAAAAACCTGGTATTTACGTTAGTGAGATCCTTTCCTAAAAGCACCCAAGACCTTTTCATTCCTTGATTCATTACGAGATACGACCAAGGAGCCTCCGTGATTTCATATAGCCCATCGGAAAACGTACATACTTTGATCTCTCGTCGTGTCTAATAAAATCTTGCCTTCTTTCCATTTATACTGTGCACTCAGGGAATTCTCCTGCCGCAGGGCAAGTAGTAGCCGGTACGCCGGTGCTAGTAGCTCTTTTCCGTATATCCTGTACTCTCTTTCTGCTTGTCGAAAGGGAATATCCAAGAGGCCAAAGCGTACAGACGAGTCGGAGAATCGCCGTTGGCGTTGCACGTGAATTGGAGGTGCCGCGTGTATTGACGTCTACAAACGGGCCTGAGGTCTTGTTATACATGGTAAAGAAATCGCGATATTATTTATCTTTTCACGGTGAAGAGAACGCAATGCTGAATAAACTCAGATACTTGCTATGTAGGTGCATCCACTTATCACACTCTCAATCATATCGGTAAATAGGTAAGCCGCTATCAAAACGTTTACTCGCCAATATCATCAAACGTTTTATTTATCTCTTTAGGAAACGGCGCATATTATCGCTATGTATATTACAACCTTCGTCGTGACATGATTTCCGAATCCTCTTAAGCAGTTGAACAAGGGGTACTTCCCGCCGTCTTAACGTCAAGAACGGTTAAGAATGCATGATATTGACATAAAGCGTACGCGTACATGCTTTAAGCGAAGTACAGCTCGCGTTCTTGAAGCACTATCAAGATCACAAGCGGAGTCTGAGGAGAGGATGAGATGATCCAGAGTTAAGCTTCAGCATAGCAAGGAAAGGAGACCCTCGTCGTATCTGCAGCTAAATTTTCCTTTGGAATTCCTAGCTCTCCAGGGATCTTCAATATTAATTCGTCGAGCATGAACGGATTAATTCGTCGATAACCGCGTCCTCGAGAAGGCTGTCGCTCTTCTCCCTATTTTAAGTAGAACGAGAGTCGGAATCGGTAGATCGGAAGCTTGAATGTTGAATGTCAGTCTAAAGGTCGAGTCAACTATGAGCTTGCTAATATTCTGGAATTTTCGCGACATATACCCAACGAATACCTTGGATTGCAATCGATAGCTCCTCGAGATAACGACATATCCTGAATCCATTCCGTGCAGCTTCTCTCGCTTCAGGATGGTTCGTACGATTGGTCTGCAATTTATGGCCCATCTGAAGCGAATAAACTGACAATGGTGAGCTAATTAGCGTAACCTATGTATGCCATAAACTGAAGACGAAGATGTTGATACACGAAGAAAAGGGTTGTAGGAATCACGCAATTGATAGTGCCAACCAGCAGACATGGTAGAATATGGCATTATCAAGTTATTGAGTGGCAGAACCAACTTATTGGTAACGCCATACTGAGAGACAAATATAGTAGAATAATAGGTCCAACTATACTGATATAATTCCCAGGAGAGACGATCATATCGATTATGGTACTGGAAACTGTGTATTTGATTAGTGGGGCTATTATATTTGCAGCTATTATTTTTTATCATTGTCGCAACTATAAAGTATAATCGTCCCTCCTGGGAATTATACTGTATGGTAAAATGATAGTATACAAACATGTATATTTCTCTCACACTGTTAAAAAAATTTACTAGAAAATTACAGTACCGGACTGGAAGTTTTTATTCACAAACCGTCTCTTAAATTTCAAGTACGACTGTGTTGGAAATTCTAACTTAGGACACATGAAAATAATTTCAATGTTATTGAAATAGCAGTAACTTTGTACTTGAAATTTAATGTACCGCGTCAGATATTTCTGATTATTGTACACAAAATTAATGTACGTCAGATCTTTTGTTGCAAAGCGGTGCCTTAAAATTCAAGCACATATATGTTGGAAATTTAAAATGGGCTTAAAAACAATATAAAGAAAATATTGTTTCATTTTTTTTTCAGACATATTATGTCATTAGGAATTGTTGGGTATTGGTTTTCGCCAAAGAAAATTTGTCGCCTACCTTGGGGTTTGAACCTACGACCTACCTATCTAAGTACCTAACAACGCACGCACGCTACCAGCTACGCTATCAACGACTTAGTAGTTTTGGATGTCAAAGTGGCATAAGAGTTATACAACTATTATTCTTTTAACAGTACTTATCATTGACATATTAAAATGTTCAATTGATTGCAATCAGAGCGTGAAGTGCGTACGCAAATATTTTCAAGTGAACGTAATGCACAACGCACTCTACTCATAATCGTTAGGTTCAGGTCCTGCTGTTACCATTTTTTTTAAATTGATTTAAATATCTACATCAATGTTACATGTAAACTTCATAAAACCTGCGCCTATCTACAGATATTAATTTTTTATTTTTGACATTTTCAACGGCATATTATCAACTTTTTTTACAGTATTATTTTTACAGTAGTTCATATACATAAGTATATTAAATTTATAATCTTTTTTTACAGTGCAGTACAAACAATCGATTAGTCCCCGACCAACCGATTCGTAACGCTAACCAACCGATTGATAATGTCAACCAATCGATTGGTAACGCCAACCGAACTACATCTAACGCTCCAAGCATATAAAGGATGGTTGGCTCAACTAACCTGTTTTCTCCGTGTGGGTAGTGTGATGGCCCTACATTGCATGTAAGAAAACGATTCGAATGAGAGAAATATACTAGGTGACATTAGCGCAGTGGTTAGCGCTCTTACTCAGTATCTGAACAATCCGGGTTCGAATCCCGGTGATCACCATATTTTTCCCTCTTCGATAATTCGTCAGACCATCCGCATTACTCACGCACACCTTCCATACTCTGTCCTTTCCGACTGTTACAGTAGTTATTTTGTAACCATGTTATAAAGGCGAACTCTCGCATGAAGAAACAATCGAAACTTTGGCCCCATCGACATTTTTGCGTAGTCGCATTGTTCTTCAAACAACGACGTATCGCACATTGCAGCATAGGTGTATGTACCTCGTGAATACTTTGTGCGCTGAATATAGTCACCCGAGACACAAAGTGAAAGAAGCAGGCCGGAATAAAACAATATTCGCGGGCCGGAGACCGGGCCCCTTCTCGTGCCAATTAAATCTAATTACTCCAATTTCAGTGAGGGGTAACGTCCATCTAATTATCGTTCCGTCGAGGCACGTATTAATAGCCCGCTGGGTCCAACGACGTAGCTGCACTCACGCATACCACGATTCTTTCAACGATAAAAGCATATTGAACATGTACGTCTAAATGTACGACGGTAAACGCGTATATGGTGTAGAGAGAACGGCGCGAGATGAAGAAGAAAGGAGAGTGAAAAGAGCGAGAGTGAGTGCATAGCGATTCCGAGTGCCGAGGTCAACGGGGGTTAAATCGGTCTCATAACGAGGCAACCAGCCGACGGCCGCCACAGCCGAGTGACCGGACACTAGCCCGCGGGACCTATACGTGAACCTCGTGAAGCCACAGCTTCGTTTGCTCTCCCGATCTCGCACAGTTTCTGACCGTCTCCGTTCCTGGAATTACTCACCATTCTCAACAAGTAGCATCCATGCGCTACGCAGGACACGTATGGTTTAAAGAATTCGCTACCAACGAATTCCGCTGGAATTTCTTTTCGTATAATTTCACAGCTATCATGGCTCTTATAAATTGGGGGAATAAAATGTTGAATTGACTTTGAATATCTGTTGAATATATAATATTCGGAGAAATTTATTGTGAATAATTATTCTATAACGATTATATTCATCAGTTTTGATCCTAAAAATCAATAATATGAAAAATGGATTTTTAAAATAATTACTGATTGTTGAGTGGTGAATATTTTTGCAGCAGAGTTTTAAATGCCTAATACTTATAGAAATAATGATGATGATACGATCAGCTCTATAATTATGATTTTATAATAATAACATGTAGCGATTGTAATACGATGATTAAACTTTGAAATGCCTGCAAAAATTATTATTTTTCAATAAAAATTCACGGTAATCCTTTTGAAAAAATGGAAAAAAAAGTAATGCATTACTTATTTCTTCCATTTTTTCCACTATTTCTTGCAAAATTAAAGCGAAAATTAGTATTTTTTCAGCTATTCAAATGTTTACACTCTATTTTATAATCACTACATATTATTATGAAATCATAATTACAAAACAAATTTTACTGTAAACTATATCTCATGAATTAATGGGGATTTACAACTCTGTTTTGAAGTAATAATAGATCCTGTGTAAAAAAGAAAAAAAATTCAAGATGGTGAATAGGATTTGATCAGGTCGCACTTTCCATCCTCATGAACAGAACCAAAAAATGAGTTGATACAGCAAATCGATCATTCTATTTCCATTACAGCTCCAATAGGAGTGTCAACGATTTGAATGGTAGTTCCAACAATTCAAATGGAAGGCCTAGTCACTGGTTAGGCTGAATAATCTTGCGAAAACTAATTGTGAATAGTAGAGATGACTATACGATATGGTTGGGGCAACTCATTTTTTAGGGCTTATGTACAGCAAATTGAAAACGTAATTATCACAACCAAACAATTCTTTCCGTGGATGCTGGATTCTATAGTGTCCATGTTTTTACACACGATGTTATATTCTTAATATGATGATCTATTTTTATGCAGTAGTACAGTTCCGAACACCTTACAGCCATGTTGTATAAGAAAAAAAATGATTGGTTAAATATTCACCGGATGATCGACTGGTTGAGCTGACCAAGTTATTGGTTAAATACGTGCCAGATGATTATTTGATTAGCTCAACCAAGTTATTGGTCACGACAACCGTTCTAGGTTGATCTAACCAATTAATCGTTTGGCACATATTTAACGAATAAATATGTTTTACCAATTAATCTTTTTCCCGTGTAACTACCGACCCATATCTAACCGTGTCTATTTATTTATTTATTTCATAAATAATTTTATATTCATTTTGTTTCTGTACACATAATCATATTGGTGAAGCACTGTGTAGACATTTAAAAACACGGAAAAAAATAAAAAATCGTAAAATCGGTGCACTTGTAAATGTCATAAACAAATAATGATAATGGAAGTAAATGGTTTATTATATTCTTCATTTGACTTTCATGATAATTTCTAATTCATTTTTACAGATATCTATTTAAAAAAAAATAAAATGTTGACCCATTTTTTTTGTTACCAATACGACAAGTTTTTAAAAATAGGTATATACAATTATGTTAATTTAACAACGGAATGTGTTGTAGGCGGCCGTTTTTCATAAACAATGGTGAGTGGTGGTGGCCGGCTACAGTTTCGCCACAATATCGTTTATGTTAATTTAACATTAAATTATATAGGATATCAAAAAACAGTGAGTTATTACTCCGCACTGTAAAAAAAATTTACTTGAAATTTAATTTATAAGTATTGGAAGTTTTTATGCATAAACTGATATACTAAATTTAATATACAAGTGCAATGTAAAATTAATGTATGGTATAGTAATTTCAATAATTTACTTTAATTTTACTGCAAAAGTACATTAATTTTAATGCTTTTCATTAAATTTGCTGTAAAAGTCCATTAATTTTATATCAGAAATGGACATTGAATTTCCAATTTTTTCTAACAGTGTGCCTCAAAGGTAATCGAAGCAATCCATCCGAATACAAATTAAGAAACGTGCTTACGACACATAAAAGTAAACGATACCGTGAACGTGAAATTATATTTAAAATAATGTGAAATTATTCATGAACAAGAATACGGAGATTGGTACAGGTTCTCAAATTATCCAACCACCACGGGCTTCAGGATGATTTCTCGGAGCTTCTCGTTGTTGGCACTTCATTTCCTCGAAGGGCTCCGATGATTGAAACGCGATTTTTTCTTTATAATGAAGATCCATTCAATTTGCACGTTAATTAATTTTTTCGGGTAGTGCGAGCGATGGCAGTACCCGATGGTGCGCACCAGTACGAATCGCTGGCTCGGCAGAGTAAACACGCAGTGGCGATTTCACGATCCTTCGTCGGGTTCTGTACACACGGTGTACCGATGAAATAAAAATCAACCACCGTCAATCACCGCACCTAGAAACTGCGAGAAAAAATTCCAGTCATCAGTGTTTAAATTTTTTTCCGATTCGTCGAGTTTTCTTTTTTATTTCCATATAGATTTTCCTATAATTCAACGAAGCACGCTCAGTAAATATGTGTATTCTAGAGCATTTTAATTATTGCGTTTACCTGCAAATTAATTCCACAAGCACGGAATAAAAAAAATTAAGTACTAACTAGACTTTTTTCTCATATCAACGTATTAAATAAATTCAATGAATTATGATTTTTTATTTTTTAATGAATTATATTCAGCCAGATAAAAATTATAATGCTTCTGGCATGTGACGCACCAGCAGCCGCAACACATGCAGCAATATGACGAATTAATTCGTCGTAGAGTGTGATCTCGTCGTTAATTATCAGCAAGTGCTCTCACCCACCAGCTAAGTGGAAATTATACGAACGCCCACGTATGGCACTAAAGTCAGAGTGGCATCAACACTTTTTTTTTCCCCGAGAATCCTCCACAGTCTCTGCTATTCAATATACCTTCTGTATACCACCTTTGTTGGGAAACCCACAGGAATATCTAGGGTCTCAGCTCTTCTCCTGTTCCCAATTCCCGTACGTCTTCTCGAAAAGACTGTCTGCTGAGCTCCCACGCGGCTAGACTGGGCCTCGAGTATACTCACCAGAATCGATATATCATTTCGTATACAGGCCAGTCCAGCCTAGCATGACATAGTCCTTTCCATCATTAAATATAAACGTTTATATTTTTATATTTGTTCTAATCAGTGAGGCAAAAATAAGCGTGGTTTTGCATTACTGTTGAATTGGCGCCGAAATCATGATGAAATGATCGAACATTTATGTATTAATTTTTTTTTTTTACATTTTTTTATATAAAATAAATGATTTTTTTTTCGATCTGTCTTTTGACCATCTGTGAACCGGCAAATCACAATCAACGCGTATACAGTTAGAAAAAAAAGATTATTCTTTTTTGGATATAATTTTTTTTTCACTTTTTCGTCGACTATTTTCGGTTGTCACTTTGACAGACATTTTTTTGTTTTATAGTGGTGTCAGAAATTTTTATGGCTTTCCTATCTAAAAATCGCAAATTAAACAATCTACATATTTCACAATGATATACAGGTTTTTGAAAATCATTCAAATTGTTTGGATGTTATCACGTGAAATATTTTTTTAACCTACAAGAAATTCGAGATCCATTTCATCATATTTTGGAGGTAAATTTTTTTAGTCAATAATTATCCAAATTTTCGGTTCCAACCACCCGATATTAAAAAGACCTCTGAGAATTAATAGAATTAATAATAACTTTAAAAAATCTTTATTTGTATTCGAAATACTGTATGCTATATGTAAAAAATAATATGTGGATAATCACGGCTTTGTCGAATTGGGTCGGATTGTCCCATATTTAGTAAACCCCGGTATATCGAAATCTTGCGACGATATTCCAGGAGACGGACATTCCCCGCCTCTTTCATCGCGAGCCATATACTTTTCTATTCCGCAACGTTTCATCGCCTTTCACCAAGCTCCCAATAAAGTTGAACGGTACGTTTCCGGTGGGACGAGTGCCATCGGGATTCGAAGGATCTAGAAATACCACGTGGTATATAGTCCACTGGGTAACATTCTACCTACGTACAAAGACGTGGGTTAAGGTAAGGGCTCTTATTGGCGAGAGCAGCAACCATCATCAGTCCACAGCATCGGCTTTGGATTTAGCATCGAGATTCCCAAGCAGATACTAAAACACGTGAATAAAAACGGAACGGAAGGGAATTCCAGAGATAGTAAATCGTTATCGATATGTGGTTGGTAACAAAACAAAAACAACCGAGGAAACGAGGTGACGTTTTATTGGTAATACGCTTAACGATGCGCAGAAAAACGATGGACACTGCGTGAATGAAAAAGTGAGACAGAAAGAGGGTAAAAACCCTCTGGATGCCGTGGAGAGAAAAATATGACGAAATAGGAAATAGATGCCACAGTGTGTATATATATATAATAATAATAGTTATCTTGAAGAATGTGCTGAGCCTTCTACGTATCAATATAGTGTGTGGGAGGTCCAACTCCCTTCAAAAAAGCCTTGCTGGTATCGTCCTTGCAGGACGTAAAACGCGAGCTGGCGTTGGGAAGCTTGGAAACATAAGCCTTGCCACACGAGTCACCTTATACGTAGGCATGTTACGGCTTTACGCTACTTTATAGACTGCAAACTAAGCCTTTACTCTATATCACTCTTTCTTTTTCTAGGTAACCACACCATCCGGCTTCCTCATCGCCGGTAGCGATGCTGGCGGTGAAGGCCGAGCAGCACACACAACCTACTAGAATCGACTGCACGAGTCTCAGCAACCCTTCTAACCGTAGAATATAATATATATCTATATATATATATATTATGAAAAGATCTTGCCACACTGAGAAAAAAATATAGTTGAATGGACTAATTTAGCGTACACCCTCGTTCAAATAAATTTTTCGTTAGGACAACAAAATGTTTAGTGTTTTCAATAATCGTTAGATTCAGTTGTCTAAAATTTATTTACGGTAACCAAAATATTTGTTATAACAACAAAAAATTCATTTGAACGAGGGTGTACGCTAAAATTTGTCCATTCAACTATATTTTTTTCTCAGTGCACCGTGTCAAGAACGAGCTATATATAGGGAATTCCATGTCATGCCCCCAGACATGGTCCATCTGGCTCGAATTTTTATAACTTTCCCAAGAGCTTCCGAAGCCCAGGTTTTACTAAATCCTCCAAGGGCCGGATTTTTTTAAGCCCCTAAGGGCCCTCGAATTTTCTAAGTCCCTTATGAGACCTCGCAGAGGGATAATTAATGGCGCGATTCTTTTTCGTTTTTCTTCTCGCTCGTAACGGCCGCTACTTATCGCTGCAGCTACTACTATTCTTCAGGTTTGAGGCACATTCGTGCCACATATTTGCAAGAAATTTCTAATGCTGAAAGAAAATATTAACATGAATTATTATGAGTATAGAAGATTATGCGATGGAGTACATAACAGATGTTCAATTTCGCTTCCTGTTTTGAGTAACTGTCTAGTAGTTTAATCTCCACGGGAGCAAGTATACCTACTGCATGAAAGGAAGTGGTATGCTACGAAAATCCATTCTCTTTTCCGGTCAACCAATTTTCAATGATAAAAATATTGTTATACTTTTAAAAATCCGCAGGTAGCCCAACATTGAATAAAGAGCGCCCGCGTAGAAAAAAGGAATCTAGCCGAGATTTTTAACAAGATTTTAGCCGGGATTCTCGCCGAGATTCTCGCTAAGATTCTTAAAAATCTCAGCGAGAAATCAGAAAAGCTTTGCTGTCTTATATATACGCTGAGGCTTCAAGTCACTTGCGAGAAACGCTCCGTCCGTTCGCCACCTAGTGACAATCATACGAAACACTGGTGGACAATGCTCCGCTAGATGGCGAAGGAACAAAGCGTTTCTCGCAAGTGACTTGAAGCCTCTGCGTATATATAAGACTGCAAAGCTTTTCTGAGTTCGACCACACACGAGTTCTCTTCATTTTCAGTGAAAATGAAAAGAATTTCGCTGAGCGAGATTCTGATAGAGGTTCTTTTTATTTTCAGCTACCCACTAAAAAATCTCGATAAGAAGCTGGGCGAGATTCGCAGATAGATATACAATCAGTTTATATCAGTTCTGTTGCCTTTATAAGTAAGACACATAAGGAAATATAGCACAGAACTTCAGATTCTTGCAAAATAAAAATTCGCAAAGATTTATAATATCCCACCCCTAAAATCTGTCGAAAAAAGGGAAAGGGATAAAAAGTGTACATTACTATATCTTTTATCTATCGAAAAAACCGCTGATATATATTACTGGTGTACAAAATGAAAAGTTTACTAATTTCTTGCGCCCGACGATTTAATTTCACATATCGAATTGTGAAAAAACGTGAACACGAATGTACGATGTATAATAAAATTAATATTGCGTGAATGAAACGAGGTATTTGCTGTTATTGGATATTATTGGCAAGGACCTCGGCAGGGCGAGAAGTTTACATGCGGCGATAGTTCACGGAGCGTGCGTACGACTAACAAGTCCGTCATCTCTCAATCTCGTTCATCACTAAAGTATAGTCTTGCAATATTATGTATATAACAGACGTTGCACCAGAGAGAATGGTCAGAAGAAAAAAAAAGGTATATAGCCTCACAAGTGTGGTTTAGGCAGGGGCAAAGCTAGCGAAAAAAGGGCGCGCGTCCGTCCTTTCGTGTCGAAAAAGGAAGCGAAGGTTTTGCGAACAATTTATAAACCGGCGCCGCATTTCATCGCCCGCGGGTTCAGGCGCAGCATGGTCCTGTAATTATTATACCGAGAATCTCGTAAAAGCCCCCGGTGAAATTTCGATAGGTGTTGGTATACGATTTTAGGGTCTCGCCCTCAGCTGGCACCTCCTTCCTCGTTTTCCTCTATTTCTTTCCCCATTCAACTACGTGTTGAAGACTAAAAAGTGGCTTTGCGGTCAGATAATACGAGACTACATTCTATAATCTAGTCGTGAACTCAAAGAGCGTCAAATTAAAGGAATTATGTATTTTCGAGTCACGAGACTATTCAGGCACCGTTTTAAAATAATTTTACACATTTTCAACAACATCCTGCATCCTGTTAGAAAATATTGTGTCTCTCTTTATGCTTTTACGAAACCTTTAGGATTCTTAGAAAGAATAACGGTAACCACGAGTCTCTTGGCCGGTATACGTAGATGCAGGTGGTTATACTATAGCACCAGACCCCGGTACAGTGCACGAGTGCGCGTACAGCACCTCTGCAAGGATAATCGAGAGGGTGGTACAGCGAGTAAGTTTCGCAGCATGATGTACGACGCGCCCACACATGCGCCTTCTCGCTCCTCTGCTCTCCATTTGCTTCCCTCGCAGTCTCTCGCCCGTGCTTCTAAAAGTTTTTGCAAACCATGCTTTTTTTCCCCAGTACTACCAACTATAATACGAAGGAAAAAAAAACGGCGTTGTAGGGTAGCCCGGAGGAGGCCACCCGGCGCAACATAAAATCGCCATTACCGCACAAGCGTCCTTTTTTCTTTTCTGTTATCTTTTCTCTTCTGCGCTCGCGCCACTCCGTGAAGACGACAGCGTGGGGGCACTGGCGGTGTTAGCCTCGACTGTGTTGCACCGAGCTGCAAGTTACGAGCGAAGCCCCTGCGATTACAGTCTTTTCCTTCTATATCCCTTCGGTAAATAAATACGCTATTTCGTTTCTCAGTGCCTCAAGGGACCGAGTCCTGTCTCTACTATTTTACCTCGCAAGGGCATCGCAAACCACGGCAGTGCTAAGGGTTTCAATGGTCGCTGAAGGCCCACATACGGATATGGGTCTATGTAGGCCTTCGAGTGCATTGTAGGTGCGATTTCGTAGGGCTCACCGTTTCGTAATGGTTGGCTTCGAGCCATGCAAAAATCCGTAGACTGAGAAGCTTCACTCAGTGCATGATGTACAATTGGGATGAAAAGGGACTAGGTTAAATCACTGTGTGGGTGTATGCCAAAATAAAATAGAATGCAATGCAATATAATATGCTCTAAGGTAAACGTACCAATGGCGGGACGTTTAAGGCGGTGTCTGTTTTGTATGCCAATTTCCGCATGCATATATTAATTATTTTGCAAATGGTGGTAACGAATTGCAAGATTAGAGTTTCTAGTTTCCAAAAACTATACAATAAAAATATTTCTGATTGTTTGATAAATAGTTATTGATTAAAACGCTGAAAAATGCAGATGTACCAGTGCCGGGACGGGTATTTTTGTTCATGTCCCGCTGCCGGGACACCAAATGTGCGTATCGGTGGACATCTACAAATTTTAATGCATCTGCTTGAAAAGAAATGCCAAAAAATGTGCGGTTCACATATTTACACCTATGATGCAATAAATAAAACATATATGTTTATAAAATACATATATATATTTTAGTAAATTATGAATGAAGTTTTTGCTATCGCATAACCCAACATCCGCGTCAAAATGTCAATCGTGCGATTGTGTCCCGGCTCTGGGTCGCAGCGAGATTGCTTACTACTTGCCCCAGTCGCGGAACATACGTTGGACAGTGGTGCCAACGTATATTCGGTCAGCTCCAATAACGGGACACAAAAATTACGAGTTTTAAGATATTGTACGTAACATTTGACATTGTAATCTTAAACTTTAAGAATTTCTGAATTTGAAATACCTATGGAAAGTCTCGAACGAAGTATAATCTCCGGGGTATCATATTAATGATTATTCGGCTCTCCTTAGCTAATTGGTTTAGGGATTTGCTGAAAAAGCTCGAACACCATAGGTCCGCTAATATACTTATTATTTAAATTTTCAATTTACGATGAAAAACATGAAATCTTTTCACGTATGTTAATTATATATAACAGATACAATTGGAAGAGTTATTTTTAAATATTTTATCCATTAAACTCTTAGTATCTACAAATATCCCTTTAGTGTCCCTCAATTGGGACCTGTCCCACCATTGGTACGTTTACCTTAGTATGCTAATAGAGTTCTGTTTTTCGTACCTAATATGTCTTGTCTTTAGTAAAGGGCGAATTTCTTCAAATTTGTGCATATAGGTAAGCCACAGAGAAAATTCCGCTGGACCAGAAAATCAGTTGGTAATATAGTGACAGCAAGCCTTGTTTCGTAGTCTAACAAAAATTTGCTAGGTGAACAAATGTTTTGTTAGCCTAGCAAGAAAATTTGCTAGATTAACAAATCTGTTGTTAGCTCAGTAAGAAGATTTGCTAGGTTAATAAATCTCGTGTTAGCCCAGCAAGAAGATTTGCTAGGATAACAAATCTTTTATTAGCCCAGCAAGAAGATTTGATAGGTTAACAAATCATTTCTTAGCCCAGCAAGAAGATTTGCTGGGTTAACAAATCTTTTGTTAGCCCAGCAAGAAGATTTGCTAGGTTAACAAATCTTTTGTTAGCCCAGCAAGAAGATTTGCTAGGTTAACAAATCTTTTGGTAGTCCAGCAAGACGATTTGATAGGTTAACAAATCTTTTGGTAGTCCAGCAAGAACATTTGACAGGTTAACAAATCTTTTGGTAGCCCAGCAAAAAGATTTGATAGGTTAACAAATGTTTTGTTTGCCCGGGAAAAATATATGACGCCAAATCTTAAGACTTTGTATTTATTTATTCACCGTAAATGGCTGATAACCTTGCTACAGTTTTTACATATGGACTCCTCTATGTATTATCAGTAGCAAATAAAAAAATCAGTAATCTATTTAAATATCAAGTTTGTGATTATATCTTAATGGTCCCAACCACTGATAATTTGTTAGCAATTGACAAAGTATTTCTTTTGCTCAAAATGATACTCGGTAGATTATAATTTCTTACTTAGTTTATAGCAACATTTCTTTGATATCCGTGACAAAATCTTCAGTGTAGCCCATAAAGCCGAAATATCGCGACAAACTTTATATAGAAGAAAAAGCAATTTGCAGGGCTCGTGAAATTTCGTGGTGTCAGTAATATGTAATAATGCACGTTGGTAGTGGGATGAAGTTGTGACAGCTTGCAAGTGTAACCAAGAGATCTGCCGACGAGCACGTGAGAATTAAGCCGTTGTCTCGTAGTGGCGAGAGTTGACGCTGCAAAAAGCAAGCCGCTCTCAGCTCTTTCAGCGGTAAAAACAAAGAAACGAGGAGTGCAGAGTGAAACGGGGGGAGTTACAACCGTTTAGTCGTGTCGTAAAAACGTCTCACGTAGCTTTTCCTCTTCTACCTCACTCGACTTGACGTTTGAGCTCTCGCTCGTTCCTGTTGCCGGTATTCCAACCCCGAAACGGGTCAGTTCGCCCATTCGCGCCTCGTCTTTTTCTTTGTCTCTCTCTTATTTTCCTTTTATACGAATCTTTTGCCGCGTTACTCCTACAGTTCTATCTCTTTCTGTTCATCTCTTACGAGAAGTAAGTGCTGCCATTCGCGGAGTACGAGTTGGCCAGACTGGCTGTAGATACGACGATATTTTTATTAGTCATTTCGATGGATTGGTTTCGGGTGGCGTAAAAGGATCCAAGCTATATGAAAAAAAAAATATGTGAAAATATACTTGACGTACAGACATTTTTTATACTGTGAATATATCTTTGCAACAATGTGCTTTTATTTCCCATATATTTCTTGCACGCTTCTATTTTTAATATATTGCGAAATATATGTAGGATACAGAAACATCAATTGCAAATACATTTCACCGACAAGTTTTTGTACTTTGCGCCTTTTCTAAGCCACAATGTATATGTAAAGATTATTAGAAGCTTAAATGTACTGACAATAATCATCTTTAAAATAAGCTGTAAGTTATGAGAAGTGTGGAATCAGCCCCCCATAAGTTTAGCCCCACAATGAGGCTAAACTTGTGGGGGGATGGGATAGACAAACGACTTTTCACAACTTTCCAAAATATATATTAGACCTGTACCTATTATAGGTATATGTATATGGGGCATTCCACCAGTTATCAACAGGATCACGAATCTCATTTTTTATTCTCTTGAGATGTTGTAGAGCAATATTAAAAAACACTCGAAACTTTTTTTTAGATTTAAAAAAAAATGGTGTTTTTTTAATTATCTAAAATTTGATTTTCTCAAAAAGTACGTAGATGATTTTTTAAAAAAATTTTATTCCAAATTCTGTATCTAAAAACGAAATTTTAAGACTAGAACTAGAATAAGAGACTAGAATAAAATTCTTTTACGGGAGGATTTTATTTTTAGCTGCTATTCTAGACTGCCTTCCATTTTCGTTCTAGTCTCAAAAATCCTGTTCAAAGGGGTACCAAGCATGGGGGGAATAATCCGAGCAAAAATCTGGTCCACTTAACATGTAATGCCCTAAATATATTTGATAAAGCGGTGGCGGCGAGATTTTTTTATAATCTTTCTATATTATAAAAAGATCTAGCGGCCGCCGTGTCAAGAATCGAGGGACTTAGAATAATTCGGGCTCGGAGCTTGGCGGAATGGGGTGGGGCTAAAGGCTTGGGGCTAGCTCCACACCCTTCCGCCAAGCCCCGAGCCCGAATTATTCTAAGTCCCGCGATTTCAGGGGGGTCTGTGAGATCCCAAGTCCGTATTTTTCTAAGTCCTTTTCCAAAAATGTAGGTCCCCCAAGGGTGGGGGGCACCCTTGGGGGGGGGGGGGGGGCACCTTTCGGTGGGGGGCGATAGCGAGCGCACGCAGCGCGCGAACCACAATGAACTCCTAGTATATCTCTCTATATTATAAAAAGATCTCGCCACCGCCGTTGCCGCCGCCGTTGCCGCCGCCGTTGCCGCCGCCGCCGTGTAAAGAATCGAGGGACTTAGAATAATTCGGGCTCGGGGCTTGGCGGAAGGGGGTGGGGCTAAAGGCTTGGGGCTAGCCCCAGCCCTTTCCGCCAAGCCCCGAGCCCGAATTATTCTAAGTCCTTTTCCAAAAACATAGGTCCCCCAAGGGCGGGGGCACCTTTTTTTTGGGGTGGCACCCTTTGGGAAGGGGGGGGGGGGGGCACACACTTGGGGGGCGGCACCCTTGGGGGGGGGGGGCACCCTAGGGTGGGGGGCGATTGCGAGCGCGTGCAGCGCGCGAGCCACAATAAAATCCTAGTATATATAATATACTATATATAATATACTATATTATATATATATATAAGTGTCGTTATATCAAATTTCAATAAATATAACACCATATAATGTGGCATACTAAGTGAAAATCAATTTGCGTAACTATCACTCGATCAACTTGTCCTGATGAGTCAAGTCAATTTGAGTACACAAGTCAATTGGATACGTTATTATAACAACTGAAGTAGAGAGGTGTTTTCTTCCTCGTTAAAGTCATTGTTAAATATCATCACGTCTATTTGTTTTTCACCCGCAGTATTATATCGAGCAGTGTTAAGCATACTCGTGTGTTTCTCGTTCAGTGGCACTGAGGGGTTAGCAGCGAGTTAAACATGATGAGTGAAACGGCACGTCGTTCTCGGGGCTCTTGACGAGGAAGTATAAACGCACGTTGAGCGGCTAGACGGTAGTGTCTGCTGCCATGTATGTAGAATAAACGCAAATAACTCATCGCGGTCTGGCGACGTCCGGGGGTGTCCGACCTCTGCTGCACACGCGTCGATCGATCGCATAACGAGTCACTTGCGGGACTAGTCACTCGCAAGCTGTAGAGTTTCATTCACAATGCATTATATTGAGGTAACCGGGGTAGGTTGATTAACTACGTTTATTTTTATTTGTCCGAATGTTCCATTGGATTATGAAGAAAGCTAAAAATACGGACAGCTAAAACCATAAGCGTTATGTCACATCCCTAAGAATTTTTAAGGAATATTGTTGATGAAAGAAAAGAATACATTGTGTAGGCTTGCATCTATGAACCTTAAAAGTAATTATAACGAATCTAGGTTTTTTTAAATTGTGTTGAAACTTGGCGACTTCACATTTTTTCGAATCGTGTCGATTTAATCGGTAATCATTATTACTAGAGCCAAGAAGATCACAACAACATTCAAAAGAAAAGAAAGAGAATCCACCGAAATAATAATTACCAGAAGTGTTATTTTAAGATAGCTTGCGTCTATTTTGCTTCCTCATAGAGGAAGCTTTGTTTTCGTGAAATTTTTTTTTTTCGCGTTTTTCATGTCAGTGCATTCAGAATGGTCCAAAACGTCGAGAAAAGTAATTTAGAAAAAATGTCTGTATGTGTGTGTGTGTGTAATTGTATATGTTACACGCTCAAAATATGTAAACCTTCATAATGTTATGCCGCCAAACCCAGGTAGCTACTCCGAGTTGTGGCGATGAAGTAATACTTCGAAGAATAAAGGGATATTAACCAATGAAGGGTTGGAACCCAAATGAAGTTTAACCAAAGGATTTAATGAAGAAATAATTTATTGCTAATAAATAAATAAATCGTATAAAGTTTCACAATGCTCACGCAATTCATAATAATATTCTCAATCGCATTCTCTTGTTATAATTAACGAAACTTAATAAACTCGGTTACTCGGAACCCAATTACTCAGAACCAACCGCACAGCATCAGGAGTTATATCAAACTGTCGATTGACTGTTCTCTGCTCCTTATATATGGGCAGAGAACAGTGTCTCAACTATGTTATTAAAAACATCTTTATTCATAAACATCAATATTACGAATCGAATGCTCCAATTACTGTATTGATGCAGTCTTGGAGAATCTTCATTGCTGAAAACGCTGACACGGCGCATAGCATAGTCGCCGTGTCCGAACGCACTGATTGCCCAATGATGCCTGCCTGTGCGTTTGGTGCAACGAGCGACTCGTCCGCACGAATATCGTTCGGCATAAGTGTGATTATTGCGTAATTCTAAACACACGTAACAATCATGCATAATCGTTGTACCCGGGGTACAACAATAACTCGGGTACGCCTCGACATATAGAGCTGAAATTTACATCGTTCATACCAATTTTTGTTAAAATCCCCATGATCTTTAAATTTTTACGCGGTTTTGAATTTTTTCAAAGATGTCTGTTAACGCGATAACTCTTTTAATTTTCGAGATATTAAGCTCAAAATTGGTATGTATGTGTGCTTTCATACACCGGTGATCGCTATTAAATTTGGTTAAGGGGAGGGAGTCAGGTCAAAAAAATTGATTTTGGAAATTCAATATCATCCAAATCCTATTTCATATAAAAATGCCCAATGCACTATATTGTTGGTATTCGATTAAAGGATTTTTTTACTGTAGTCTGACTTGCATATGCTTTTAAATATTATCTTAAGCAAAGATCTTAGGTTTTCCATTCTGCGCATGATTCAGATCAAACTACTAGGCAGATTGGAATGGTTGACGTCTCATTTTCTTCTTCATGAACAGATACACCGGTTAAATGGAGCAAATGTTAATAAAATGTAATATTTTTCGAGTAACATAATTATTAATAAATAAATTTTATGCTATTTTATAAATCAGTGATTAACTTTGATTTCAGAATGAAAAAAAATAGTTTGCTTCATTTAGCCGGTGTATCTTTTCATAAAGAAGAAAATGAGACATCAATGATTCCAATCTGCCTAGTAGTTTGATCTGAATCATGCGTAGAATGGAAAACCTAAGAACTTTGCTTAAGATAATATTGAAAAGCATATGCAAGTCAGACGACAGTAAAAAATTCTTTCATCGAGCACCAACAATATAGTGCATTCGGCATTTTTATATGCAGTCGGATTTGGATGATATTGAATTTCCAAAATCAATTTTTTTGACCTGACTCCCTCCCCTTAAGATCGGTTGAAATGTTAAAATTTTATGAGATTTAAGTTTTTTGAATTTTTTGATTTTTTTTCTGCTGTGCGAATTTTGGTATCAAATATCGAGCTGGGAGTTAAATGGGTGCCAGATTCATGATTAATAGAAAAATATGTCAGATATAGCCCAAAAATGTTGAATGATACCATATTTTCATAACGATGTTGTACACTCTATATTTTGAAAAGTTGCGATTTATGTCGTATAAACTAGCCATATCCTTGCTTCCCAATGAAATTTCAAATGTTTCAAATTTCAATTTTTTTTTCAAATGACACAATGATAATTAATAGTGTTCTGAATATACACGATGCCAAAGGAGAAGGGGACGAGACTTTTAAATAATTATCAACGATTTTTTAAGATGTTTTTTTAAAATGTTTTTGGGGACAGTAATTGAAGGCATTTTGTTAGATTTTTTTTCAAATCACAAAATCACAGTTAATAGTGTTCGGAATATACAGGATGCAAAACTAGAAGGGGATGAGACGTTTAAAGAATTATTAACGATTTTTTAAGATGGTTTTAAAATTTTTTTTGGGGCATTAATTGAAGGCATTTTGTTAGATTTTTTTTTCAAATGACACAATCACAGGTAATAGTGTTTTGAATATACAGGATGCAAAAGTAGAAGGGGACGAGACGTTTAAATAATTATTAACGATTTTTTAACGGCCTCGGGTTATCTTTTAGAAAATTTTGTCGTTCTCTGGTATTTTACCCGATACATCAACGATGAGAGACATAAATGCATTATAGGTTTTGTTATCGACCAGGTAGCACAAAACGTTATAATATTTTATATGTGTAGGATTCCTATTTTCACTGGTTGGCTTGCCCTGCGAAATAATCTGTAGCATGCCCATAATTTAAAAAATCCTTTACTCCAGCTTAGCTAAAAGAGTCATCGGTGAATCGTTGCCGAACCACAGTCGGTCACCAAATGTTTTATTACTCAGCCGCGGCTCACTAAATATTTTGACATGTACACGCTAGAACACACTCAAAAGTTTTTTTTTTTATTATGCTCTCGCGCAGATATGCGAGTTAAGAGTGAGCTGGGGTAGATCAAAAGGGTACGTAGTTTTCATATGAAACTTCCTTTTCCAAAAAAACACAGCATTTTCCAATATCATCTGCAAAAATCGACCAACGAAAAAATTAACATCACGAAACCCTTTGATTTTTTTTTCAAGCTCACTTTTCATCAACAAGTCGTCGAGTAAAGATTTCTCTGCATAGCACTTAGCAGCGAGACAATTGTCAACTAATACTTACATTAAAATTCAATTCAAACTCGTCCAGTGTATTTTTAACTCGTTCTTATGCACTGAAAAAAAATGTCATTGATTCAATAAATCCATCGTTTGCGGGCTGCCAAAAATAAGCGTTATCAACTTAATTTGAATTCTAATTCCTCCAATTCCATACGAGATCGAAACAATAACTCTAAAATAAGCAAAATAATATTTTCTTATTTTAATGTTAAATGGGATTGAACGAATTAGAACTAGAGTTAATTCAAAAAAACTTCTTTTGGCAGCCCGCAAACGATGGATTTATTGAATCAATGACATTTTTTTTCGTGTGTTATATATTTTTCTGTTATTCACTAAAGTTAAATTTTAATCAGTTTCTCTACACTATTCATTTTATCAAGCTTAAATAATTGCACTACATTAATTTGGTGTGCAATCGTGTCAAGCGTACATCGTCACCTTAAGAGTGTAATTTGAATTTATAACTCGCAAAGAATCGTAGTCAAATTGCGGTGCTCAATGTACTCAATTTCACCTCATATGTCAATACGCCCCGGTGTCCCTTATGCGCTATAGACTGACACAAACGAAAAAACAGGCACGAAAGCATTTTTGTGTCTCATATAAAAAGAATGTAAAGGAGCGAAACGCACGGTGGTTGGGGACACGCGGTGACAGAAAAGAAAACAAGAGGGTAACTGAGAGATTGTACGATAATACGAGAATAGAATGGGGAGCAGGAAAGAGACAAAGTGTATGGTGATACATACGCAAACGAAATACAGTTTGATACTGACACATAAAGCACAAGCGTTAAAACACACGACATAATACAGAGAGCATCATGTTCTGAATACACTTTGTGCGCTGTGTATATATGTACATTATTCCTGCTGACGCGTGGTTTACGCTTGCCTTTGACGAATTTACTGAGTCGATTTCCGCGAGTCTAACGCGGTAAGTAAACGGTGTTAGCTGAGTTAGGTTGCGCTTATATAAGTACAATTCTCTATACAATGCATAGCGCGTGAAAAAGCATCATTTGTGTGCGTTTACACGAATAGAAAGAAAAGATTTGTGACAACTACAATTTCCGTTTGATGTACACAGTTAAAAAAAATGAATTTCAGCAACCTATGAATTACCAAAACCACTTCAAACAGGAAACTTGTCTGTTAACGATTAGTTCGGATGATATAGGAAACACAGCTAATCTAACACTGAAAGAAAAAAGTAGTTGAGAGAACCATTTCCAGCATATGCTGTACCGCTGAATAGTTGCAGCAACTAACTCGCTCCTGTAACCAATTGCAGTGGTGTTTTCACTAATACAATAGGTGGCGCAACAAACAGCGAGTTCCTATAACCAACCACAGCGGTTCGAATAACCAACGAGTAGTTTCTACAACCAAAGAGTAGTTGTCATAACCCACTGAGTAGTGACGCTATATCAACTCTTTCCAGTGGTTGTCGGAACCCATTTATTGGTTTGTCCAACTACTTTTTTTTCTCCGTGAATAGTTGATGTACCATTCTAAATATCCAGGGTAGAAGTACCGGTTGTGGCCACTTCAAGAATTTTCCCATTTTCAAGTACTTCTGATTGGGACCAAACATCATAAAACTGTTTTGAACCTATACATTTCATATTTGGGAAGAATATAATTTCAGATTTCTAGCATTAAAATCTGCATATGTTTCGAGAAAACACTGGAAAATAGAAAAAAGTAGGAGCATAGTCATTTCACCAGTTGTGGCCACCTATGCACCGGTTTTGGCCACAGTAATGTACCAGTTTTGGCCATATGCTTAAAATTAGAATAACTCACAATTCATTGCACTTAAAAAATTTGTTAAGACGTGTTTAATCAATCAAAATCGTATTCTTATGAAAGCATCCAATTCCTCTACACGAAAATGTCTTTAAAGCACAGATGCCATCTGTGAACCTAACTGATCTTTTTTTGACATTCGTTTCCTTCGTTTTGCACTTTTTCGTAGCAGCTTTCTTTCTCACAAATAGTCATACATTATATTAATGTTTTACTCTACACTTTTATTTTTATTTCTACCAGAGTTTTTTCCGAAAGTAGATTTTCGCATTACACAATGATGGGAATCTTCAACATGACAGTTTTTTTTAGTATTTTTTACTATGCATTTCTGAGAATATATTTTTCTTAGCGTTTTTTGTTTTTTTTTTATTTCATCTTTATAGATATATGAATTGATTGTGTAATAATTGACGAAAAATTAATGAGTATATTATCACGGCCATATCCGGGGCAACATGCTTATTCCATGTACCAGTTGTGGCCATCGTATTTTTTATAAATGTATATCTTTATTTCAAACTTTTAGTACATCAATATTTGCAGTGATGCCTCTTAAGATTGATACGTGCAAAGCTGCATGCAATTCGCCAACTGTATAACCCGAATATGTATCTAGAGCTTTCGTCAAAATCTTGTCGAATTACGTAAGGAGTTGAGAATTTGATGAATCAGCTGATGATACTTTAATTATTGATGAGGTACTTTTTGTAATGGAGACTAACGGACGTCAAAATGACGATAAATGTTTCCAAAACATACAACGTTATGAAAAATCATGATTAAATACAGGTACAGAATTAAAATAGCCACGAAAAACGTATTTAAGTTTAAGAAAACGTGGCCACAACCGGTTCTTCTACCCTACCCATAATCCAACTAACAGAACGTTAAAAGCGATGCCTGTAATCTCAAAAAGCTTTAACCTTGTTCTACAGGATACGATTAACGGTGCTATTGGTATATATTGAGAATCAACACCAAGCAAAAATGGCCGCGTTATACCAGTCGGTTAAGACTTTACACTTTTCATTTGTAAGAGATTTAATTATTTCAACGGATATCATTACAAATAGTATATTACGCCACCAGGGAGGAAAAGTAGACTATGTCCAACCGCGTGTAAGATTACCACCCGAGCCGAAGGCGAGGGGGGTAAACTTTCACTCCTACTTTCACTCCTCAGTAGAGTATACTATTTTTCACCATATCTGCAGCGGAAAGTTCGAATTACGTAAAGTCCGTAGGGCGGGAAGTCGAACTTTCCGCGCAGGTATGGTGAAAAAATGTTTATCCACTTATGAATATCGATTTATATTAATGATAAATTGTTTTTTAAAATAAAATAATAGGTTATGACAACTGGGATAAAGTAGTTTAAAAAAATCCACCAGATGTCGTGTTGCTACATGTTATTTCCCAATACTCAAGTATTTCATCAGCGCATATAATAACATGATTGGTTTAGCTTGTATTACAGTTGGATAGTCAAATATGTTCGTGTCAACGATTCGATTAGGTGAGGTTGCAATATAATTGGTTATCACAACTGATATCTATCTACCAACTTAGCTCATTCTTCCATTTTTTCTAGATGTCATAACGAAGCTGATTTGTAGGGAGATTAGAATAATCGATTGTTTGTGTCGACCCATTTCGAACTTGTTTCAGCTGATTAGTCTTTTTTCAATATGGAAAATGCTTGGGAAAGGGTTACGTACATAGTACCTATGTACTATGTATGTTTTACGACGGTACAATATTTGTATAATGAACTGTAGTGCAAAGGGAACTTCGTCGCCGCAAAACTAATTAGGGATACACAGAGCACACACATATCGGTAATGACACTTACGCTATACGATGTAACATCGCATGGAGCTCAAATGGAATGGCAGAGGAGGTCGAGGCTCGTCCTAACATCCGAACTATGTGCTAGACTTGCGTTACTAAGAACATACGGCAGCCGCTGGAGGTATGAGCGCCATATATACATACTCACATCAAACTGGCAGTTTGTGCCCGTCAAGCATCAAATACTTCGTCTGAGTCAGGTCAGCAATATCTTCTTCCCTTTAAAGCAGAAACGACAGGACACGTCAATGCAGTCCTGAAGAGAATCCGATGCTGATGTCGACTGTCTGTTGATAAGTAAAAACATGGTGCTGCAGTCCATAACCACACTGAGAGAAAAATATAGTAAAATAGTAGGTCGAACTATACCGATATAATTCTCAGGGGGGACGATCGTATCGATTGGTACTGAAAACTATGTATTTGTTTAGTTGAACTATTCTTATATTTGCAGCTATTATTTTTATCATTGTCGTAACTATAAAGTATAATTGTCCCTCCTGGGAACTACACTATATGGTAAAGTGTAATATTGTTTTAACCATGAATTTTTCTCTCAGTGCACAGACTTCATATTGTTTCTAGGTTAATAAATGGCAAAAGGGCTATTACGTCATGAATTCTCTGATCGATGTTAGTTAACTAACATTGACCAGAATTTATATTTTGGGAAGTTCTCTAAAACTTGAAAGCTATATGCGGTTAATTCCATCAAATTAACACACGATAAAAGTCATTGGATGTTTCAAAAGAGATATATTTTAATTCAATTTATGTAAATACGAAAAATATTATGCAATAAGATATTAAATAATTATGTTCTTATTTATATAACGGAGAGAATTGTTCACAGAATTCCGCAAAATTCGACTCTTGCGTGAATTCCTACACTTAACTCTAATTGCAAATAAAATTAATATGTGTCTATAAAAATATTATAGTTTTAATAGTATTGCTACTTATTTGAACTAATATTTACAAAAACAAAAATGAACAGAAAAAAAATCTAAAAGATATCTAAGAGTTTTTGGCATTTCGTCAGGAGTGTTGCAGGAATGATCGAATGAAAATGAAATTTGTTTTCACACGATTTCGATATCGATATTAATTGTTATATCGATTCCGATTAATTACTTACCTCTTCGGATTACATCACATGAATTGCAAGCGCATAAATATTACAGGCGGTAAATTTATATAATCTGTCAGTGGCTTGGAGTAGGGACTAAAGGGCAAGGAAAAAAACGTGTGATCGTGTCCGGTCCCGAGAAGTTAAAATGTTGAGACGTCGACTGTAATTTATATGAATATTTTATCGCCTTCGCAGCGCCTCCTGCCATATATCAGCTGCTAGTCATAACAGATGGCTGCGCGCGTCACGTGGTCTGATTATCTCGATCTCCCACTCTTTGGTTCCCTTCGTCGATGTAAATCGTCCTTTGTACTATATTGCCCATATATGTAGATAGAATAACGAATCGCTTAATATGTCACGTTATAATATGTTATTTTAATGATGTGTTGCAATTATTCTAATAGTACTTTGCGTGATACAAAAAATAAAAAAAAACTACAAAAATGTCATACGTACTGACAGATATAAATGTATATTCGGCGTCGAGATCTAATATCTACCCCGACTTATGTTGATGTGATACAATGTCTGCCCCCTTCACCACGAACTTATCCTGGGCGTAACCAGCAACAAAAACCGCAATTCAATTTGCTAAGGCACGATTTGTGAATGGGTTACAGTTTCCGTTATCGATTATCGTTTTTAAAGGTATGCAAAGGGTGGCGCGTCGGTAACAGTCACAGTTCGATCACCGCTTAAACGTGCGCGGGTTTGCAAATCAAAGTTTGAAGCTGCAGGGTTTTTTTCCCAGATCGTGAGATTCCAACAGTAAATCTATTGTACGAATATATGGTTAGACGTTCTTACGTACAATACAATATCACGTCCGCAACTTCCAAACGTTCAGGATCCAATAACCACCCATGTACGAATACCATTATACTGCCGGATCTGCCTACACAGCCCAGAACTGGTATTACTTCAGCCGCCAAACCTTGTTGAGTAGCTCTGGCCCAGTAACGGTAAACAGAAGGGTCCAGTATTGTGCTAACGCTTATGGACAATACTGGGTCCACAATATTACTGGATACGTACTGGGAAATATTCCGATTGTCCCGATTCTCAGTGCTGAAAGATGGACCGGGGTCAACACACAAAGTCCGTACCAGTATCGGTCCTTCGTACACGGAAAAAAAGGCTTGGTTGGAACAACCAAGTGCTATGATTATATATGCGCTAGACAATTAATTGGTCAGACCAACCCAGTAATTTGTTAGGCTACCAATTTCTTGGTTAGCTTACAAAGTGACTTGGTTAGCTTACCAAGTGACTTGGTTAGCTTTCCAAGTGACTTGGTTAGTCCAACCAAGAAATTGGTAGCCTAACAAATTACTTGGTTGGTCTAACCAATTAATTGTCTGGCGCATATATAACCATAGCACTTGGTTGTTTCAACCAAGCCTTTCTTTCTGTGTAGTCATCGAGTATTGGCGACGCTGGCATCAGTACTGACCCAAGACTCCGCCTGTCTGCAGTTCGTACATGGGCAAGTATGGTTTCAAATTTGAACCATAATCATTGCAAACGCCTTGTATAAGCGACATTGAAGGATATTATTCGGGATATTGAAGGATATTAAGCGACATTGAAGGAAATTTAATAGAAAACGTTCTTACTGATGGAAACCGGTTAAAATTCCGACACCGAGGTTGTTCAAAGTATCAGAATTGTTATTGCAGGAAGAACATGTGTAAACGCAAAAGTGTCGTTTTTGTAAGTTTGCGAAGATCTAGAAAAATGCATTTCAGGATGTAGTGTGAGATTTGATGCTATACCCATCCGAATGTTGTTGCCGCAGCATTTCATACATAATTACGGTGTAGACGATGAGTAATAAGCAGCCAATTACCGTAGTTATGCAGCATCCAATGCAGTGTAGCGCGATACTATCTGCCAAGTGAAAACCATCCGTGTACAAAGCATTCTGGAGATCTTGGGCACGTGGGAGAACAATGCGCACAAGCAACAACGTCACTACAACGAAGTATATGTATCAGTGACGTTCTCACGGGTTCCGTATTAATACTGAAGGGGATGAATGCCTGCATACTAAGTGCGGGCTCGAATTTCGACGTGTTCATTTGGGAATCTGACAGTTATGACCGAGTAGGCTGTATTTCTCGTCTCCATCCTTTCGATGTATTTTAATACAGACGCAGATGCACTGGACCACGGGCCATCGCTACATATGTTCCACGTTATGATCCCCTTCAGCGGTGATCTTATCGATGAACAAAGCGGCTATATATTATAAACTCGGATGCGCAGATAGGCGGTACTGTGTGTGAGGTTCAGGTACAGATGTAATTCGATGTTTGTTTCCTAGCTCTCACTTCACTTCCTCGTAACGTCGTAAGCCGTCCGACGCATTAGCGTCTCCGCGGGAGGCGGCTTTATGGTTGGCAGGTACACACGTAGTATTCTCGCAGCTCCGACACCGGCGGCATTTCACTGCCAACCGGTCGTCCGAGCTGCTAAAGCGTCTACACTATATATAGTCTACTGTTATGCTGTTATGCAGTACATGTGCACGCGTGCCTCGACAGTTGCTGACTAGGTATAGGGAATCTGTATAGTATATATTGTATGCTGTATAGTCAGAGGTATGGTGAGAGCATAGTATGTATAGCTTAGGGTATCTGTAGCCGACTAGCATTGTGTCTGCGTAACCAGGCGTAGGCGAGAATTTCCATCTCTATCTAATAGCTGGTTCCTAGGCCTTGTATTCTCATTGTATATATGCCTAGGATGTCCTACAAACTCATCTCCGTCGATCTCCGTTTCTCCACATCACGAACTGTACAAGGAGAAATGTCGTTAATTGAGACAACCAACTTTTAAATGCTTGCGTTATGTTGACTGCGACAGACCTAATAGTACTTTACGATACTACACGGAAAAAAAGACTTGGTTAAGGTAGCAAAAAAAATAGTTGGACCCAATCAAGTGTTTTAGTGCTCTGAGGAACAGACGATTAATTGGTTGGATCAACTATTTTCACTTGGTTGGCTCTGTATCGTTGCTCGTAACTCCACTTTGTCAAAAATTGGCAGACGACACTACACGTTCTTTTCACTTCGTCGGATGATACCGACATTGTTTTTGCACCGCATAATCTTCGAAGTTTTTTTTTGCTTTCTCGTATAACTTCATCACTTTATATGCCTTCACGCGATTTCACGATCTTCTACGATAGAACAATGGCGGCTAACACGCAAATACATAACTGCCACCGTTGGTTGGTCCCAACTATCTGACTTAGTTCGAATACGAATAAAATTCGTTGTGTGATCTATTCGAGTCAACTAACTCTATATGGTTAATGCGACTAATACTATTATTATACAAATCATTAGTTGACCCAACAAGGCCGTTTTTTCCGTGTAGTGCAATAAAACTTTTTCAGATGAGTGTTTTGCAATTCCACGAGTTAAGGAAACGTTTATCGCATGAGAAATCGTATTTCTCGCACCTTGTGAAGTAAAATTTATAACCATAGCTACCACCGATTTTTAATCTTAACGCTTTTTAGTTAAAGCTGATGTTGTGATTAGAGACTAAGCTTGACCTCGCGATGCCCTACCTGTTGTGCAAATAGTCAATACGCGAGAGGCTATCAGTTAAAAACTGGAATTTATTTGATTTCGTGAACTTATATGATTTCAATGTAATTTCGACTTCGTGAATTTATATGATTTCAATGTGATTTCGTTTTCGTGAGTTTATATGATTTCGAGGAAAACATAAATCAACGATTTCCGGGCGATTTCTTACGATTTCGTTCTTGATTTCATACGAGGTGCTTCAGCGATTTCGCTAGTGAACGGCCCTTCGGGTGGTTTTGTATACTAAACCACTAACTATAGTTAGTACACTGGCCTCTAGTCTAGAACATTGGCAGGTCGCGAGCCCGAATCTCGGTACCATGGTTTAGTCGAAAATAAAAAATACGAGCACGAGGAAACTCCAGATGTATACACCAGGCATTCATAGTTATTTGTACCTGTGGGTGTAACATGTTTACAGCTGTAGCTCGTGTTTATATTCGCGACGAAACGTGATGTAGCTCCGGTACCGTGACGCGAACTCGAGACTAGCTATATCGACATAGGTTTCTCGCAATTTTCCAATGCCCATGACAGAAATGCTATGGCGAATGTGATATATAGGAGAAAGTCGGATGCGGCTGTATGGGGTCTGGTTACTGATCCGGGCCAGACCCGCAAGCAGGGCTGGCTGCTAACCCGCGCTGATCCTGTGAAAGGCGAATTGCCTGAAGGCTTTGGGAAGTGCAGATACAAAAAATAAATAAAAATATTTTTATAACTAACTAACCGTAGTGATCGTGTAACGTGTGATTAGTAAAAAATACTCTCTTTGAATCGGCCAATAAGAATTTGTTGACGTACAAAATTACTTATCCCATCACCATGTAGATTGGTTTCCACCAAATACTTTTGTGGAATTCCCAACTAAACTTTTTTCTCCGTGTAGTACGGTCGTGTTTGTCGAATCCCTGAAGAGTAGTGTCTTTTCTTGGGGATTTCAAAACCCTGTATATCATAATATCTATTACCTTTGATGTTCCAATCATCACCTCATTCAAACGATTAGTAGAATCCTAATAAGCTTCATCGTAAATTTGATCTTCTGTATAGAAATTGAACGTCTCCATAATCTTACAACCCGCCCATGAAAGCATTTTATTACTCTGCTTTGGAGTAGAAATGTTGTTCCGACACACAGATACACCATCTGTTGAACAGCCTGGCCTACTTTTTATCTAAAACTCATGAAGTTTAATGTGATGGGTGAGAGGCCGTATTTTTAACAGTGATTTGAACGCTTCATTTCATCATTTAATATGAATTTCTTTATACCATGACAAGTTTGCATCGTCGTCGAGACTGACGTGCATGAGAATTGGAGCATCTTATATCAGGTATCCGATTTGAATTATTGGATCGACATATATAGAGCATTTCACACTAGGTGTAGAGGATAGGTCTTAATTATTCCTAATTTAGTTCTATCTGAAGTTAATAAAAAGTTAAAAGTTCTAATCTTAAAATACAGTATTCCGCATTTCTCTGTTCTGTGTTTTCCAAACATAAAAAGCATTCTAGCTCATTTCTTAGACCATTTGGCCTCACTATGTTTGATTTCGTGAATACTTTGCAAATATTTTTGCATTGACATAGAATGAAACTTGAATTTTTATCAGTATTTTAGAAACGCTTTTATCGAAAATGTATATCTTTGAAAATTCATGACTTTCTAAATCTGACATTTTTCCATATAACTTTCTTTAGTCTGGTTGATCATATGAAAAAAAAAAAAATTCGTCAAGGATTATTTTTATCTTGAGTTCATCTATTGATAAAACAATAATATTCTGCATTAAGAAAAGAAGTTAAGGTATCAAACAATTACTGAAATAAACAATCAAATGTTTTTAAAAACCTAAAAATAGAGGTTTTCCTCTGGACTCATATGAACATATTTATATCAATAAAGATTTTTAAAAATAGCGAGGAAATGTTCTACGAAGTGAGTAGGAATGCCTCTCATATAATATGCTGTTTGAAATTTCGCACCTATTTCAGAATTTAATATCACCGTACCAAACTTCATAATTTAGAATGGCCATATACAGTCATATGAGCATATACCTTATACTGTACTTTGCGAATAATATCGGTAACATGCGTATAGCAATTTGAGAAGACACTTGAGGCTATATAAGCTAGAAAGCAGAGAGTAAAGCGCGCGGCTGGGATGTGCAGGAAGATCTTATAACGATGATGGGCTCTGAACGCCGGCTGTTACAATTAGTCAACTTCGGGCGTGTATTGCTAGTTTCACTCACGCGCTCCTGTGTGTACATAAACTAGCGTCTGCTGCTTCCGGAACACTCTGATCTTCCTGCCTCGACATATAGAGGTAGCCTTGTGACGATTATCTCCTGTAAGCTTGACGAGTTTCCGTTCTATTCGCCAGTCATGACGACATACAGTCTGGAGATTGCACGACGTACAAGTATATGAAGCCGCATGGCATGCCACCACAGCTTTTCATCCTTCGACGTTGAGCACGTGGTGCAACGTCAGATGATACCGTCTGCAGAATGCTTTGACGCGCCACTCGATCCATTCCCAAAGTACAATGTGCATGTCTCAATTATACTTCGAAATATTGAAGAGACATACTTAATATAAATCTACAATGGACAATTTCGACCCACCCTCCTTTTAGTAAGAAATGTGATTGCAGACATTAGGTTTTTATCACATACGAAGTGTGTAAAAGAGAAAGTATTGCAATCCAAAAAAAATTCGACTCTTGGATTTTGATGGAAATGCATGTTTTGAGTGTCGTAGATTCCAAAAAACACATTCACTAATTCCTGTCTGTCTGTCTGGCTGTGTCCGGCATCTGTGTCCGAAAGTACAATAACTTGTGAAAAAATCTATGCACCGCAATGAAATTTAGTGTGTGCCCTTTGCATATAAAATGTAGTTTTGGTATTGAAATCCAATCCAAAATCTTCACTGCTTCTGATACTTTACCTGAAATAGTGAATAAAAAAATAAATTTATTTATTTATTTTTGGACCGCAAGCTAATATAAAAGTTATTATGCTTTGGTATGATACATACAGACAGAATTACTAGCAAATGAGCAATGAACAACAAGAGATTTAGTACAGAGAAGATTTTGTGGTCTTTCCAATCATTCACATAAGACTTCTGCAACTGCATGTTGTGAAAAATTTATATTGCCTGAAACATGGGTTATGTTACACATTCACTAAACAAAAGAACTACTATCAATCATCTTGAGCAGTTTTCAATGGGAAATATAATATGAATATTCACATCATATGTTAGATTAAAAGAAAAGTGAAAATTGCAAGAAAAAAAATATTTGAGGTTATTCACAGTCATGATGTTAGACTATAAACACTCATACACTCATCATATCATAGTTTTTATCACTCGCATAGCATTTTATACGAATTCAAAATCCTGCGGAGGCCTCATACACGCCATAAGATTCGAAACTTTTGAAATATGAATAATTGAAATATAAATCCGACTTGTCAAACTATCGAATTGCCGACAATAATCCCACCAAACGAAAGAGAGATGTGAAGTGAGCCGCGAACATCGCACGCGCCGCCTTGCGAGTGCGGCTCGTAGCTTGAACTCAAATTCAAAAACGCGTTTTTGACAAATTATAGCGAGAAATGTAATAGAGTACAATAAATGTGCGAAATTCACAAATTTCTATTCGTGTAGTTAGTCACTATACCCCAATAAATTCACGATAAAAACTTCACGCCAGTAATAATTGTGATGAGAAAGTTACGTGTTGCGAATATGCCAGTAGCAACTTTTTTGTTTTATCTTTAGTGGGGTTATTCCTTAGTACGCTTTCGTTAGGCTTTTATGGTCTGCTGTCCCTCTCTCTGTGTTCCCTATTTCATCCCGGAGAGCCACTGGAGTCTTATTCGCTGCTACTCTTTCTATTACAGACACCACCCTGATCTACACTATACGCCATAAGCCTAATAGGGCGGAACATGTCATAGAGTGGTTCTAATTTAATTGCAATTGCAATTTTTTTTATATGTCTGCAAAGACTTCAGTTCCTGTAAATTCTGAGATATCCGGCTGCAATTTTCGACATGATTTCACGATTATTGAATATCAATGATGAATTGTAAATAGTGACTATTTTCCGTTTCTGATTTGTGAATACCCAGATTCGACTTACGGTTCGAAAATCTAACCTAATTTGTTTTTTTTTTAAGATATCGAATTTTGGTCTCCACTATCATTCTCAAGTGGCATATTCTACCACAAAAAATATCGGTTACATGCCTCTTTACCATGATTTTAGAAAAAAGTGACTTAATTCCGTTTCTAATTCCAACTTTCAGTCGGACTGTGTGACTGTGTGCAATCTCAAGTTGCATATTCTTTTTAATATAATTTTAACCAAAAAAAACGATGCAAAGTAGAACCTCGCACATTGCTGCCTCATTATCTTTCGCTTTTTAAAAAGCATTCTCTAAAAGAAAGCCAAAATTGATTAACATACTTCCTTATAGAGGTAACTTTGTAAAAAGTCAAAAACAATGAGGAAGCAATATGCAATGTGCTACTTTCCATCCTTTTGTTTTAACGAAACGTGTTTGAAGGGTTCACATATCAACTCGGGTCATCATCGACAGCGGAAGCACATATAAATTATCCAACAAAATTTCGTAAATATATTCGAACAAACCGTGGAAACTCAGCTAATAATCGATTGTGAATTAAAAAAAGATCCAGAGTTGAAAAAAATGGTGCAGTTCTCGATATCACGATGAGAAAATGCCGCTGACAGAAAATTGCCGCACCATGTATAACGAAATAAATAAAGAACGATAAAAATAAAAGACGACTCTCCTTTTGTACAGATATTGTCTGTAGCAAAATAATCATCTCTATCTATTTAACCATCAAAGGGTTACAGCAATATTAAAATTGAACAATCTCTTCGTTGACGTGGGATAGTCAGTATTTCTCGACTAATTGATTATTTAAATCTCTTTTTCAGTCACTCACCGTCCTAATTGAATAATCAAAAATTAAAATTTATCGGACATCAATGCAATGGGTCAAGGAATTATGTATTACTTAAGTATAGTAACCGATTTATCAATATTAACCTCATGAACCACTCGGACAACGTATGTCCGATAAAATAAAAAGATAAATTATTAAATACACTGATACTGTAATTATGAGCACGATCAATGTGTCAATATTGACTTATCTCTCGATAAATCAGTTCATGCGGCTTGACCGAAAGAGTGGGATAGCAAGGTATCAAGTATATCGTGGTTCGTTTTATTGTTATTTTCATCACCAATTATAGTCGATAACCTGAATGATCAATGTATGATAACGAGAAAGTATTGATTAACTAGGGCGTACTGGTAGGGAAGATCAGGGCTTTATGGAGCGTAAAACCACCGTAGTTACAAATCGGAGGTTCCATACAAATTTTTTGCCAACTAACATGTGATTCACAAAACGAAAATGCGACTTATAGTAAACTTGCAGAAGTATTCAATCGATTCTCAAGTAGTTACACTTGGGAAACGACTTAAGTGTTGTAAAAGGAAGGAACTTTTGTTATCGTAATCTAAAAAGTTTAACGCAGCCATTATTAGAAGGAGATCCTTAAAACCTTTTCGACTGTAAAGCTCGTTGTATAATGGACAATTCAAGTCTGGGTACATAAAAGTAACGTACATGAAACATGTAAAAAGTCGTTACAATGGGAAGGACAAACAACAGAAAACTTTTGTAATACACGTCGATTTACAATAAAATCACTTTTCCGTTTGAACTAAATTTTACGTATATCCAACAAATACGAAAAACTTAAAAACGTCGTAAAAAATTGAGAGCAGTGAAAGGCGAAAAAATAGTAGCAAGAGAAGTGATTAAAATCGTAACGAGCTTCGAAAGGAGGAAGTAGAAATGGTCGAAAATGGAGGATCAAAGTCCAAGAGGAAGAAAAGAGAGGAAGCGGCAAGAGTAAAAGGCTTTGAACGACAGCACGCGGTTAATCAAAGCTAGAACCATGTCCCAACTAGCGAGGGACCGACACACTCAACTGGCACGCTTCGTATCCGAGAGAAAGAAGCAGAAGCGATTGGGCCCTCACGTTCGTTTGATTTTTATCTCCCACGTGCTGGCGATGTCCCCATCGAATGAGAACGAGATATCCTGCGCGGATTAGAGCTGGTGCAGCGAGGCGATACTCAACTGCTATCCTTTTCGACGATCCGCGATTCGCTTGGCTGCGCTAATATCATTAACGAAATTCGTTAACGACGACGCCGGTGAAACTGGCTGTGCTATATTTATCTCTCTTGCCCGATGCTTTGCGTCCGCGTTCTGAGGGTTCGAGATCCGTGTCTACCGATTGTATCGACCCGCCGCTGCTGTTTTTTTTATTCGTTTATATTCGTTTTCGCAAACTTTCCTACATGCGCTCACCAACTTTGAACCCGAAGCTGATATAACCCAAATGCATTATGCTAAAGACTCTAGAGATTTCCTATAATTATCATCGAGTCTCGCGAGCGAATAATTGAAGAACAACTTCTTCGCGTATACACTGCGCGCTGTACCTTGTAACTCGACTGGCGCTCTCGCAGATTATATTCGATCGGGTCACGCGAGAAATGAGCGAGACCGATGCAATTATGCCATGGAAGGAGAGTAGGAAGAGGAGGAACCGAAAGTGCACGTAAACTACAGGGAAAAGTGCAGGGGTTTTGAAGCTATATATTAATACCCTTTCATCGAAGCAAGAAAAGATTGATCGGTTGTTGTGCGTATGTAAATTGCATATAATTATACAATTTTCTGACAGTCGATTAGGCAACGATTCGCGTTAAGCACGGTCGTGTCGTGACTTCGAATTAATAGAAAAGTCACTGGGAACGTGATACGTGAATACGCTATGTACGACAAAGTCCCAGGAGGGTTTCGTTAACTCAGCATCTACGTTGTACTTGAGTTGATCGTGTATTAAGCTTGTCGCACTAGCATCCATCGCAGTGCCTGGCGCAGAGTAGTAGTTTCCTTACGTGAAACTTTGTCGTGTATAAAGCACGAGGTACGAATTTCTCATTTAGCGCTTCTCGCATACAGTGTCACGGAAAGTGTAGTTGTAATCGTTGCGCGTAGACGAGGGATTTCGTGGATATCGATTCAACGCGCCTAATTAACTCGGTACTTCGCACTATAAGCCCCTGTAGCATCGTATACACCACGTAATGTATACACTTGCGGAGAAATACATATATTTGTTTACGGGAAAATAGGGGCGGATAACGCCAACTTAAGGGGATAGAGTCGGATCAAAATCACCGATTTTCGTAGAGTGTTGTTGGAAACTGACTTGTTTGGCTTTTGGTATTACAAGAATAATATATATTCTGCTAATCCCTTCAAACAAAGAATTATCTGCCCTGTAGCAATAGCGTCTAGCTTTTGTAAGTACTCTGCAAAGAAATTATGTGTTTTGAAGAATCTTGGCATTAAGCAATTACAATTATTCAAAAATCATGTATAAAA
Organism: Ephialtes manifestator; assembly: GCA_963970395.1. Taxonomy (NCBI): domain Eukaryota; kingdom Metazoa; phylum Arthropoda; class Insecta; order Hymenoptera; family Ichneumonidae; genus Ephialtes; species Ephialtes manifestator. The sequence goes on along the minus strand of OZ019968.1, from coordinate 41,375,716 downwards.
TGAATCGATATTTATGACGTAGAAAACTGGCTATAAGCTAACAATTAATTTTAAAACTTGATAGGTGTCCAACATTTGGCTTGTTCATTTGATGATTCGCAGAACAATACTCATCAACCCGAGTAGAAATTTCATCAGGCATGCCTGCTGTCATACGAGGTCAAGATCAGTTGTAGGTACGGTAACCTTATTTGGGGCCGCCATAAATTCACCTGATCAGGTTCATGTAAGGCCGAGATGTGGCATTCGTACTTAATAATGACGTCTTTACACCGGGTCAGGCCGATGTCAAGCTAGACATGGTAACCTTATTTAGGGGTCGTCGTAAATTCACCTGATCGGGTCCATGTAAGGCCGAGATATGGTATTCTACCTTAAAAATGCCGTCTTTCCATCGAATCAGGCCCAGGTCAGGCTTTACATACGGTAACCTTATATAGATATACCATTCATCGACCTTATCCGTTTCGCATAAGGTCTTCCTGTGGCATTTGGACCAAGATGGCATCGTTTTTTGCTTCCTCATAGAGGAAGCTTTGTTTTTTTTAGATATGCCGTAAACTTACATTATCAGGTTCGTGTAAGGCCTAGATACGGCATTCGTTAAAAACATTTAAAAATTATTGTTATGCAAAATCAATCTTTTCAGCACCTTGCGTGTGCTGGATTTTTTCACATCTTTATCCCATCGAGAAGTATTCGAAATTTTCGCTGAAACTCACGTTGTACGGGGCTGTACTGCTAGAATTACTTTGAAATCTATCCAGGTACTGATCGTCAAACGCCAGTACCTGGATGGGTGACCACCCCATCACGTTTGAATTATGAATATTTCGGTCGTAGTCACAATAAATGGATGTACAATCTTGACGTGTTTTCATTTTAAGTATACTTCAAATAGACAATAAATATATAAACTTTCTAAGACGTCAATGGCCGAGTGGGCTAAGGCGCAGAACTGTCACCTAGAGGATCAAGCTTCGATTCCCACCAACGGCAAATAAATTTACATGTGTTTTTTTCAGCAATTAATATGTACTGAAAACTAAATAAGCTCGAATATCCAATAGAAAGTGCAAAATAAGTCGAATTCGATGAGCGCTGATAGTTATTTTGTAATTTATTTGCCGTTTTTATAAGTAGGAGCTTAGTAGGGCAGCCTCTATCCGGCCCTTATCTGGAAAACTTAATCTGGCCCTGATCATGCGCTGCGTTACTTTTCTGCCAGGCCCGTATAAGGTTGCCAGGCAGGGGCCTTAGATTTAATTCCGGCTACCACGCTGGGGCCTGATATTGCCCGTAGCTGAATTTCTACTCGGAAATAAATTGATCGTCTAGGCCGACACATTTTTCTATACCTGAATTGAACTTTTTAGGTAAGAATTTCAAGCGACACTTAACATTTTGGATCGTTTATTTCCTGATTAATTCAATCTTTCCCGTTTAATGATTGACGAGAAGTGTCCAAAGTCTGGGACATGTCCGATCGCTCACACCATTAACTATTTCTGCGGGAAAAAGTTTTTTGCATCAACTCACATACTGTCGGAGTCACAAACCCGATATCCTCCGTCTAGAAGCAGTGAAATGAAACGACGAGCAGGTTTTAGACGTAGACAAAAAAAGTTGTTGAATATTACAGAATCTAAATCGATCCAACTAGTGCGACCGGTGTCATTTTGTTCCTATTCGTATCTTTCGAATTGCAACTTTCGTAACCCTCGTCATGGTGACGGCCCAGCCGCTGCACTCTCAGTAATTTAATGCATCCTATGACTACTGGATGACGTGTCATGCCCTCTATATTTTCAGGAAACTGATCGGGAGATATGCAGTGTAGACACGATAAAAATGAACAGACTTCATTGTGATATTGTTATGGCTATTAATTATGTCCTATGCTTTGTGATCTCATACTTTGATCGATTTTTATATGCACGACAGTCCTATGTATCACGGTTAAAAGATAGGGACACACAAATTATTGAACAAAACAAAAAAAAAAAGAAAAAAACGAAGAAAAAAAAATACAACAGGCGCTACCATTTGTTACTCACCCAAGTCCATATTAATCCCATGATACAGACACACCCCCGTTCCGTCACGTATACCTAACTACTTATATACCTATGTGTATACATACATTTTGTGTTTATGTCGGTACGAGAACGGACATGGCACCGCAATAGCGTGTGGCCCTTAATGAGCTACGAATTGACAGCCGGCCCGGTGAGTCACGAGTGTGTCGCGCATCCTGCACCATATCGTGCATTACGAAGTTCACCCTTGGCCCCAACAGTTATACTGTCATTGGGACATTGCAAGGGCGCTGCTCTCCCCTAATTACCAGGGGATGTGGTGACAAGCCGCGTCGCTCTTTCTCGTGACTGAATGGAAACATAGTCAGTCATACAATAAATAGAAAATGCATAAGTTATTATTACGTAAAAAAATTGGCACGAACGCTTTCGTAATCGAAAGAAGACTCTGAAAACAAGTTGATTGTACATAGAAACAACAAGTTATTATTCCGTAAAAAAATGAGCACAAATGCATTGGTAATAGAAAGAAGACACTAAAAACAATTTTCTTGTATTAATAATTTTCTATCAATAATTAGCGTCTCTTGATAAACATTTGTGTTGCAACATGTGTAAAAAGTGACTACGTGTAAGCGTGAAGAAACATCAAGCTTGTTTTTACAATTTTTCAGAACTTGAATAATAGAATTTGGATCTTAACGTAGGAAAAATACTGATTTCAAAAATTAAGAAGAATGACTTTTGTGCGAAATTCAAAATAGATTAAAGAGCTTATTAACAATTACAAAAATATTAAAAATCATAGAATGAATTGAAAATATTAAAACAAAATACTTACCGAGTTGGCCAGGAGGTCAATTGAGTGATTCCTGAAAGTTACGGTGAAAGGTACGGTATTATTTATATGGCCACTAATGGAAAGCTTCAGATTACCATGAGTAGCTTACAGTTGTTTTCAGAATTATCAGTAATTCCAGTACTTTTGTATGATTGATCCAGTTTTTTCAACCGGAAAGTGTTTTGAGGCTAATTTTAAGGCTGAAATGTTGCCCATCATTGGTTTATATTGTTGACCGAAACAATGAGGTACTAATGCGCAAGATTCTACACTTTGCAACTTTTTAATGCCTACCTATCAAGCAACCAGAATGCTGTAAAGCTGTAATTAAACGCGACTTCCGAGACCCTTTATGTCGAGTCCAATAGCAGGTAAGAATTAAAGTACAAGACCTTATATTTTTACCGCATGGGAACGAGGGCGAACCCATATTTAAATTAATTCTCTTTCACTGACGTTGCAAGCAATCATGAAAAAGAGTTAATTGTAGAAAGGGCATCATCATAGTTACAGGGTAAAATATGTGTTAATTGAAAATATGAGAAGACAGTGGAAGCTAATGATTACTTTAATTTAGTCTTTTTCTTTTATTTAAAGATTACTTTTACCATAATATCTATACCGTTTTTTTGTTAAACTAAAAATTTACCAAAATTTGTGTGTTAAATTAGTTAAAAGTATCTGCGGACATTTAAGGATATACTTATTTAAATTCGAAAGTACAAAAATGTTGATTGCGTTTTTACGGTGTATAAAAATGTCGGTATAATTACTTTGTGGTAGTTGCATACATTAAAAATTAATAGCTGCTACTTTATAGCTCTCAGGACTATCATTATTTGTTCGGGTGTATATGAATGTAGAAATTTCCGGAAAATTTTGACATTAGATGCGGCCAAGCGTTAAGTTATTAGTTACGACCGACGTTTATGTTATGTCAGTAAGTCAACTCTGGCTGTTCATCGAATAAACATTAGCTCAAGTACCCTGTTTAAGCACCCATCGCTACTGTTAACGTGTCTAGCGCTATTGACCGGTGAGGCTTTAACCAACCTAGATATGACAATCTCGTACCATCTAAGCGATCGATTTATTTAACGCACTTGAATGTTAGTGGAAGTAGGTGTTTACGCAGTGTTCGCGTCGTAGATCTGCGTGCAGCGCAGGTGAACTTGCACATTCGGCTGTTAATGCACTACGATAATTATAGATTATGCACATTGTGACCTACGATACCATAGGTTAGTTTGATCATGAGTTGATCATTTATCGGCTATTGACGGCCGGTTTAAAGAATTAAATTTCTTTATTTTCAGCAGAGTTGTAAATCCCCATTAATTCATGAGATATAGTTTACAGTACAATTTGTTTTGTAATTATTATTTCATAATAATAATATGTAGTGATTATAAAATAGAGTGTAAACATTTGAATAGCTGAAAAAATACTAGTTTTCGCTTTAATATTGCAAGAAATAGTGGAAAAAATGGAAGAAATAAGTAAAGCATTACTTATTTTTTTCCATTTTTTCAAAAGGATTGCCGTGAATTTTTGTTGAAAAATAATAATTTTTGTAGCCATTCCAAAGTTTAATCATCGTATTACAATCGCTACATGTTATTATTATAAAATCATAATTATAGAGCTGATCGTATCATCATCATTATTTCTATAAGTATTAGGCATTTACAACTCTGATTTTCAGACGTTTCGACCCTGGACCTCTTCAGTACATGTTCTTACTATAAAAATAATAAAATAAGTTCTATAATTAATACTCCGCAGTGGTGTATTACTTACACCATATCAATACCATAATTTCTTAAACGTTTAAAAAAAAATCGAATTAATTTTTTTTTTGAATATTAAGTATTTAAAAAATTATAAATCTCTACATTTTAATTGATGTTGATCTTAATTTTATTAATGTTAAGGATCTTTCTTGTTTATGCCTCATTTTTCTTTTTTCCCTATTTATGAGTGAAGAGGTGGTAGTTTTTTTTAACATTTTCAGTTATTACTACCTAATTACTCATATTACTAGGTTCTTTAAGATGCTAAATGGTTAATACATGGTTAATTGAAGGGTACTTATAAAGTTTTGTGTTTGTTCTCATCATTATAATTCGGCCACAGCATCACAACATCAAGGTTAGTTTAATCACCTAAAAGGTGCCAAAGTGCATAATCATGGTAAAGAATTGCTCATATTGCTCTGCGCCTAGTGATAATCGAATTGTCCTAGTGAAAATCGACGTACCATCAAGACATATTGAAGAATCCGAAAATTGGCACAATTGATTTTTATAAATAACGATTATGCCGGTATTAGACTGGTACGATTTTTATCGTGCTGGCCCAAAGTTGGTACAATTACAAATTTCTGTATCGGTAAAAATTAGCTGATGCCGAAAGATAAAACTCAGGGCTCATCGCGAAAAAAAATCGTATGAAATGATATATCGGAATTAGAGATGGAATATATTCGACACATACTGTTTCGGAAATCATTAATATTTGACATATTTCGATATATTTGCAATTGGTGCCATAATAAGCACTGTCTATCAGTCACGGATACACGAAGAGAAATTTCTGTGTTGTGACAACATAAAACGAGGACAACAAAAATCTTTTTTTCAGCTGACAAATCTTTTTGCTGGGCTGAGCAATTTTTTTATTAGGCTAACGTAACGATTTTTGTTGTCCTTGTTTTATGTTGTCACAACACAGAAATTTCTCTCCGTGTATGCCCGTGATTCGTGTAGCCAGACTATAGTGGAACTGTAATTGGACGAGAGAAATAGGAACAATTGATTATTTGATAGAGGCAAATCTATCGATTGCCAGAATTTTTTGAATTTTTTTTAATCCTCCCAGGTTCTTATTTCTCACACTATCTCTTAGGGCACAACAGCATATACAAATTATGATGTCATGTAATCACTTATTAAAACAAGAAATTTATTATTCATACCTGGGCTACATGAAAACTCCATTGGAGCTAAAAAGAAATATAACATTCGGCCCAATTTGATGAGCGTTATATGCCATTAAAATTTAGTTATTTCACTTAAAAATGCATTTTTTAAAATGGTGACTTCTCGAAAACTTTATTCGAGGGTCTCAAAATTCGAGCTCTAGTTATGCCTGGAACCAAAGCAAAGTCTCGTTTCGTCTGGAAAAGTTCCTATTCTGGAGGTATCCACGGTGCGTCATAAGGTAGAGTTCTAAAAAGAAACCTAAGAATAACCGAAGGTGAAAGAGATTTGCGGAGATGCCGGGGTTCCTACGAAATGACAATGCTGGAACCGATTACAAATTTTACGAAGCTCTCTCACTCCGATGATGTCGAGAGCAAACTAAAGAAAATCCGGACGAGCGGAGTCGAAGATGGCAGGAGCCACGGTGGAATGCAATTTCCCGCGGGGACATATTCTACCGCGAGAAACAGTGGACGAGATCTTCGTCGCTGAGTGGGAGGGCCATTCGCTTTTCAGGTTTCCCTCTTACCTCTTTCTTTCTCCCCTTCTCTTTCGCCCTTGTCACTCTCTTGGTTTCTTGCCCAATGCGCTCTTCTCTCCGCACCTCCGTTACGTTAGAAGAGAGGTATTTGCCTCAGGCGAATCAAACCGGAAGGTGCTACTAGGTTTACTAGAGTCCGCAATACTTTTGCCGTTGATCTTGCAAACTCCGTTAATTCGCGTGGCGAGAGGTTCGAATGAGGGAACCGACTGCGATAACCAACCCCTTCGGACTGAATGAGAAGAAGAACGCCTCCCTCTCACTTTCCCTTGAACACCTTACCTATATCAGTTATAAGATAAGTGCTGGCGAAACTAAATTTCTGTCGTGGTGGATGATAGGCCTCCCTTTAGGAATAATTCCACCATTCGGCGATCAACCACCTTGCGAACATAGTATTTTTATTATTACAATTATTTCTACCTCATAGTTTTTAAAAATAATGGTTTCATGAACAATTTTATAACAATCGTTTTTTTTTGGTTTAGACATTCTACTATTGTGATAACAGAATTAATATATTTTTTTCGAGAAGCAATTAAAATATATTTCCATATTGATTTCCATATTGATAATGGTAAAATTAATAACCTTCTCTATTATTTCGACTTTATTTATTTGTCAGTTTCAATTATGTTTTATCGAAGAATCCCTCTTTTTGTTCTTGATAAAACGTTCGTAAAGTTTCCAATATAAAAGGATATTTTGAATAAATGATTAATCTTTAATTCGTTATAAAATGAATAAACGTTTAAAAAAGTATAAAACTTGAGTCTATCGACTATCGAAATTCAAGATACTGTAGGTGCTTTTGGAAGCTGTTAAATACGTTTTCAATGTGATAACAACTATGCATGAATTACTAAAATGTAAATCCTATATACGGTAATGACAAACAAAAGGAATTTTCTCATGATCATCAATGAAAAAATAAGCAATTTTCTATGATTCTCTCTAACACAAAATAAGTTCCAATATAATCTGGTATCGACATCCAAAAAATGTTCACTTTGAGTCTAGGTGATTATTTTTTGTAGTAACAGGAAATAAATTGAAAAAACATTATATATTTATAGCAACACTTTAATTATATTTTGTATCTACGACAAATACTTCTTCATGTTATCAACCGCCAGGGCTACAACAAATTCTCTAAGTGCAATCAAAATGAATTTTCTCATGATCGTCAATGAAAAAGTAAGCAATTTTCTATGATCCTCTTTAACACAAAATAAGTTCCTATATAATCTGGTATCGACATCTAAAAAATGTTCATTTTGAGTCTAGGTGATTATTTTTTGTAGTAACAGGAAATAAATTTAAAGAACATTATAAATTTATAGCAACATTTTAATTATATTTTGTATCTACGAAAGATACTTCATCATTTTATCAACCGCTAGGACTACAACAAATTCTCTGAGTGCTATCACGCATACGCTAGTTCCTTGTTGGATTAGTCACGTCCAACGACTCGTTAGACAATTATGACTATTGTATGCAGAGCACAAGAAAACTTGTGAGCACGACAGTATAGCAAGTATCAAAGATGCAAAAGCTGTATTCTTCGGAGCAAAGAAAACTTTTCTCTCCGTTGGCGCTTGAGTTTCGAACTGCATTCCCCTTACTCTTACCCCATGAACCCACACATAGACGCGTAAATATACAGAACGAGCGATAAGAGCGACTCCTACAGGATAAAGTTTCGCAACGGCCGCGGGGAATCCCAGAGTGAATTTCACAGTAGCCCGCGCCTTCTTGCCTACTATACTTTATAGATCCCATTCTTCGTAACCTCCTCTTCCCCACCCATCACCATACAAATATCCCTCGGTCCGAAGTAAATTTGATCTGCAAGCGCTCTCGGGATTGGAATTATAGTATGCCGACCATTGTCGGCCGTTAGTATATACGTACGGTACACACTACAACACAGTACTACTCGGTAGTACGCCGTTTACCCTTGGGATTCTTCGCACACAACGAGGCGATCGAACTCGCTCGCGCCCAACCATCATTAATTATTCACTGCTTCCTCATGTACCCCATGCAATTTGCCACTATTTCGTTTTTCTTGGCATGTAACATTATCAAAATAAAATACAAACCATGTCAGACGTCAATTACTCAATTGTACTGAAAGTACTCATGTCGACCCTCATATACGGAAATTTTATAAATTATTAATTAAGGGTAAACCAGTAAATTGACTAATAAAACGAAATATTTGAATAGTTAATTTGCCTCTCCCTACGAAATAGCTGTTAAGGATCTATCTAATATATCCTTCAAACCGGAAGTTTCATTCCATTAGATGGTGTGTACATTGCTAAGAGATACAGATAGGGAAAAAAATTATCGAAATTAGAGATACTAAGGACATTGAATTTTTATAGTAATAATGTAGAAGATATTAAGATATGTGTAAAAAAAATCTTTAATAAAACATTAGAAAAGAATTGTCAGACCCGGTGCCATTCTGGACCGAAATTAATTCATGCTGAAAAATACCATTATACTGACGATGGTTTTTTTAAATTTTGTACACGTAGTACGATTATTAAGCAAGCTTATATATTTATATTACACCAAGGCTCGCTGCATCGTGGCTCATCTTCTTATTAATCTTTCGCGACTTCAGCTATGTGAGATTAACCTTTCTCACATTACTGCATTTAAATATACCTTCGTCTCTCTCTCACCGACTATAATATGATAAAACTAGGAGCTATTACCAAGGAGTATATTCTCCTAATACTTTACGAACCTTACAATCTCTATTAGGCTCATTTTAAGTGATATCAATATCTTCACATTCACAATTACCTATGATTCACTCTTGAACGTAATTACCAATATTCCACTTAGTTCCAAAAGATTCATGTTCTTTCTCATACTGCAATTTCATTCTGTTATAACAGCCGTCGACAAAACTCTTAGCAATAGCGAAATATTTAACTGTGCACGACTTTCGTCGTGCATAAAAGTCACCATACGTTGAGCTGGTAATGACAAGTCCTGTTGTACTAATGGCTTCGGGCTGCTTTCTGCTACGAACATGAACTATAAGTATAAGCAATTGCTGTAAAAATACAAATACAATATTCATGTAATTTCGCATACTGCAATTTCATTCTGTTATAACAGCCATCGACAAAAGCCTTACCAATAGCTAAACATTTGAGTTGGCAAGTCTTTCGTCGTACATAAAAGTCACCATAAGTTGAGCTGGCAATGGCAAATTCTGTTGTAGTAATGGTACGGGCTACTTTCTGCTCCGAATATGAACTCTAGCAATTGCTGTAAAAATGCAAATACAATATTCATGTACTTTCGCATACTGCAATTTCATTCTGTTATAACAGCCATCGACAAAAGCCTTACCAATAGCTAAACATTTGAGTGGGCACGTCTTTCGTCATGCATAAAATTCACCATAAGTTGAGCTGGCAATGGCAAATCCTGTTGTAGTAATGGTACGGGCTGCGTTCTGCTCCGAACATGAACTATAGCGTATTGCTGTAAAAATACACCAACCGTAATATGCGGTACTTAAGCGAAAGAACAAGGACGATGCTCCGATGGTGTTGCTACCAATATTCCACTTAGTTCCAAAATATTAATGTACTTTCTCATACTGCAATTTCATTCTATTATAACAGCCATCGACAAAACCCCTAGTAATAGCTAAACATTTGAGTGGGCACGTGTTTCGTCGTACATAAAAGTCATCATAAGTTGAGCTGCCAATGGCAAATTCTGTTGTACTAATGGTACGGGCTGCTTTCTGCTTCGAACATGAACTATAGCAATTGCTGTAAAAATACAAATACAAGATTCATGTACTTTCCCATACTGCAATTTCATTCTGTTATAACAGCCATCGACAAAACCCTTACCAATAACTAAACATTTGAGTGGGCACGTCTTTCGTCGTGCATAAAAGTCACCATAAGTTGAGCTGGCAATGGCAAGTCCTGTTGTACTAATGGCTTCGAGCTGCTTTCTGCTCCGAACATGAACTATAGCGTATTGCTGTACAAATACACCTACCGCAATATGCGGTACCTAAGCGAAAGAGCAAGAACGATGCTCCGGTGGCGTTAGCGGACAGCAGCCCGAAGGCTCCGAGTGGAGCAAGTCTCGAGGCCCTCTTTCGCCTTTTCGCCTGGCGCACCGGTGTGCTGCGGCGTGGCCGGTTTGTTTGGCCCCTTGGAGCGCCGCCAAATAGGAATTGGCTATTGACCAAACCAACGGTACCTGAATTACCGCTGCTGCACAGCGTGCGGAGGGGTTGCACGCCCTCGGCGCCACCGAGTACTTCTCGCTGTACCTATGCTTGCTAGCGAGCTCCCGTTCAACCTCGACAGCATCATAGGCCATGCCACGAGCGTCGTTCACTGTGCTGTCGTTGTACATAGAGTGTCGAGGTACTTCGCGCTTGTTACGCGCCGTGTATTCGATTATCGACGTCGTGGTTTATTACGAGGCTGGTAGTTGGACTCCGTCACGTCGTCGCCTGGTTCGCGAGCACCTCGTTGGCGTCAGCGCCAATGTGGCGCATCATTCGTTCTCTGCGCTATTTCATCCATTCCCGACGAGTCTTCTATCTCGCGATTCTCGTGTCTGCTTTTACCCCTCACTTATCATCCGCTGTAACATTCAATTTCCAATCACGTTTTGAAACACACATCCACTTAAGCGGATTAGACTCAGAATTAATAGAATAAGGATTTTCAAACATTTCGTCTCAGCAACTACATTTCCGGAGACAACATTTTGTTATGTCGCGAAAGGCAAACATGGAGAAAAATGGTTAGTTGAAAAAATAAGTTCGGGATGCTTATCTTAGTTGATGTACGCCTCAAATGTATTATTGCAACTTTCTCGAATGACTATCAGGAACCATTTTTTGGTCATTTTGATCAGTTGTGACCAATTGGTGGGATCTATGGCATGTGATGTTTTTCTTCTTCTTCTTTTTCTTCACAATTCCCATTGGTGGACCAAAAATCGATATCTAGAAGAAAAAAATATTTAGGTTCTTTAGGTTGGATTTTCCGACCCAAAGTCGGATCTATGAATTCTGAAATCAGAACCGACCAAAAGTGACTTTTTAAAAAATTATCGTAAAAAGGCATGTAACCGGTGGTTTCTGAGGTACAATATGCGACTTGAGAACGATAGTGAAGGCCAAAAATCGATATCTTGAAGAAAAAAATATTTATGTTCTTTAGGTTGGATTTTCCGATACAAAGTCGGATCTGTGAATTCTGAAATCAAAATTGACCAAAAGTAACTTTTTCAAAAATCATCGTAAAAAGGCATGTAAACGGTGGTTTCTGAGGTACAATGTGCGACTTGAGAACGATAGTGAAGGCCAAAATTCGATATCTTGAAGAAAAAAATATTTAGGTTCTTTAGGTTGTATTTTCCGACCCAAAGTCGGATCTGCGAATTCTGAAATCACAACCGATCAAAAGCGACTTTTTCATTAATCATCGTCAAAAGGCATGTAAACGGTGGTTTCTGAGGTACAATGTGCGACTTGAGAACGATAGTGAAGGCCAAAATTCGATATCTTGAAGAAAAAAATATTTACGTTCTTTAGGTTGGATTTTCCGACCCAAAGTCGAATCTGTGAAGTCTGAAATCAGAACCGACCAAAAGTGACTTTTTCAAAAATCATCGTAAAAAGGCATGTAACCGGTGGTTTTTGAGGTACAATATGCGACTTGAGAACGATAGTGAAGGCCAAAATTCGATATCTTGAAGAAAAAAATATTTAGGTTCTTTAGGTTGGATTTTCCGACCCAAAGTCGAATCTGTGAATTCTGAAATCAGAACCGACCAAAAGTGACTTTTTCAAAAACCATCGTAAAAAGGCATGTAACCGGTGGTTTTTGAGGTACAATATGCGACTTGAGAACGACAGTGAAGTCCAAAATTCGATATCTTGAAGAAAAAAATATTTAGGTTCTTTAGGTTGGATTTTTCGACCCAAAGTCGGATATGTGAATTCTGAAATCAGAACCGACCAAAAGTGACTTTTTCAAAAATCATCATAAAAAGGGATGCAACCGGTGGTTTCTGAGGTACAATGTGCGACTTGAGAACGATAGTGAAGACCAAAATTCGATATCTTGAAGAAAAAAATATTTGGGTTCTTTAGGTTGGATTTTCCGACCCAAAGTCGGATCTGTGAATTCTGAAATCAGAACCGACCAAAAGTGACTTTTTCAAAAATCATCGTAAAAAGGCATGTAACCGGTGGTTTCTGAGGTACAATATGCGACTTGAGAACGATAGTGAAGACCAAAATTCGATATCTTTAAGAAAAAAAATATTTAGGTTCTTTAGGTTGGATTTTCCGACCCAAAGTCGGATCTGTGAATTCTGAAATCACAACCGATCAAAAGCGACTTTTTCATAAATCATCGTAAAAAGGCATGTAAACGGTGGTTTCTGAGGTACAATGTGCGACTTGAGAACGATAGTGAAGGCCAAAATTCGATATCTTGAAGAAAAAAATATTTAGGTTCTTTAGGTTGGATTTTCCGACCCAAAGTCGAATCTGTGAATTCTGAAATCAGAACCGACCAAAAGTGACTTTTTCAAAAATCATCGTAAAAAGGCATGTAACCGGTGGTTTTTGAGGTACAATATGCGACTTGAGAACGATAGTGAAGGCCAAAATTCGATATCTTGAAGAAAAAAATATTTAGGTTCTTTAGGTTGGATTTTCCGACCCAAAGTCGGATCTGTGAATTCTGAAATCAGAACCGACCAAAAGTGACTTTTTAAAAAATCATCGTAAAAAGGCATGTAACCGGTGGTTTCTGAAGTACAATATGCGACTTGAGAACGATAGTGAAGACCAAAATTCGATATATTGAAGAAAAAAATATTTAGGTTCTTTAGGTTGGATTTTCCGACCCAAAGTCGGATCTGTGAATTCTGAAATCAGAACCGACCAAAAGTGATTTTTTCAAAAATCATCGTAAAAAGGCATGTAACCGGCGGTTTCTGAGGTACAATATGCGACTTGAGAACGATAGTGAAGATCAAAATTCGATATATTGAAGAAAAAAATATTTAGGTTCTTTAGGTTGGATTTTCCGACCCAAAGTCGGATCTGTGAATTCTGAAATCAGAACCGACCAAAAGTGACTTTTTCAAAAATCATCGTAAAAAGGCATGTAACCGGTGGTTTCTGAGGTACGATATGCGAAGAACTAAACTCCTATTACGGGTGTATTGCAGATTAGAAAGAAAAAAACCACTATTGAATAAAACGCAGTGACGTGAACGCCTCTAATGTCCGTAAAGTCAAGAACAACGAAGCGTTTTCCGTTTTCACAGATGAGCAAGCATAACCGGTCTTATATTGGTTCGGATCCGAAGGCTCAAACTTGCACAACGCGCATCAATGCGTCAGAGCGCAATTCTGAGCGACGAGTGAATAAAACGAATATAACGTTTATCGGACTGGAGTTGGTGCCTCTGCTGGACAGTTCTACGTGCAGAGAATCTCACTCATCGTCTTGGCTCTCCCAAGAGAGGACGCTTCGATGCTCTGCGTGAATCTATTCTACGATAGAAACGACACGCGCGAAGCGAGAGAGCTTTGACCGTCCTAGAGTCTGGGATGGATAGAACAAGCTGAGGAGAGACAAAGGAGTGGGGTTGTTGGGGGAGAGGGGTCGAGGCGCTTTCTTGAAGCGAGAAAAGTGTCGGAGAAGCGATAGAGTGCAGCAGCCGGTTTTACCCGCGTAGAACGTCGAGGAGCTGAGAGGTAAGTCGTGGAACCGAGAACAAAACCCGGAGGTGCCGCGCACCACTCTGTACCTGTATATACATCTATGTCTATGTATATATATATATGTACAATATGCATAGTTCTTCTATCTACAGTACAGTACAGCGCGAGAAGCGACGAAAGAAAAATAGAAGCTCTTGTTCACGACGAATTTTCACAGAGCGCCAAATGCTTCCGCTTCGACTCGTTCCCCCTCGACGTCACCGCCATCTTATTCGTCCTTTGTATATTCGAAGGATTTCCGTTAATGAAATAATTAAAAATACAAAGCTCCTTTGGAGCGCCGGGAATAAGCTTTGCTGTGAGTTTTTTTTGTCGCTTGTACTGCATTCTAAAACAGTGGTGTGCCATGTACATGGAATGTTCTGATACCACAAAAAAATAAGTTTGGACATGTAATCCATTGGGGAGATTTTCTTGCAACTTTGCTTAGTCACGAGGTCACGAAAAAATTGATTGTACGGATTAAAGTTCGTTGATGTCTTATGTTTATTTTTCGTAACGACCTAACAGTCGTAACAAACAAGTATGATTGCAACTTTACATAATCGATTGATTGATGTATGTTAAAAAATGTGATACTTAGTCGATGTAATGAAAATCCACCGATATGACCGATATGGAAGTCCACGAGAAGGTGTTTCATAACAGGTGGAGTTCCGAAGCACACAAATTGAGGTCAAACACAGCAAAAAAAATCTTTCAATGTACACACATAATCACAAACAATTTTGTTTTAATTATTGGCGTCGAGACGCTGCCACGTCGCTTTTTACTAAACTTTCAGAAGTGAGATGATAGAGTTTACGGAGGGTCGAATTACACTTTTACAAGAGTTTTAATTCACCCAGACCGACGAGTCATTTCATGACTTATTCTTACAAACGTTCTCGTCATTGTAAAAAAAACCACCATATCTCTATTTCCAATTAATTGAACATTGAACGAATCAGTTATTGTTAAACAATGATCAATCGATTCTCTCATCAATTGGAGGTCGTTCAAAAAATGTATTCTTTAATTATTTTACCTTCATGACGAAGCAAGCAAGGGTAAGCCTGGAAATCGCAACGCGAGTTCAACCCGAGTCTCGCTATTCTAATTTTTCATGTATTTATATACATTGTATTTTTTTTTTTTGGTTCGAAACGCACCATCCATTTTAGGAAACATGTAGACAATGTCGTAGCACGAAATAAACTATAATTTTTCAGCGGCTATAAAAACTGCAACTAAGGTCAATGACCCAATATATAGGCATTATTTATTTTCCTCAACAGTCATACAATACGCAATGTTAAAAAATATAGTTTTTGCCAGTGGTAACATATTAATTTGTGGTGACATATTTCTAAACATCCGGTGCTAAAAATAAAGACAAATGAAGACTATGAAATTCAATAATCGAATAAATCACACATTTCGATGATATACAATACCTGTTTTCCCATTTATATTGCCATCTCATGATCTTTTATGACCTGTAAAATTTAAATAACTTTGCTTCCCTCACAAATCTTCCCGAGAGTTATAAAGCTTTATAAAAAACTATGACCATGTCAACCAGACTTAACCCCTGTGTATACTTACTGTTCTTCTCTGCCGTTTAGCCAGCAACCCCCCCCTAAAATGGAGATCCATTGCTCGGCTGCATATATATTTTGTTTCACGTAGAAGCAAGAAAGGTGCGATTGGTGAGGAAGAGAAACGGCGAGCATCGTCTCCAGGGAGTAGAGTTTGCCGCCTTGGGGATGTGGGATAGTAGAATGTGTCTCGAGAGTGAAAAAGACAGACAGCAGGGGCTTCGGCGTCTCGACAACGACTCGAAGAAGCGTGTGCGACGCTCGCGTGATGCAAACACGTTAAAATATCGGCGAGGGCTCAGAAAGCCGCACCACATTTCATGGCCGTTCGTAACTCGCTTATTTAGTAAAAGGGACGACTGTGGCGAGGACGATGGTTCGAACCCAAAGCCTAACGCGTATTCCACCTCGTTAAAAGTTTACGAGCTTCGAGACTTTGCGGCCTCGTGGGCACGATTCGAACGGCCACTGCCACAGTCACCGAATGTTCTCATCTTACTACAGTGTATATATAGTTCTCTTTTTTTTCGTCGCTTCTATCCTTGACGAAACTCATTCTCTCGAGTGCGCATATACTTTTCTACGGTGTAATTGGTACGACACGGAAAAAAATAATTGGTTACTCTAACCAAGTGCCATGGTTAAATACGCTCCAAGCGACAAAATTGGTTGGGAGAGCCAACTATTGGTTGTGACGCGCGATTGGTTGGTTGCGACACCCAATAGTTGGTTCTACCAACCAATTTTGTCGCTTGGAGCGTTTTTAACCATGGCACTTATCCGAGCAGAAATTTGTTTTGGCTGAGGACCGGGCCTCATCAGGTTTTCCTTAATTAGTAATGGGGCGCGGATAAGGCCGCTCTATGCGGCCCTGATATGGCATGTGACGCCATTTTTGATCTGATCATAATCAGGCTACAAATCCGGGAATTATCAGGCTGCTAATCCTGCCGCTAACAGACTCTCAATCCGGCCGCTGTCAGGCTACTAAACCGGCCACGATCAGGTCTCTGATCTGGTCCATAGTAAAAAATGAGAAGGTCTAATATATATAAAACGCATAACGCCAGTTTAATTATTGGAAGTTTATTCATTGTTTTACTGTTTTATTTTATAGCTAACCAAATTTACATATAAAGGTCTGATAATCTCAAATAAATCGACAAATAATGGGGTTGTTTTGAATAATGGAAGAAGACGACGAATACAGAATAAAAATAAGAGGAACTGTCTGGAGTGTTAAAAGATCTATGTACACATATCCATGTGACTCATCAATGTTTTTTATGTAGCGCGTAAAAAAAGCGCAACGATATAAGTGACGCAGTCGCCAAGAAAATATATGCTGTTTCCCTTATACGTGATACTTGTGTGAAACATATACATAAAACTACAACTATTTGTAATCGATAGTATTATAATAATAAACGATATTATACAGAAAACTTCTCTCATTTATTTATTGTATAACGGTAATACCAGATATGCCCTTCCAGTACTCTAATAATTTCGTCTGAAGTGGTGTATATTTTAAGTCAACCAGATTTGAATTTTCAAATATTCTGGCCAAAAGCGGAGTCGCATCTGGCTAGCCCGACCAGGAGTGCCTGACCGATGCCTGATCCCGGCATGCTATGGAAAATTTTATTGATGTTGGAGAGTTTCGGCAAAGAAACGGTCGATGGGAAGGAAAATCCAAGTTTACGTTTCGGCTCTGATCTGAGCCCTCTTCAGAAATTTATTGCGCTAATCTATAAATGGAATTACAATTTGGAATTGTAATGTGATATATAATTATTATTAACAATTAACAATAAGTTTGTTATTCTGAGTTATCCAGCCAGCGACTCACCAATGCGCATCAAGCGACTCACCAATGCGCATGGAAAATTTTAGTCTAACCACGCTGGAAATGTTGTACCTATACATGATCTTGGCGGGGTTGGGACCTCATTTAGCTCGAATCAGGAATGCCCGATCGGTGCCCGATCCCGGCCTGATGGGGAATATTTCAGACTAGCCAAGTTTGAAATGTTATACCGATACATCATCTGGGCAGGACCAGAGCCTTATTTGACTAGCCTGAACAGGCATGCCTGACTGATACCTCATCCGGACCTGATGATACTTCAGGCAATTTGAATTAATTTCTGCTCAGGTGTTTAGGGCAATCAATTTTTTTTTCGTGCACTGCATTCCAAAAACCAATCGTGTTGCAAGTGTGTTGTTTCCTATCTTTAACATTATGACGAATTTTTACACACTTTGAATGTGTTCCATTTTACACGGTAATGATATGTAAAATGCAACACGTTTAAAGTGTGTAAAAAGTCGTCATAATGTTAAAAATAGGAAAGAACACACTTGCAACACGCTTGGTTTTTAGAGTGTCGACAATTACATTGCATCATATGCATTATTTTGCCTGTAGGACGATTTGGCAGTCACTTTTATTTTTGGGTGGCACACAGAGCCATTTTCTAATTTTTTGCAATATACTGTATCATTTTGCGTGAAGAACTGGCCGAAAGTGTTGTTAGTCCCCTTATCATGAGTAATTGCGTTCAGCGTGATATATACTCTTATTCGCAATGAATAAACGTATTTCAGTCTCAAAGCATTATTTACTAGTTGCATTCGGTGCATCTCTGCCCATTATTTTTAAGCGAGAGCAAGAAAAATGCAGATACACTCGGTGCATATTAGTCATATGGAGGAGCAAAACTACCAGATTTTATGGTAATCGAAAACCAACATCGAGATAGTAAGAATTTCCGGTCCAAGTTTCGAACCATCTTCAAAAAAATGTTATTCCCGCTTTGTGTATAAGAATAAAAGAAAGTTTGTGTGTCGTCACAAGAAAAAGATTATATACAAAAACTACAATTTTATTAGTGATTTAACGAAAACATATGAAACGCACAACACAGCGTAAAAGCACAACGTAAAAGCACAACAAAAAAAACAAGTATAGATTATTATATTACTTCATTATATTACTTCGTAAATCAATATTCTTATCAAACCATTAAATCATGGAAGCGTAGAAGTTTGTTTCATTTAAATTCTTAGCGTGGACATTTATATAATCTTTTATCAAAGTTATCATAAATTTATGTTAAGACTCTTATATTTGTTAGAGAAGGATGTTCCATAATAATCATCAATAGTTATTTACTTAAAAACTGCAATTCCCTTCTTGCATGGCCGGCGAAACTTGATTCACCATTAACATATTTATAGCCTGAACCGTTGATATATGCATTAATTTCGCAGCAGCAGCTAAACCACATGGAATGGATCATAATACTCAATATTAAGATCGTTGTTATTTCCGGACTATCCATCACACTTCGCGTGTGGTTAACGATGCCAAGTGGCTATATGAGCTTTGGAAGGCCAACTATTATGTTGCAGCTTATAGTACGGGGTGATAGGTAATTAAATACGTTGGCCTAGACTAGTACGAACGGACAATAGCCCATTTCGCATTAATATCGATATTGCTGTGAAATGTTCCTTTCGCTATTCTGTGTTTTACCTTGATGAGTGAATGTTCAATAAACAAGAATGCAGTTTGATCAGGTAAATTTAATGTAGCGATGAAATTGCAATGACAAAGCTGTTACATCAATTTTTTACCACCCACATGGATGGTTCAAAAAACAAAAGTATAATAATTTTTAAAAGTGTTTCCGAAACCCATTACTCGTTATCAAAATTATTGTCATCGCATTACTTTGAAACTCTATTTTTTCATTTATTCACCCCACGCATTATTTAATATCCATTATTATTTTTATTGGAACAGCCTACCATATGGGTAACAAAAGATAAAAAATTTCATAGAAATATTCAGCTATGTTCAACAGAAGTATAACGGAAAATAGTCAATAACAAAAAAATTTTTATGCATTAATAAAATATCGTTTGATTAACTGCATGGCACGATATTTAAAAAAGATTGATATTAAATTTGATGTGCTGCAAACAAATCGATTGGTTGAGCTCGACAGTAATGGAATGGTTAATAAATTATGAAATAAAAAAAGAAAAAAATATCAACATTTCTAGACGACCAGAGAATGACAATGGCCCTTTGAATCTTTTGGTAATTTGAGAAAGTCACCTGGCTCTTGTAGGAAGTTCGCCCACGCCGGAAGCCTTAAGGTTTGAAGGAGCGGATGAGCACACGCGGGATTCTCGCGAGAACCTCTTGTTGATGATCGAATGAACCAATAAGGAACGACAGAGGAGTAATAGTATAGTATCTCCGACAGGCTGACGGTTGCTCTTTTCTCTAGGGCTCGTGCCGCTCGTCTTTTGTCCTGGACTCTCTTTTTCATGCTCCTTTCACTCCCTGTTTTTTCCTCGCTGTCTATAGGTACTGCCAGTTTCGATGGGTATAGTATATCATTGTGTCCTGGCTATTGGCGTGTTCTTCCAGGATAGAACCCGTATAACCGGGCTCTTGAAAAAAACCTTGGTATACATTTCGTCCTCGAGACACGTACTACATGCCAGCACTGCGAATGTACCTGGCAGGAAACGTCGGGAAGTGTGCAGACGTGCGAGAATTGCGCCATATCCATTCAAGGACGACGGATGAGGAACCATCGACGTCATCGTCTGAAATGTCTTAGCGTTGGAGGAGTCCAAGTACTTTTCCACTTAAACATTTTTCCAATGAATGAAAACTCAGCGACCCAGATATGGTCTATGAACTGTAGAGACTGTGGGCATAGGATGTAATGGAAGAAATAAGAACGGGGTATACAGAAAAAGAATTCAGCTAAATATGTACCAGCTGATTACGAAGTTAGATCAACCATGTTGCAGTTTATGACAACCAAGCTTTTACTTTTTAACACTGCGTTATACAAGGCTATCTCTGCATCAAAAATGCATTACAGAATTTCAAACTCGAAGCAATAGATAAAGTTGAAAATAAAAGTGCTATTTGTAGGTGAGGTTATGGTGGATTCTGACGCAGTCGTATAAAATGTGGGTTACAGGATGTTTGGAGTAAAAATTTTGACTTCTGACGCGAAAGAATTGCTAATCCTTGCTGAAATCTCTGGACCAGCAACGAAATTTATTGAATTTTTGTATATTATCTAATCTTGATACTATTCTGTTGATACATATATATTTGTTAATAAGATGGGTTATAAATTACTACCTTAAGATAGTTTGGTGAAGAATTTTACCAAAAAAGTCTATTAATATTTTTTAATTCCATACAATAACAAAGGGTCCATGCGAGCAACTATCACATTAGACCGAATTCCATTTTAAGATAATGATGATGGAACAGCTGAATCCACACATCGACCACATGTTTAGTGCTGTCGATCATACATCAGATACATTTTTGCATATATTTAGTTTTCATGAGTCGCAGCATTACAACGTATATTACACATATTCCCTAATGATCGAACTCTCTTATTGTTTTAATATTGAAAACTGTACAGTTCAAGGGTTTTTGCAGCAGTGCAGGTAACGCCCTTCCGCTTTTTCTAAGATCATTATATCTGTATCTTTCTTCATCTCCATCTATATCACCATATTCTTCGCTCCTTCACTCGTTCGTGTTCTCTCGAGAGCTCAGCCTCAAGCCTCTTTTAACCATTCTCGCTTATTCTCAAGAGAGAAATCTTGCCGCTAAAGTCTTCTGTGCTAGAGCAGCGTAGCCCCGCCGAGCATCGGAAACTTGGCGGTTCGTTCACTCTTCTTCTCCTCCGCTTCCTCTTCTGTACAATCTTCTTATTCTCTTCCTTCTTCTTTTGCCTCATCTCCTTGCCTGCTCATCCTCTCCTTAACTCTCCACGGTATAAATTATCGACCGATATCCGCGATGAAGGACGTTGGCTGGCTCCCCGTTTTCAGCATGATAATAATTCTATAGTACGACTATATTACTGTACGTTCGCCGCAAAAACTGTACGAGGGATGAACCGAAGCGAGGAAAATCGGCATGAGAGAGCGAGAGAAAGAGAGAGAGAGAGAAAAAGAGAGCCACGATAAAAGTTCGCAGTCATGTGTAACTGAGCATACATCATATCCGACGTACACGAGTGAATTATCGTCCAGTACGACAATTAATTACAATTTTTGGCTAAAGCTGGCTACCATATTTTTTCTCATTTTTATGTCGTACTGAAAAGTAACGTTCTAACAGAAGAGAAAGCCCATTTCGAAGGGAAACGTAACAGTTATGTTTCATTCGCTTTTATATTGGTTTTAATAGCAATTTTGCTATCATCCACCGTCTGTACGAGCTTTCCAGTTCAGATCCTATTCTGTCGCTCTGTTTTATATACCTAACTATATACACATATATGCTTCTCTTTCCTGCCCCCTTCTACCTTTTCTCACTCCCGTTCTACTTCAGACGTCTCCGTGACTCCGGGTCCTTCACACGTCACGGTTCTCGACCCGTATAACCACACCCCTACCACCACTGCCACCACTGCCGTCGACCCAGGCACCAGCAGCTCTAACTCCGCTTCTGGCAGCAGAACAGGGGTGGGTTGGAAATGCGGCGTACGCGTGGGCAAAACCGCCTTCGTCTCACTCTCTCCACTCTCTTTCTTCCTCTCTCTCGTCGCTCTCTCAAGTTACGACCTCAGACCCGTCGTCACGGGGCCGTCCGCTCGTTCGATTAATTAATTAAGCAGTTAATATTAATTCGCCCTGCGGGAAATCCGACTATGCAAGGAAAACGCGAGCTTGCCGCCAGGTGGTGGTAGTAGTTGCTTATAGGTGTGAGCCACGCGCCCGAGTTCAGCTCCAAGTCGAGCATCGCGAAGAGCTCGGCCGTTGCTCGCTACCGCTGCAAGCTAACTAGATAGCAGACCGTTGGCGAGCGCAGCTAGCCTGACTAGTGCCCTGGCACGAAATCGTACGAAGTATGTACTTAAAAAGTAGCCTCCGTGCTCTGGCATAATGACGTTGCTCTGCTGCATCCTGCTTTACTTATTATTCCGCGAAAGAAAACACACGGACGCCGGGATCATCGGGTCTTACGTAAGGATTTGCTTGGTGCACCATTTGGGCGTAACATTTTTTTCACCAATGCGTGATAAGGTAATGGTTCCAATTTCGGAACAAGTCCGAATAATGGCGTAATGGCGTTGCTATGCTGCCTCATGCTTTTCTTATTATTCTGCGAAAGACAACAGACGGACGTCGGGATCATTGGGTCTTACACACGGAAAAAAAAGATTAGTTGCCATAACGAAGAAATGAGTTGACACAACCAATCGATTAATCCATTTCCCTTACAACTCAGATGGTAATACCAACGAGTCGAATGGCAATACCGACGATTCGAATGGTAATACCGACGATTCGAATGGTAGTCCCAACTATTCGAGTGGTAGTCCCAACGATTGGATTAGTTAACCTAACTAATTTCGCGAGAACTAATCGTGAATAGTTGAGGTTACTATTCGATATGGTTGAGGCAACTAATTTTTTAGACATTGTGTACAGGAAATCGAAAACGTAGTTGCCACAACCAAACATGTCTTTCCGTGCATAGGGATTCGCTGGTGCACCACTTGGGTCTATATTTTTTTTAACCGATGCGCGATAAGGTAATGGTCCAACGTTGTTTGTTTGTTGTTGTCGATGTTTGTTTTATCCTTTTGAAGAAAAGTTTGTAGCCGCTCTGCTGCGCCCTGCTTTACTTATTATTATTGATTTTTCATCGTATGCGACTATGTGCTGGAATTTTGCAAAGCACATCACGGGTCTGAGACAGTGATTGCTAGATTCAAAGTACGCGAAGCCCAATTCAAATTTCATTAATGCGATTTTTTTACAAATATCGACTGTAGCTGCATCAAGAGAAAAATATAGTACTCATTAACAGATTCGTATAGTAATCGGAATCGAAAGTGGAATTATGGCATTTTTTTCCACTTTGGATCTCGATTACTATACGAATCTGAGAATGAGTACTATATTCCTTCTCTCGGTGTACTTCATAAATTAAATTAATTCATCAAGCAGCTACAATCGTCAAATTTTAATCTGAAACAAATTCCGCCATGTCCCGGGTTCGAACCGGGAACACCCAGAATTTACTAATTATTCCGCGAAAGTAAACAAACGGACGCCGGGATCATCGAGTCTTACATAAGGATTCGGTGGTGCACCATTTGGGTGTCGAATTTTTTACACCGATGCGTGATAAGGTAATTGTCCGAATTTCGGAAGAGGTCCGAATTTTGGTACAAAGTGCGCGTAAGATGGAAATACTGATTTGAGACTGGCACTGCATCGTTAAATGTTCAGAAACTGATACATTTTCCTTATGCTGGTTAAAAATATTCAGTAAAAATTGAATATTTGTTTTATACTTTTTAAGAAAAGTTTGTATCCGTTAATGCCCGCAGAAACTTTAAATTCATTCTGCAGAAAAAATAGGTCATTATTCTTGTACTTTTTTGTTTGTTTGTTTGTAAAACTAGTAACTGTTTAACATTTTTCAGAGCTTAAGTTAAAAAAAATATAGAACGCAACGATACGCTATCGAAATAGCGTCGAAAGCACCGCCTTTGTGCCCGCTATTGGCAATTGATTGCTACAGTTGATTTCGCGGAACCGACATAATCCTACAATTTATGGTGTCGTAAAGTGAATTGATGATTTTATTTTCCGCTCTTTCCCAAGAACTGAGCCCGTGTAAGCCTAAAATAAAAGTTCTAAAATGTTCATTCGAAATAAATCCACGTAGAGGGCGTTCAAAGTGATTGGTATAATCCATTCCCTTCAAAATCAATCTTTTTCTAAATCCGCAAATGATTATGCTCACTTTTTCGGTTTGCATTATTATCTAAACAAAAATTCAAAAGGAGCGTTTTAATATAGCATATTAATCTATTAATATAAAAGCGTATTAATATAGCATATTGACATTAAGAAATCACATCAATATGAAGAATAAAAAGTTGACGATATTTGAAAACAAAACTTTAGGGCTCTTAAACATTAAATGTCGATGTAATGCATTGATTTATGGAATCTAATTTGGAATCAGACTTTTCACTACAATTTCCAATGAAAAACCACAACATTTAGACATTGATCTCGGCTACCACAAAAATTCACAGTTTTTTCCATAGTAATTTAATATATCTTTTGTGAATTTAAAAAATCTGTTTCACAGTGCTAAATGAAGTGCAAGAAACGTTGATTCCAATATATGTATATATTCGATTGCTGTTCACCGTTTTTCCGTATAATTACTATGCATAATGAGGCGATTCTCTTCAACGAATTGTACAGGAGTTTCAATGAATATTGGCCTTGAGGTCCATTAGTGTCGAGTCCACTCAGCTGTAGAGAGTTTCCATGCATTGAAGCAAGCTCGATGAAGAGAAGCGAAGCGAACAAGCAGAGAATATACGAGAATAAGTGAACAGTGTATAAGAGAAGTCCAAAGAAAAGGTAGAGAGGGAGTGAGAGCGCAACACCATCAGACCGTCTTTAGTTTCTCGCGCTGCGAATCCTCTTTGCCAAGCCCTGGAAGACTCTTTGGGTTTCGGCTTATGTCTCCGCTACTTTATTCAAGGCAAACACCAGGTGCATCACGACTTCTATAGCCTCTAGCCACCGCATCTTCTCGCCTTTCCCAAGCTAGTTTTTGTTTTTTTGCAGCACCTAATCAGCGATTAGGTGAATTCATCTGAGTCGACGAATACTTTTGTGCAACGGCTGTTGCTTGTCGATTATCTTTTTCTTGTATTTCGTTTTCTCATGCAGTCTGTTCTATTTACTTTTTTTATTTTTAAGCCTCTGCGTCCCTTTACGCTTCGTGAACTAGTTGCCACGCGACGACCGAGTGATTCTCGATGACGAGCCAAGCGCATAGTGATCCCCGACGCTTGTTCTGGCGCAACCTGTCGTCACTCGTTACAGACGTTAACGAGCCCGGGCGATCAACACTCTCATAGCTACAGCAGCAGCAGCAGCAACGCACTTAATGATCCGGACTCTCGAAAGAATATTGTGAGCTAATTAGGCCAGGGCGTTTCTTGATGGGACACAAGCCGTGGCCAGTATATTTTACCGAGCGTGAACGAAGGCGTGGCTCTTATCCTCTTTGTGCCTTTCGTTTCTAGGGCCTGCTAGTTCCAGGGACACAACGATACACCTTAGAGTCTTAAATAGTGCGTAATATGATTTGATTTTACTCCGCCCAGAAAAATAGGTTTAATGGGTTTATGAGTGAAATGAAATTGTATTTAAATAAAAAGAGCGCGTATTTGGAGCAAGTTAAATTGAATTTAATTCAACGCATCATATTTGCCAGGCATTTGAGGAAATAATGCCATTAGTATCTTTTGTTTCTATAATTTGCTAGTTACACAATGATACATTTTAGAATTTAAAATAGTGCGTAATGTGATTTGATTTTATTCCGCCCAGAGAAATGGGCATTAAGCCTCATTGGGTTTATTTGATTTGATTTTATTCCGCCCAGAGAAATGGGCATTAACCCTCATTGGGTTTATTTGATCAAGAAATGGGCATTAAGCCCATTTCTTGATCAAATAAACCCAATGAGGTCTGCATTAAAATAAAAAAGAGGGCGTATTTGACACAAATTAAATTGATTTTAATTGAACGAATATTTGGTGGGTATTCGAAGAAATAATGCCATTATAATGATTCTTTTGAGTGTATTTCGAAAACTGTACGCTTTGTTGTTCTTAAAGCCGCATTTTACATAAATAATAAATGACGCACAATCAAATTACTTTTCGCAGCTACAGAATGCTCAGACTTAATTTAATTAACGCCAATATCGGTAATTGTACCATGTATCGAAAACCGAAACTCTGCAAAAAAAATGTACTAATCTAACTAATAACTTATAACTTATAACATACAGAATCCACGGCAACACCGAGTCGCAATATCAGAGAATTTAATGCACAATTTAATTCAATTATAATAAGTAATTTCAGATTTTCCGCAGTTGTCCTCATTTGTAATGCATTCATTATTCGAATCTGAAATTGTTTCATATTTCAGAAGAATGTGAAATGTTCAGGTATCGATCGAATTCCAATTTCGTATTCTTGCATATTGTTAAACTTTCATAACTTATTACCATCTTCGTTGAAAATTCAAATGAAATTTATTTAACCTTATACTGTACAAATTGTTAACGAATGGCTTTTTTAATATTGATCGACTGACTATTAGAATTATCTCAGAATTATTTAACAGCGCGGGTTAAAAGTGTATTAAATACCTTCGAATTGTCAATTATTTTCTTATATTATATATCTGGATAACGCATTAAGTTACTCGGGCGCTATGCACCCTCTAATCGAAAATACAAGACAATAGAAAACGAGCAATGATTGATTGAAAGAAGTTAAATTATGGTTTTCCATAATTCCCATAATATTCCAATAACGTGAGTTTCATTGTTCCGCGAATGTTAAACTAATGCTACACCGTTTCTACTGTTTGATGCTGTATGATCATCAATGGAAATATTTGTAGTTGGAAATTAAAAAATACTTTTACCGTAAAAATTAACGGCGAGGTCCTTAAGAAGATTCTCGCCGAGATTCTCATTGAGGTTCTCAGCGAGATTCTCGTTGAGGTTCTCAGCGGGATTCTCATCGAGGTTTTCAGCGAGATTCTTACGAATCTCAGCGAGATTATCAGCGAGATTCTCAGCAAGATTCTCAGCGAGAATCTCGGCCAGGATCACGGTTGCGCGCCGAATCGAGATTCTTTTTAAATCTATCTGAGAATCTCGGCCAGCTTCTTACCGAGATTCTTTAGTGGGTAGCTGAAAATAAAAAGAATCTCCATCAGAATCTCGCCCAGCTTTTTACCGAGATTCTTTAGTGGGTAGCTGAAAATAAAAAGAATCTCCATCAGAATCTCGCCCAGCTTTTTACCGAGATTCTTTAGGGGTTCGCCGAAAATAAAAAGAATCTCTATCCGAATCTCGCCGAGATTCTAGAGAATCGCGGCCAGCTTCTTAGCGAGATTCTTCTAATTTTCATTTTCATCGAAAATGAAAAGAATCTATATAAAAGAGATCTTTACGAATAATTTAATATTGCTAACACTAATTTGTTAGTACATCAACGAAGGTTGGACCCCTCGTGTGTAGTCGAACTCAGAAAAGCTTTCCAGTCTTATATATACGCTGGGGCTTCAAGTCACTTGCGAGAAATGCTTCGTTCCTTCGCCATCTAGCGGAGTATTGTCCACTAGTGTTTCGTATGATGTCACTAGGTGGCGAATGGACGGAGCGTTTCTCGAAAGTGGTTTGAAGCCTCAGCATATATATAAGACTGGAAAGGTTTTCTGAGTTCGACTACATACAAAGGGTTGAATCTTTGTTGATGTACTAACTAATTAGTGTTAGCAGTCCTTCAATATTCGTAAAGATCTTTTGTGATATAGATTCATTTTATTTTCAATGAAAATGAAAAGAATCTCGCTGGGCGTGATTCTCTAGAATCTCAGCGAGATTCTGATAGAGATTCTTTTTATTTCCAGCTACCCACTAAAGAATCTCGCTAAGAAGCTGACCGAGATTCTCAGATAGATTTTAAATGAATCTCGGTTCGGCGCGCTACCGTAATTCTCGTCGAGATTCTCGCTAAGATTCTTAAGAATCTCGCTAAGAAGCTGACCGAGATTCTCAGATAGATTTTAAAAGAATCTCGGTTCGGCGCGCAACCGTGATGCTCGCCAAGATTCTCGCTGAGAATCTCACTCGTGGCTTTTATTATTAATTTTTTTTCAAAATGGTCTTACCTGAAAATACCATACTTTATATTTCCATAAAACATCCACGATCTTAAAATTTCGTAGTTATTAACATATTGATTGACGTACATGTTTAACAATATTTTCGCGTCTAATGAGAAAATCGACGAATCAACTACCCTTCCTCTTTCGATACATAATAGAAAAGCGTTGGTGCATGGGATGTAGAGAGTGAAGTAATATGTTGATTGAAGTTTTGCATTCTCGCTTGAAACCCGAAATAATCAGCAGGACTGGCAATGTAGGCGGCTACGGGGGTTTTTTGAATTAGAGCTTATCACATTTGAGGAAATATTGGAAAATGTTTCCCATCGACAGCGGCAAGATCCCCCACCACATTTCATATCCATTTGCCATCCGCGCCGTTGACAAATCATCATTCGATGAAAATCGAATGCACACACCATACGGGCAAATTTATCATGGTTCACACGATTTCTCCTATATACATATATGTTTGAATATTGAGAAAAGAAACCGGTTCGTTTGATTAAATTCACCGAGCGCTGGCTATCAAATAAATGTTCATTTCGACATTAACGACACTTTTGATTTCTGAAACATTCAAACTCTTCATATTATTTACACTGTTATTGACTTTCAATGTTACAATCATTATTATTATATTTACGTATTATTCGATTCATTGCCCACTGGAATCGGGATACACCGATAAAAGTGGTTCAACGAAATCTCGCGAACAGAGACTAACAAATAAATTTTTAGTTAATGCAACAAAGTTTTTTTTTATATTCGTCTCATTGCACTTTGAAATCGGATATACCGATAAAAGTGGCTCAACGAAATCTGTCGAAAAAAGGCGAACAAATGAACTTTCAGTTAGTGCAACAAAGTTTTTTGATAATTTATTATTCATATGTTTTAACCTACAAACGTTCGTTAAAGTTGAGCAAAAATGGTGTTAGAATTAAATATTAGTTTGACAGCACGTTTCCGTGGAATTAAGTTGAACTAATTTTCTATACAAAGAATCTGGTTGAACCTCGACCCGACTGTTTGATGAATTATAACTTAATTAAGTAGTCGTCAATCCCTAATTCTTTTTTTTTCCAGCGCACGCGCTCCAAACTGCCGAGGTCAATGCCCGCGTTTCTTACGTAATTCTTAATTAAACAGTCGGTCCCGGTTCTTCCTTCACCACAGTTACGTACCCGTACAACATTCAGATATAAAAATGTTTATTATATTTTTACGCCTCATGCATATTCCCCCACTACTACAGTGATGATCGTATTTTTCATTCCCCGATCTGTCCTTCTATCTGCCTCTTTATCCCCTATTAAAATAATATTTCTCAAATTTAATAACGTGATGAAACGAGATGGAAATGAGATTCGATGAGGGAATTCGATTCTCGATGCTGGGTTAATTAACGTCCAATATATACTATGGTGCGGCGACGAGTTTTAGAGTGTCATTATATGATAAATTTCGAGGGGATCATCAGTTATCCGATGACATGCTTTGATGTGTCGATGATGGCTCATTCAAAGGTGGCTTATTTGTTTCGTAATCAAAAAGCTTTTGTCCTCATGAAGATTTTATCGAGGAAAAAAAAATTGCTAATACGATTACCGTTGGATTTTTCAAATCCCATTACAGTGACTAAGGTTAAAAAAAGGCTTCACTGACTTTATGCTTTTAATGTACGACTCACAACGAAGCATAATTACTTTTTTTCACCATGAAAGAGAGGAGTTCTCGGGTTGAATAACAAAACTACGCATTATACATCATACACCAAATTGTACTGCAGTATATAGAACTTTTCAAAACAAAATTTTTAGGAATATGCTTTTCTGCTTACTCATCCAAACTAGCAGTAGATTTTTCACAATATTTGCTTTAAAAGGGACTGCATATATGCTTTTTTTTTTTTACATACTTCGTGTGTGATGTTTTCATATTCATATAAAATATGATTAGGTGAATACAATCGATATCGGATCACAGAGCGAGAAAACCGAAAAACCTCACAAAACTGTTGGGTCGTTAAATACATTCCGACTTCAATAGCAAATCGATATGAGTCGATTTGTGCAGGTCCAGAAAATTAAGCGCTTATATGCAACTGGAATCATGAGACATCGACTGGAAACTGTTTGGCATAAACGAATTATGCGTATCTCATGTTCTATTATGCCTCCATAAAGCGGACCCCCAATTTCGTGCATTAACGACGATGAACTCATTGGCCATGCTCACACTCAGAGAAAATGATATCCTCGGCAATAACTATAAAGTAACAGCAATTCATTTTAAGTCTGTGCAACGATTTTTTTTATAGTAACGATAAACATAAAATAGTCGCCGCATCTATAAAAATATAGTTAGAACAATTTGTTAGTTACCGTAACTACAAAAAAAATGTTGCATGTATTAAAAATGAATAACTGTCACTTTGTACATTGTTAGAAAAAATTGGAAGTTTTTATTCACAAACTCATCATCGAAATTTAATATATAATTATGGTATAAAATTCACGTACTTTTACTGTTAAATTAAAATAAATTATTAAAATTCAAATACTTTTACTGTTAAATTAAAATAAATTATTGAATGTGCTGTACCAAACATTAATTTTGCATTACACTTGTATACTAAATTTAATATACTAATGTTAATATACTAAATTTAATATACTATGTTTGTGAATAAAAACTTCTAGTAAAAGTACACTAAATTTCAAGTAGATTTTTTTTTACAGTGTAGTTGCCAGGGCTGCCACAATTTCCCTGAGTGCAGATTTTCGGTAAGCTTAAGTTCATCCATAAGGGCAACGTTCGTGCGCCAGTGAACTGAGCAGAAATATTCTCAATGGGTTGCCCTCGTGACCTCCACTAAGCGAGCGCGTTATATCGAATTTGCGTCGAGAGCTCGCCAACAAGTGGACCATCCAAAGCATTCTATGTATGTGCACAAGCCGAAATTAATAGCAAAAACAACAGCCTGCTTGCCAAAATGATACATTAGCCCGCATATGTCGGTTAATTCAATGTTATAATGATTCTATGTGCTATGTATAGATAGTGTGTATCGTTCGTTCCATGTTAGGTAGACTAATCATTATTTGTATCCGATTACTCAAGATCCTTTTGAAAATTAAATGAATTTCTGTTCGGACTTCGCGTTAAGAAATTCATCATTCGTTTATATTTTCAAGCTGAAACACTCGCTATAAATTTTTTAATTGGGTATAATCAACCTTAAGATTACACAGAAATATTCGGGTAAAAAAGATTTGATCTTCGTAAACCCGCATTAGGCTCTTTATATGTTCTAATGAAAACCCACTGGACATGTTGACTATTTTTCTACAACTCACAATATTTTAACCAATCCATTGATAGGTTTCAACGTTTCGCAATGTTTTAAACTGTTCATCGATATGTTTCAAGTCATTTGTAGATTTTCGAGTACTATCAGTAAATAGTCAACATTACGATGTTACAGGTCCGAAGACAGACGAATTATTTTCTGGAGGGGTAAATATTCTCAAGGAGATCTGGTAGATTTTACTCGGGTTGCTATTTGCAGTCATTATGTCTGTTACAATATTAGCCTAGGTTAATACTATTTTTATCTCAATACTCTTTATTAATACCTTGATACATACAGTCGGGCTTAAGTTCGTTTCACGCTCTCAGAGCAAATCTTCTTTCGTACAGAATGTAAACACCAAAATACAGGTATACATATATATTCATTGGAACTGCAAATATATATATTAATTTTTTTCATAATACTTGGCGTCGAGATGCTTCCGCGTCTCTTGATATTTGTTTTTTTTTAATGTCGGCTATTTTTATCTCAATACTCTTTATTAATACCTTGGTACATACAGTCGGGTTTAAGTTCGTTTCACGCTCTCAGAGAAAATCTTCTTTCGTACAGAATGTAAACACCAAAATACAGGTATACATATATATTCATTGGAACTACAAATATATAGATTATTTTTTTTTAATACTTGGCGTCTCTGATATTTGTTTTTTTAAATTACGGCAACGCGATTCTTACAACTGCTATTCCAAAAAAAAATTATGAATCATAATATGTAGATACATGAAAAGTGTAAATATAATCTTGGTACATATGTTTTTATAGAGCGAAAAACGTGATTTTCCGCGGTCCAAATATTTCAAAAAATTGATTGAGTTATATAATAAAATAGCTTGTTTCGTCCCGTTCCTTTAAGTACTTTTCATTGGTCTTAAGTCGTGATTCAATAAAATCTTTCCATACTTTATGGCGCGATAAAAGTACTTCTCGTGCTTTTAGGTTAAGTACGCCTATTTGACTAACGAGTACATGGCGCTGCAGCACGTATGATAGACGAATGAAGTTAGTCATATATACGAACAGCTTTCAGCGGACAATCAGGAAGCTTATAAACAGACTTTAGTATTTCGATACACCGGCTTTCGATATGCCATCACTTTTTCAAAAAAGGGTACCAGAGAATAAATTCGTGCTGTATTTTGCATATCATAGCCATGCAAAATGCAACACGCTTAAAATGTGTAAAAAGTCGTCATAATGTAAAAGATAGGAAATAACACATTTGCAACACGCTTGGTTTTTAGAGTGATACATTATTGAGACCTTAGCTTTGCTTTTGGTTGTATAACTTCAGTCTAATACCTGATCAAAGCTTATAGAATTAGCCCGGAAATATGCGTTTGTGACTATTCCATAAAACTCTATAAGCTCCGAATTTTGAAAACATTAATTTCAGAGGCAGTTCGACCTGACATGGAATATTCTGTACATGCGTATGCACGCGTTAGAGGAAATTGGGGAAAAGCTGTGAACAGGGTAGGATTTTCCGGAGTTTGAGTTGCGTTGGGGCGCGAGCATCTATTCTGGGAAAACAAGGAAATCCTTTTGCCCGAGTTATATAATAAAATAGCTTGTTTCGACCCGTTCCTTTAAGTATTTTTCATTTGCCTTAAATCGTGATTCAATAAAATCTTTCCATACTTTATGGCGCGATAAAAGTACTTCTCGTGCTTTTAGGTTAAGAACGCCTATTTGACTAACGAGTACATGGCCCTGCAGCACGAATGATAGACGAATGAAGTTAGTCATATATGCGAACAGCCTTCACCGGCTAATCAGGAGGCTTATAAACAGACTTTAGTATTTCGATACACCGGCTTTCGATATGCCGTCACCTTTTCAAAAAAGGGTACCAGAGATTATTCTCTGGTACCTTACATGGCTATGATATGTATTTTACATATCATAGCCATGTAAAATGCAACAGGCTTAAAATGTGTAAAAAGTCGTCATAATGTAAAAGATAGGAAATAACACATTTGCAACACGCTTGGGTTTTAGAGTGATACATTATTGAGACCTCAGCTTTGCTTTTGGTTGTATAACTTCAGTCTAATACCTGATCAAAGCTTATAGAATTAGCCCGGAAATATGCGCTTGTCACTATTCTATGAAACTCTGTAAGCTCCGAATTTTGAAAATATTAATTTCAGAGGCAGTTCGACCTGACATGGAATATTCTGTACATGCGTATGCACGCGTTAGAGGAAATTGGGGAAAAGCTGTGAACGGGGTAGGATTTTCCGGAGTTTGAGTTGCGTTGGGGCGCGAGCATCTATTCTGGGAAAACAAGGAAATCCTTTTGCCCGAGTTATATAATAAAATAGCTTGTTTCGTCCCGTTCCTTTAAGTACTTTTCATTTGTCTTAAATCGTGATTCAATAAAATCTTTCCATACTTTCCGGCGCGATAATAGTACTTCTGGTGCTTTTAGGTTAAGTACGCCTATTTGACTAACGAGTACATGGCGCTGGAGCACGAATGATAGACGAATGAAGTTAGTCATATATGCGAACAGCCTTCACCAGCCAATCAGGAGGCTTATAAACAGACTTTAGTATTTCGATACACCGGCTTTCGATATGCCATCAGCTTTTCAAAAAAGGGTACCAGAGAATAAATTCGTGCTGTATTTTACATATCATAGCTATGGAAAATGCAACACGCTTAAAATGTGTAAGAAGTTGTCATAACGTAAAAGATAGGAAATAACACATTTGCAACACGCTTGGTTTTTAGAGTGATACATTATTGAGACCTCAGCTTTGCATTTGGTTGTATAACTTCAGTCTAATACCTGATCAAAGCTTATAGAATTAGCCCGGAAATATGCGCTTGTCACTATTCCATGAAACTCTGTAAGCTCCGAATTTTGAAAACATTAATTTCAGAGGCAGTTCGACCTAACATGGAATATTCTGTACATGCGTGTGCACGCGTTAGAGGAAATTGGGGAAAAGCTGTGAACGGGGTAGGATTTTCCGGAGTTTGAGTTGCGTTCGGTCGCGAGCCCCTATTCTGGGAAAACAAGGAAATGCTTTTGCCCGAGTTATATAATAAAATAGCTTGTTTCGTCCCGTTCCTTTAAATACTTTTCATTTGTCTTAAATCGTGATTCAATAAAATCTTTCCATATTTTCCGGCGCGATAATAGTACTTCTAGTGCTTTTCGGTTAAGTACGTCTATTTGACTAACGAGTACATGGCGCTGGAGCACGAATGATAGAGGAATGAAGTTAGTCATATATGCGAACAGCCTTCACCGGCTAATCAGGAGGCTTATAAACAGACTTTAGTATTTCGATACACCGGCTTTCGATATGCCATCACCTTTTCAAAAAAGGGTACCAGAGATTATTCTCTGGTACCCTTTTTTCAAAAGTTGATGGCATACCGAAAGTGCTGTATTTTACATATCATAGCTATGTAAAATGCAACACGCTTAAAATGTGTAAGAAGTTGTCATAACGTAAAAGATAGGAAATAACACATTTGCAACACGCTTGGGTTTTAGAGTGATACATTATTGAGACCTCAGCTTTGCTTTTGGTTGTATAACTTCAGTCTAATACCTGATCAAAGCTTATAGAATTAGCCCGGAAATATGCGCTTGTCACTATTCTATGAAATTCTGTAAGCTCCGAATTTTGAAAATATTAATTTTAGAGGCAGTTCGACCTGACATGGAATATTCTGTACATGCGTGTGCACGCGTTAGAGGAAATTGGGGAAAAGCCGTGAACGGGGTAGGATTTTCCGGAGTTTGAGTTGCGTTCGGGCGCGAGCACCTATTCTGGGAAAACAAGGAAATCCTTTTGCCCGTGGCCGTGTGGCCGAGCGGTGCGGCAGTGCGGTGAGAGCGTTCAGTCGCATCCCCCGATGGCACATGTACCGTATACACCGATTCTCGCCTGTAGGTGTGCCGCGTGCGCCGGACGAAAGTGCTAGAGTGGGAACGCGGTATCCGCAAAAAGGGGGCGTTAATTAGCTTTCGTTATAATCCCGATGGTTTCGAACCACATGCGCGGGTCGGGGCAAGTGGGTGAGCGCGCGAAGCGGCTTAACGCGTGGCGCGTTTCTCGTTGCGTGCAGCTGTGAGGCTCGCTAGTGTGTCACTGCTGCTACTTGCAACATATATACCTATACATATACAGCACTACACTGTCCTGCGTTCCTCGCTTTTGCACTCTGTCCTGCGACCTCATCCCCTTCAGTTTTGCTTCCTGCACTCGTTCCAATTAAAGAAAAATACTCAATTGGGTAAAATCACTTAAATGCTTGTAGCCAAGCAATTAACAATATTAACGAAGCGGCAGCTAGGTTAAGTTTCAAGTTTTTGGAACTATCTTTGGTAAATGGAAATAACTTTCATCTCAAGTGGATTGATTGATTTTTTTACTTTTTGGTATTAGTTATTTTATATATTTTGGGCATACTTATATCTCCACACTCAGAAAAAAGCTTGGTTAGAATTATCAAAAAATTGGTTAAAAATGTTATCATGAAAACTTGGTGGGCACAACCAAGTTATTGACTAACATAACCAAGTTATTTGTGAACATAACCAAGGATTTGGTAAGACAACCAAGTATTTAATACGCTTAATCAATAACTTGGTTGCGGCTACCAAATTTTTCTTGGTAAAATTTTTAACCAAAATCTTAGTAATCCCAACTAACCATTTTTCTCCGTGTACGAGAAGTAACTTTAGTAAATTATAACTGTACCAGAAACAAGCCTGGACCCAAAATTCACTATAACACATCTCGACCAAATTACAACTCTGACCCTGATTTAACAGATGCTTATGACTATCCCACGTGATAATTCGAGTACAATCCAGGCCACTGATAACATCTCTACCATATTATAACTCCACCGTATTCCAGGTCTACTAGAATGCAACTTAGCGGGTGCTAGACACAGACCATAGAGCTATAGGGCAGAGAACATTCCGTTTTATCTGGATAATACAAAGAATATTATTATTATCAAACAGTGAATGTTCTGTTTGATAATAATAATCTTTTGTTACACCAGACGGCCTTTAGCGTAGGTAACCAGACAAATTGGTTTTTTACCGACACATAGTACCCGCTGATCTCTATTTTACGGGTAAATCCACATATTTTACTGAGACTAAGGGTAGAATTTCTGAGTTATGTTCGACATTAATCCCTTCGTTGGTATTGACGCAATAGTGCGTCAATATACTGAGAGAAAAGTATGTTAACACTTGTTAACAGTTAACAAATCTTGGTTAAATATGGCGAAATGAATCATTTAGTTATTCTTATTGAATCCCACTTGAGCTAAATAAAATTTGCGTGTCGCAAATTAAGCTTGCTGACATTTGTTAATAGTTAATAAATCTTATTTGGCTCAAGTAAGATTCAGTAAGAATAACTAAATGGTTCATTTCGCCATATTCACGGAGAAAAACGCTTGGTTAGGCTTACTAAGATTTTGGTTAAAAATTTTACCAAGAAAAATTTGGTAGGCGCAACCAAGTTATTGATTAGGCGTACTAAATACTTGGTTATCTTACCAAATCCTTGGTCATGTTAGCTAATAACTTGGTTATGTTAGTCAATAACTTGGTTGTGCCTACCAAGTTTTCTTGATATCATTTTTGACCAATATTTTGGTAATTCTAACCAAGCTTTTTTCTGACTGTTTAACCAAGATTTGTTAACTGTTAACAAACTCTTCTCTCAGTTTACGCTTTAGGCCGTAAGCAGCTCCGTAAGCCACCGAAGGGGTTGTGTTTAATCTTAAGATCTGATTTACTGGCCTAATTCGATTTTAAACATGATCACAAATTCGACCTTATGACCAAAAATTCATCTGTTAGTGTCGTCTCTGCGTAGTGGAGCGCATCTTACGTAGCATAAAACATTAGGGCTTAGTCTTGATGGACGTTCAGTCCTGACAGATTCATAATCTCGAGGTTCTACTGTATAACAGCGTGATCTAAACGAGCACACGAACTATGATCATCCCACAGCTTAGTTCACTAATATGGCTATAGTCCCTGTATTCCTAGTTGCATATTCACATGGACAGATTATAGACATAGCCACAATGGAATTATGTACGCGACTATGTTAGACCAATCAAGTTGTTGGTTACGTCAACCAAGTTATTGATTACGGCAACTAAATTATTGGTTACGCCATCCAAGTTGTTGTTGTTGACGTCAACTAAGTTATTGGTTACGTCAACCAAATTATTGGTTGTATTACAATGAACTTAATGATTGCGCTAACCCATAACTTGATTAGTCGAATCAATAAATCATCTGGCGCATATATACGGAGAAAAAAAATGCGTTCACTGCAAGAAAAGATTAGTTGCCATAACCAAAAATGAGTTGTCACAACCAATCGATCAACATTTGTATGCCTTACGAGACTCCTCACGACCAAGACGCTAGCGCTACTCTTATTATTTGGACATTCGCCTTTTTTTGTCTATTATTCTATTTCCCTTACAACTCAAATGGTAGTGCCAACGATTCAAATGGTAGTCCCAACTATTCGGGTGATAGTCCGAACGATTGGATTCGTTAACC
This sequence comes from Ephialtes manifestator, assembly GCA_963970395.1. Classification (NCBI taxonomy): domain Eukaryota; kingdom Metazoa; phylum Arthropoda; class Insecta; order Hymenoptera; family Ichneumonidae; genus Ephialtes; species Ephialtes manifestator. Next base: position 41,337,149 of record OZ019968.1, on the reverse strand, counting down.
TCACTAATCTCGCGAGAACTTATCGTGAATAGTTGAGGTTACTATTCGATATGGTTGAGGCAACTAAATGTTGAGAAATTGTGTACAGCAAATTGGAAACGTAGTTGTCACAACCAAACATTTCTTTCCGTATTACACGGAAAAAAAGATTAGTTGCCATAACCAAGAAATGAGTTGACACAACCAATCGATTATTCTATTTCCCTAGCAACTTAAATGGTAAGACCAACGATTCCAATGATATTACCGACGATTCGAATGGTAGTCCCAACCATTCGAGTGGTAGTCCCAACGATTGGATTAGTTAACCTAACTAATCCAATCGAGAACTAATCGTGAATAGTTGAGGTTACTATTCGATATGGTTGAGGCAACTAATTTTTTAGACATTGTATACAGCAAATCGAAAACGTAGTTGCCACAACCAAACTTTTTTTTCCGTGTAGGTACATTCAAAAAGTGGTTGCACGGACTCACTTTTAGTTAGTCCATATAACCACCCATTTGTGAGTTAGTACAACCACTTATTCGTTGTCTCAACTCACAAACTAGTTATAGGCACTAAATAAATCGTTCTAGCAACTCATTTATGGCGAACTCATAAAATGAAAGTTGTCCCAACTAACCTTTATTCTCCGTGTATAACTAAGTGCTTGGTTGTTCCAACAAAGCCTTTTTTTCCCGTGAACATTGAGAAATCCACACCAGGATGCCAGTATTTTTTTATTCAGCAACGGCGGAAGCTGACCACCTCATGTATAGTGTCGCCAATGCAGGCAAGTGTACTTATGTTGCACTTTCATCCCTTCCTCTGCATTAAGCCCATGGGCAACCAGCCACTATGCCACTACTAATACCGTTGGCTGTCGGATATGTGCTGCAGTGTCCGCCAGGAGCCGAACCGGAGGGAACTGCGGCTTCAATGACGCCCTGAAAATATTCAATTGGTCGTTCCCGCTTTATCCCTCAATTTGTTGGTTAACGGCTAATTAATTATAGTCCGCAGCATCCATGTATAGAGGCACATTATCGCTACACGTACGTATATGTATTTGTTTATGTATAGTACATACATACACACATATATATAAACCCTGTATCGTGATAGAGAAACAGCACACGTCAATATAATGTACCGAGTATAGAGCGAGTTATCGATTCTACCATTGCCCCCCTTGCTGGAGGCTGTACGAGTGGCGTTTCGTCCGGCGTGAAAATATTACGCTTCATTGCAGTGCCTCCCCTTTCTCTCGGGACCGACGGAGCCACCGCATGAAATTATTTGTCGATTTATCCGGATCGATCGTCTTTGTAGTGAGTGAGACAGGCATATATGTACAGTATACAATATTTGCCCACCAGTATACTATATATACTCACTCCTGTACACTTACTCGAATAACCCTCGTTGGTTACGGTGCTTCCCGTCTGCGCATTCTCTGCACAATTATACAGTCTAATAGCCTGTACACATACCTATATACACTTGCGCACATGCATCCATCGACACAACGTGGATGATATACATATAACTTTTGCAGAGCTATATCAGCCTTTCTGGCTTCAGAGGGGAAAGGTTTAACGCTATCCAAACAGCTCGTAATTATTTTCGGTCCATACCCGAGTGCTCGACTCGCCACCAATACCAAAAGCTGCGTTATGTGGCATACACTTGGTACTTTATATACACACTGTCCAACGTATGCGGATAGTAAGCTATTATTTACCGCAGCAGTTCGTATCGCGAAAATGAATATAATTGCTTATCCCATATTTTCGGTATTATCGGCCAGTCTGTTTACAGCATTATATGCACTATACATATACGTTTATTTGTTTATGTGCGTAATAGCTTGACACACACGATGACCGACGGATGCTAGTTCGAGAATTTTCCCACACCGATTAATCTACAGGATAATTATATTTCCTAATATAGAGGAGCCAGGTCATTGATACTAAATTGGTTGGCATATGGTGCACATTTAGTTTTTCACATTTGTAGCCCAGCGGTTGGTATTTACTGGTCCATAGGGAACGCCGAAAAGTTGATGATATCTGCAATCGAATTTCCGGATATTACATTGTGATTATTTTTATTCCAGAAAGCAGAATAAGAAAAAAACCCGAATGGGGCAAATATGTTTCATAATTTCCATAAAGCCATATGAGCCGCAGGGAAATCGTTTATTCGGAAAAAAAAAATTTGTCAATAAATTGTATCCTGATTTGTTTAAAAATATCATGTGTGTCTGCGGCAATTTTAGTGCGAGTATATAAATTTATGTGGCAGAACTGATGGTGGAGGTCATACATTCACACAAAATTTATATGAACCTATCCATTGGCGATATGATTGCCAAACTCATATACACTGTTAATGTAAGTATGTCATTATATTTTAACTACTACTATTTTAACTACTTTGGGCACATTTACAATGGGCGATTTCCAGATACTATTTTTATGCAGGAAGAATAAATTACGAATACATCAATAAATTTCCAAAATTTCCACAGCTTAGAGCGACTTATCCATATATTGTATATCAAATTTATATAGATATTTCAGAAAGTTCTTTGTTTGTTTATTTGGGACTTATTATTCTTAACATCAGTATTACCTCAAATGTTAGAAAAATCCATTCCTTATGAGTCCTCCCGCGCAAAAAGGAAAGTATTAAAACAGTATTAAAAAAAGTATGAAAAGTATAATATCTCAAGTATGATCTATTGGATTGAATTAATACTAAAAAGTATTAGACCGTATTATTAGTTTTAAGGATCCGGGTCGATATGTCCACAGTTTTCGGTATCCAGGTCGATATTTCCATGGCATTTGGTATCCAGGTCGATATCTCCATGGTTTTTGATGTCGAGGTCGATATCTCCATGGTTTTTGGTGTCCAGGTCGATATTGGTGTCCAGGTCGATATCTCAATAGTTCTAAATGTCCAAGTCAATTTTTTCATAGTTTTCGGTGATCAGATCGATTTTTTCATAGTTTTCAATGTCTAGATATATTCCTACTTGTTTTTGAAATATCTACACCGGACTAGATACTGAAAATTGAGGCGCGATTAACCTACAGCTCGAAAATTGTAAACGAATATAATTTGTACATCAAACATTATGAATCGACCGACCTGGAGTCCGAAATCTATGAAGATGTCAACCTGGACACCTAAAACTGTGGAGCAATCGATCTAGACAACTAACACTATGGGCCGGTCGACCTGGACATCAAAAGCGATGGAGATATCGACCTGGGTACCGAAAACCATGGACATATCAACCCGGACCCTGAAAACTAATAATACGGTCTAATACTTTTAGTATTAATTCAGTCCAATAGATCATACTTGAGATATTATACTTTTCATACTGTTTTTAATACTGTTTTAATACTTTTCTTTTTGCGCGAGCTTTCAGACTGAGATTATTGTGAACCTTCAATGAGTTCCACCAGGAAACTCCTTAGGAGAATTAGCCAGACGATAATTCATCGCCTGGATAATTCTCCTAATGAGCCTCTCCCCCAAGACTCTGACTATTCTAGTGCTGATAGGTTCTGATTATTCTGTTCTTGTTGATACATCAACGCACATCCAACACCGCTACACGTTGTGAAACTTCACTGATGTCTTTCTTTCAAATTATTTTCACTAAGATAAGTGACTTCGAGTGAATCATTACTTAGACCGAAGGAAATGTTAAATCCTTCACGGGTATTATTATAGCTAGTGTAAAAGAGTCTGACAAGCTCCAGTGACTCGGAGTGACGTTAGTCCTAACACTTTGGTTACTCGCCACTGACTATCCTACGGCTGGAGGGTTCTAAAAGCTGAAGAGGTAGATCTAAGCGACTACATATATGTATATGGTACATCACGTTACCCTACTGGCCAGTCTCGTGTGTATACATTCTGACCCCTTGAGACCAGCAGCGTGGTCTTGGCCTTCGTTTACACTTGTGTCTCCTACACAGTATAATATACGTATATTCTATCTACACATACATATATAGCTTACTATATACTATATACCATAGAGATATCCGAACGACCGCCACGCTAATAACGATAGACCATGAAGATTTATCGCCAGGACTGTACGCCAGGGCATCGAAGCACCAGCACTGACGCCACCAGAAGCTGGAAACTGCGACATCGGGGTGGCCGCGGGGTCAGAGAGGAATGGGAGCGAGGAATAGCCTGGCGTGTGTCGCAAGGGGAATGCATCCGTGCATCCGACTGTGCGCCTCAGGGACGCACACGCCGCTGAGGGTTGATATACTCGTTAATGAAAATATACGCCTATATGCTCTCTCTCCTCCTTGGTGATGCAGGCCCCAGCCTCCGGGCTTTTCCCCCCTTATCTCTGGATTACTCCCTGGTATCCAGTACAGCGGAAACTGTTTATACCTATGTTACAAGCAACAAGCTTACTATATATCTCGGTAAATATTGTTTTTCATGTCTATCCAAGAGTTTATTTATTTTTTTCTTATGGTGCGCCCTTTCGCCTCGCTTGATACAAATTATCTATCTTCATCTGTTTTTTTCGCTGTCTCTCTCGTTCCCTCACTTGCACTTAACGCTCTCTGGAAAATTCAGTGGTTCAATTTCTTTTATACATCTTTTTTATCTCCTTCTGCAGCAACACTTGGGCTTGACGATCTTGCGTTAAAAGAAAAGACTGTCCACGCGCACGTATAGCAACTAAAAGTGATTGCTTTGCCGTCAGGGGGCTGCACATCCGAGCAACCAAGAGAATCGCAGTAGTGATCATCCAGCGAGTGTAGGTGCAGCGGGGGCGTGTATGCCCCGATTGCCTCACCAGCCACATCGCTAGTTTCTCCAGTCTTCCGGCACGATGGTCCATTAGAAGTATAACCGATGATTTTTAACAATGAATCGCTGGAAATACTGTGGCAGCTGCCACATGAGGAGGCATTAGATATATACTGAGTAAACCATTTAATGTGTTTTTAAATGCGACTTGTCTCGATTTTTCACCGACTTAGCTTCATAAATTTTATTTTATTTTGGATACTTCTTTGGATCACGTCAGCGAAAAAATTGATTTTTTTTTAATATTCATTTTTTTATAAGTAAATAAGTTTTTCTGAGATAGAATTCAAATGTAGCAAGTATTTTAAATGGAATTCCACTGATTAACAAATTTTTCAAAAATGTTCTGATTGAAATTGAACGTGACTTTATATTTTCATAACCGTTGATCAAATATCTTTTTATTCTTTCTATTTAGTAGCGAATATTCAAGATTAAGTATCTATAAACTAAGCATTACTTCATTTTCTCAAGTCCAGGACGGCATTACAAGATCATAAAAGATTAATAACATTTTTGAGTAACGTGTTGTAATTATACAATACATGAAGAAAATTTTTTAATTGAGATGACCAACTGTTTTTTCTACACAAAAATGAATAATACAGAGTCAATAGATAAGAATGCAGGTACCATAGCTCGAATTAAAGAAAAAATAGACAGATCTCGCCTTTGCTATTTAATACCATTAAAACTACGCGGTTAGTTTTGTTCAAGATTTAAATATGAATGAACTTAGCCTAGTTTTATAATGTAAAAATGTTCATTATGAAAATTAATATACTTTTGTTAGAAGTGTTTATGCATAAACATAGTTTCTAACATTTTGTATCGTATGTCCGGATACTTGTTTGAAATTTTGTAAATCATGAAAATGACAAGTTGTAGAAAAAAGTTCTATTTTCAGTAAGAATAAAAATTAATTATTTGTTATCAACAAATATATAAAAATATTTATAAATTATATTTTTCTTCAAGATATCGAATTTTGGCCGTCACTATCGTTCTCGAGTCGAATATTCTACCCCAGAAAAAACCGGTTTCAAGCCTTTTTACCATGATTAAAAAAAAAAGTGACATTTTTCCGTTTCTGATTCCAGACTTCAATGATCCGACTTTCGGTCAGAAAAACCAACCTAAATTTTTTTCTTCTTCAAGATATCGAATTTTGGCCTTCACTATTGTTTTCAAGTCGCATATTCTACTGGCAAAATGTGTATTGTATGCAACTTGGATCATGTAGTTATTTCAAACACAATCCACGAGTGCTGTTGTGCAGCCACATAGATTTTAAGTATTTTTATCTTACTTAATCTGTTATTCCTCTCGGCTTGTAGATAGTTTTTTATGATACTAAAAATGTACTCCCCAAATTCTTAAATAAACGATGACTTAAAAAAAGAAAAAATGCAATTATTTCAAAGTCATGATTTTCCTGAGCATTTAAAATCTAAACATAATGATGAAAAATAATTAAAGGAATCCAAAAACGCAGTTAAAAATAAATTCGATGATGTATAGATGTCGCGTTAGTAGTACACAATCTTCGAGGAAAAGTCAAGATTTCCAAGAAGCTCTGATCCTCGAATAATGAGGCCATCGTGGCTCCCCCCTGTTACATTCGCCCATGGGAGAAGGGATTAAGCCCTTGCTACCCGATGCTCTAAGCCTCAGATAAGCGTAGGCTAATTACGTGTAACTCGATATCAAGGGTTAAATAATATTAGCAGGGGTTAAATATAATATTACAACAAGCTTATATTCCCGCTTAATATTTCTCCTGTACAGCAAATACCTAAGTGAATATCAATTATGAATATGACCCGCATAAGTTCAGGATTAGCGATATTTATTATTCATCGCCTTCTTTAATTCTACATTACTGTTGTCTTCAAATATTCAGCCTTTGCATTTTGGTCCACAGATGATATATTAATTAGTGCAGTATCTGCATCTGTACATATTAATGTTCGGGTCAATTTTGCATATGCAGAAGTCTAGCAATCCAGATTAAGGTTATACAGTCTGCATGAAAATTGCTCCACGGATTAACTATTAAAAAATCACGCGGACTTTTCGACAAGCCAAAAATGAAAAGAAAATGTAGAATGACAGTAGAACTTACTTACACCTTTTTACTTTTTATAGTTATGTCCTTTGGACAATCGAGATTCTAATTTCAGCCTTATCGATATAGATTCGATAGTAAAGCATTCTATTCTTCGCCTTCATCCAAACGGAAGGACCGAACAACTAGGTGGAGGAGCGGTGAGTTCCACGGCAAGGCAGGTCGCGGAGGTCGACTACGGGGCGGCCTGCTCGTGTTGGTGGGGTTGCGAGGCGTCGCGACGCTGCTCGGAAGCGCAGAGAACTAGAGGTCCGGGCGCCTCAACGCGCCAGTGTCGAGCCCGCGATCGTGGCGAGTGTACGCGTATCCTGTACGCACCGCACGCAGTCTTATCTCCGCGCAAACCGAACCAAAACTAATGCTGTCGCGATTAAATACAAACCTGGAGAATAAAAACGTTTAATAAAATAAAATTCGTTCGTGATTGTTGAACGTTTAAATATAAAAAACACTAAATTTTAATTAAAAATTAAATCTCAAATCTCGTGTTGGAGTATTAAAAAAAAAATCTGTTACTCATAAACCGGTACATATTAAGCATCCATTATTTTTTCAAAAATTATCTGCGCTCGTTGAGAATCTCGACAGTTTTCCTGCAATTTTGCTGAAGGGAAAATTACATTTTTCTTTTTCTTCAAATTTTCTATTAAACGGCGATTGATAATTGAGTTTCATTAATATTTATCGATTGGATATGCTGGAATTTAATCAGTGGTACAGAAAGTGCTAATTCGGATGATGAGAAGATTTAATAATTAATCGCTCATTATTGAGATTAGAATTATTTGTGAAGGTTTCTTCATCTCGGATAACCCGGTGGATTGAATTTGCTCAGGTATAGCCCAGAGGATAATTGGCTGGTGATATTTTGAGCTTTTTCTTACTTTTTTTTAATTGAAAGGTGCGACATATAAAACTCTCCGAATTATTATCCAGTTAGACACTTATACACAAAATTACTTATAACTTATACTTATGATCTTTGGAAATCAACGACACGCAGAGGCGGCGGCATCTGGGAATGGTCGGTTGACTCTGAAACGCCAGAGCAGACGACGTCGCTTTTTCGTCGCGTAACGATACTTCTCGAGGAATGGAGAACGAAAAGCGCGGGCAGCTTTCGTTGCAGCGCTCTCTCGTCTTCTTCGCCCCAAACGAATGATCCAATCTTCTACGTGACGCCGTTTCGGCCGCGTCGAATCTCACACCGAAATCTTGTTCGCGGGACAAACGCCACTATAGGGTACATTGCGAAGAGCAACCAAGTGCTCAAGAGCACACGAGTTAAGGGTGACGATAGAGGAAATGAAAGAGACCAAAAAAAAAACGTACGTGCACTGATACTGCACACAGGGGTGCTCTCAATAGGAGATAGGAGCTGCGTCGTACCGTCATAGTGTTCTGGGAATATTGAGGTAGAAATTAGATGAGAAAGAAAGACAGCAATATAGTTTCGTGCGACGTAATATTAACAATCATAGAAATACAACTTCTTGAACATTCTTGACGTAAAGATCCATAGACTCGATATATGGACCATATTTTTTCTATACACTATTGACAAATTATTAATGAGATTTTTTTGTACCCTTTTCTGGTTTAAAAATATCTACTCGTTAAGTGGAATTTCTAATAATGAATAAAGCTCATTGAACCAAATTTATAAATAAAATCAATACAGCATCTAGCAGAATTATGTAAAATCGAGAATTTGATAATTCTAGTCAATTTCTGGAATAGTGGAATATATTGAACTATTTATTTTTTTAATTTCGGTTTAAGGAACATTATTGCAGTATTTTTATAATATTGAATATGATTATTAAAATTTTGAAAATATGTTAATAATTATTCAGGTGGATTAGCTATGAGTAAAGATAAATATAATGAAAGATTTTTCAATCCCTTTGTGCCTGGTACTTCTGATTCTTTACCTGCAGCTCTTTAAACATCGTGTTTGGTTACAAGAGTTCGACACGATGATACGATGCGCTATGAATCGGGAGGTTATCCGGATAAAGATTAGAGCAAAAAGTAGGAGCCGTCGATATGTCCGTCGAAATAGTTCCCCGAGGGACAGCTCCGACGGTGTGTTATATAGCGCCTAGCGATTGTGAGTCGTGTGTGAAAGCGAGAAAAAGAGTTCAAGGGAATAGGAAAAGCAGTGGTACCAACACCGCGAACACGAACCAGAGGCGCTTGTTTCGCAAACGCTCTTTCATTTCGGGCTCGCGAATGGTTATTCGACATCGTGCTCTCGTTTATGGCCTGAACGTTGCGTTTGCACTCCTTTTTTTTTTAAACATTGTACATATGTGCCCGTTATCCACTATACACTCTCGAGACTCATTCTTTTCCCTCATTCCGCAATGAAAGCATTCTGCTCTACACGCTAAAGCTTTTTCCCCGAGTTTTTATGTTTCGCCGGACGAGAGTGGATATCATGAAGGGTAACATTACACGAAGGTACCGAAAGATATATAGAGAGAGGGATGTGCTACAGAAATAGAGAAAAGTAAAAGTTTTCATTTTGCTAGCCTATATTGCGATTGCAACCAGATATCCCCATGGCCCAGGTGAAACGTGCTAGTGGCGAGTGACTACCAACGGCACGCGCTTCATCAAAACCGAGTATCAAGGGTATAGACGAGACCGGGTCAAAACCGACTAAAATAGAATTTAATTTGTTTTACGTCAAACCAGAGCGACTGGATATTGGACGTCAGATTTCATATGATATTAACGACTATATCAATTTCTCGTAGACCAGAAAGTTCTAGCGGTTTGGAAAAGCAGCCATTTTGGAAAAAAAATCAAAAACCTATTATAATTGCATCACCCCATTTTATAAAAGTCGTTTCTCCAAATTTGATCCGCCGTCTTTTTAAATTTTTAGTCGATCTTTATTATCAATGATTCCAAAACTGATCTTCATTAATAGTAATTAAGACGCTTTTAGAATCTTATGACACCACGTTCAGTTTTGATTTTTGAGCTTAGATTCGTAATGAGTATTCCACCTGAATGGTTCGTTGGAATCAATAATTTTGGTGGGTCGCCCAACTAAAGCTTTTTCTCCGTGTGCTTCACTGCTTGAGTATCCATTCATATATCAGCGCTTCAGAGGCGTTTGTTGCACTTTACCCATGTTACTTTTCATCCCAGTCTTCTTGCTGCAACATAGAAGAGATTCAACGAAGTTACATTTTTTAAAATAAGGTCTTTCAGTCCTGTCTCTTCTTTAGCTTTTTAATGCTTATCCGTTTTTCTTCTGTATGATTACCAGAAACGCATAAAAACTGCTTCCCGCTTAGTAGTTAGACGTGCAAATAATGTCCGCACTGCTTAACATGCATGGAGTCCGCCGAAGCCACATACGCATATTTTCACAACTACCGGTTAAAAGTCACATTAAAATTCCATTGCATTTGCTATGTTGAGACTTCTAACAGTCTCAGTTCATTTCAATGATATTCGTCGTGTGGAGTACTTTTAATTAACCAAGCATTGTAGGAGCTGTCTACGAAACCGAATGGATTTTTTATTTTAAGAGTGTTGCAAAAAGAATTAAACAAAGTTGCATAGGGCATAAAAGCCAACTTGGATATTCGGCTGCATTGGTGAATATCTAACACGATTACCCGTAAATTCAATAATTGAAACTTCCTGAAGGATTCATCGGTAGTATTATTCAGAGCTTAGTGCATTTTTTACATTGCAGTGAGTTATAATACCAGAATTCGTACTTATATAATAATCTAACTGCGCTCATGCTGTTAATAACCGTTACATTATTACTGAAGTAACTGGGATGAACCGTTCTTGCTACACTGAGAGAAAATTATGGTATTAGTAACTATAAAGTGACAACTATTCATTTATGGTTGGTACAACAATGTTTTTATAGTTGACATAACTATCAAATAGTTACCATAACTATTTTCGCAGTTATCGTAACTATAAAAATAGTTGCATGTAATAAAAATGAATAGTTGTCACTTTATAGTTGACTGTACTATTACGATTTCTCCGAGTGTACTTACTGAAAAATATTTGTGATTCATACTGCAAAGTGACAGTCAGTTACGATGAAGTTCTTCTCAAATGGAATGAAAACCAGTGAAGCGGGTCGACGGATAAATGAAATGAATCTAAAAAAACCACATTTGTAAGCTACTGCTCTAGAAATGAATTAACGTTGGTGAAGCGATAGGGATTCATGTTCCGAAATTATCACCGTGGTAGGATAATTTTCCTTTAGACTGATCCATTCTATCCGCTTTTACCCGAATGGACCACAAATATTTATATCATAAATTTTTCGTTATATTTCGAAGAATATCTACCCTCTTGGTGGAGGTTTGTCCTAGGAGGGGCTGTCTGCCTCTTTCATTCTTATTTTCCTTCTCTCGTAAAGTTAGATCCCGTTTACTCAGGGGATCGACGTTGCTGTACAAAGTTCAGAAACCTTTGCAGCATCTTCCTTCTCTAACCCCGGTGATCCTGACGAACCCATCCGGAAATTTCTGTCAGGTTCACCGGGGCTCTACTACGTTGGAAAATACATATACACAACGGTGCTACGTACGACGGGCTCTGAAAGCTTCCCTAGTCACTTAAACACCTGGTGCAAATAAGACTGACGTACCCGCTGGTTATAGACTAAAGGATAATGAGGGCGGTAAGAAGAAGAAGCAAGTTTAAACATACTAGAAGCGTGGGTATAACGATATAGAATGGCGTCTCATATAGGTTCTTGGTACGGGTGCAGTCAGCTTGAATAGACGGAGGATGTAGTAAGGTATACCGCCTCCAACGACGTTGCCCAAGATACGCCGGAGGCACCGGCAATTAATCACTTAGCGATTTTATTTAATTATGTCACGGCCGAGTTGTCGAGGCTGAGGCAGCAAAGAGCCCGTCGCAGGTATAACCCCTTGTATATAAGGGATAGCTATAGCGGTTTTAGCGGTGGTGGGTCGGTTCCCCGGTTTTGCAGGCGATTTGACGTGAACAGGTTCTAACGGTGAGGTAGCGTTATAAGAAGATGATGATGATGGAGAAAAGGGTGAAACAAGCGGAAGAATCTAAGTAGCCAAAGAGCCACATTATAGAAGGGGAAAAGTAGGGGTTGACGTTGAGCGAAGGTGAGCTTGCTACTAGAGGTACTGTAGGTTGTGCTATTATACTCAAGTCGAATATAATGTGGGTAGCAGTGATGATAAGCTTTCCAACTACAAGCGAATTTACTGGATTGCTTATATACGAAGTCTATAAGATTTTACGATTTTTTTTCATGTGGAGAATCTAAGATACAAATATTAGATTAGATTTTTATTTTAATTGAGATTTTATTCGTGGTTTTTTATGTCCTGATTACTATAATTCACTAGGTGATACTTAAATACCTAACGAAGTTTCATTAAGAAATTGTTTACCTACCATTCATAGATAATTGCGATGCAAACGCTTTTGAAATGTGCTTCCAGCTTTTTGATTCAACTTGGAGAGGAGATCTCATTTCTGTAAAGCCAGCTTTCTGAGGTGATTTGTGAATTGCTTTAATTTGCACACTTGCGTAGCACTAAAGTTTCCCGCTATTCCCTGATATTAAAACCGCGAAATTGAGACAAGCCCTCGAGAAACGAAGGCAGCTACACCACCCACATCATCGTCTGCACTCAGAGAAGTCGTGAAAGTCCTGGCAACTATAAAGTGACAGCCGTTCGTTTTTAGTCTGTGCTACTATTTTTTTTATAGTTACGCCAACTATAAGATACTTCTAACTACATTTTTTATATTTACAACTACAAAATAAAAAAGTCGCATAGTCTTCAAAATTAATAGCTGTAACTTTATCCCTCGTACAGCTGGTTTTCAATATAAAATTCATAAATTCTGGCAAATATATTACAAACAGTAGAATTCCCGTATCCATGCATTTTACTTTTTTATTTTATGCATTACAAAAAAAAACGGATTGACACGTAAAAATGTTTAAAGTGCACTTAAAAAAACCATTTTCCCAATGATTTATAATATCGTTTAAAAATCGAATAGAACATCTGTAGTGATTTTAAAAATTGAGATTCAAAATAAACCGAAAAGCGTTTGACGGTCAAAGGGTCAGTTACCGATACTAGATTTCTCTCTGTGTGCTGAGTATCTTCGGGGTGAGAATGAAGAATATGAAGATGGACGTACCATTACAAAAGCGTTGCATTTGTGTGGTGTTGCAGATCGCGATTTCAGTACGTTCAAGTGGTGTGCCTTCGATGATATTGATAGTGGTGGAGACTGGCGAGGAGAGATCTGGCAGGTACGGAGAAAGGGGAAGAAGGTAGAATAAAGAACTCGGAGGCGAGGGTAGTGACGCTAGTGTATTTCGGGGTCATGGCACCTCGCGAGCTGTACGTGTTACGGGTTCATCAATCATCGACGATAAAATCCGTCGAAAAAAAGTCGATTTACCTTTTCACTGTGCGACGTGCGACCTGAGGAAATGTGGGATGACAGGGGATTGGTGGGAATAAGAGCAAAATAAAGAAAATAAAAACGTATTGTGAGAGCGAAGCAAGCATGCCAGCAATTTTGAGGTCGTGAGTCCAAGTGTCGATCAAAGCATTAAGCGCAAATGTGATGCAAATCCGCAATGATGGCATGGCTCTTGTCGCACTTTCAGTGATCAAAGACTCAGGAATTCATCGTTCTAATCCTGACGATTCTCATTTTTTTCCGCATTGAAAGATAGGAACTATAATTAGGATTTACCTTTCACTAGTCGATTTACCTTTTCACTGTGCGACGTGCTACCTGCGGAAATGTGGGATGACATGGGATTGGTGGGAGTAAGAGCAAAATAAAGAAAATAAAAACGTATTGTGAGCGCGAAGCAAGCATGCCAGCAATTTTGAGGTCGTGAGTCCAAGTGTCGATCAAAGCATTAATCGCAAATGTGATACAAATCCGCAATGATGGCATGGCTCTTGTCGCACTTTCAGTAATCAAAGACTCAGGAATTCATCGTTCTAACCCTGACGATTCTCATTTTTTTCCGCATTGAAAGATAGGAACTATAATTAGGATTTACCTTTCACTAGTCGATTTACCTTTTCACTGTGCAACGTGCGACCTGCGGAAATGTGGAATGACAGGGGATTGGTGGGAGTAAGAGCAAAATAAAGAAAATAAAAACGTATTGTGAGAGCGAAACAAGCAGGCCAGCAATTTTGAGGTCGTGAGTCCAAGTGTCGATCAAAGCATTAAGCGCAAATGTGATACAAATCCGCAATGATGACATGGCTCTTGTCGCACTTTCAGTGGTCAAAGACTCAGGAATTCATCGTTCTAACCCTGACGATTCTCATTTTTTTCCGCATTGAAAGATAGGAACTATAATTAGGATTTACCTTTCGCTAGTCGATTTACCTTTTCACTGTGCGACGTGCGACCTGCGGAAATGTGGGATGACCGGGGATTGGTGGGAGTAAGAGCAAAATAAAGAAAATAAAAACGTATTGTGAGAGCGAAGCAAGCATGCCAGCAATTTTGAGGTCGTGAGTCCAAGTGTCGATCAAAGCATTAAGCGCAAATGTGATACAAATCCGCAATGATGGCATGGCTCTTGTCGCACTTTCAGTGATCAAAGACTCAGGAAATCATCGTTCTAATCCTGACGATTCTCATTTTTTTCCGCATTGAAAGATAGGAACTATAATTAGGATTTACCTTTCGCTAGTCGATTTACCTTTTCACTGTGCAACGTGCGACCTGCGGAAATGTGGAATGACAGGGGATTGGTAGGAGTAAGAGCAAAATAAAGAAAATAAAAACGTATTGTGAGAGCGAAGCAAGCATGCCAGCAATTTTGAGGTCGTGAGTCCAAGTGTCGATCAAGGCATTAATCGCAAATGTGATACAAATCCGCAATGATGGCATGGCTCTTATCGCACTTTCAGTGGTCAAAGACTCAGGAATTCATCGTTCTAACCCTGACGATTCTCATTTTTTTCCGCATTGAAAGATATGAACTATAATTAGGATTTACCTTTCGCTAATCGATTTATCTTTTCACTGTGCGACGTGCAACCTGCGGAAATGTGGGATGACAGGGGATTGGTGGGAGTAAGAGCAAAATAAAGAAAATAAAAAAGTATTGTGAGAGCGAAACAAGCATGCCAGCAATTTTGAGGTCGTGAGTCCAAGTGTCGATCAAAGCATTAAGCGCAAATGTGATACAAATCTGCAATGATGGCATGGCTCTTGTCGCACTTTCAGTGATCAAAGACTCAGGAAATCATCGTTCTAATCCTGACGATTCTCATTTTTTTCCGCATTGAAAGATAGGAACTATAATTAGGATTTACCTTTCGCTAGTCGATTTACCTTTTCACTGTGCAAAGTGCGACCTGCGGAAATGTGGAATGGCATTGGATTGGTGGGACTAAGAGCAAAATTTTGAGCTCGTGAGTCTAAGTGTCGATCAAAGCATTAATCGCAAATATGATACAAATCCGCAATGATGGCATGGCTCTTGTCGCACTTTCAGTGATCAAAGACTCAGGAATTCATCGTTCTAACACTCACGACTCTCATTTTTTTCCACATTGAAAGGTAGGAACTTTAATTAGGATTTGATAACATGCTCAGGAACAAATCCCGTAAAATGTCCATGACCAAAAATTAGTTAAAAAAAAGAGAGCAAAGATAGTTCAGAGACACAAGGATACGATAATAATAATAATAATAATAATAATAATAATAATAATAATAATAATAATAATAAATCAATTTACTTGACCTAGTCTAATATATTGACATCGAGTTCTCGGATTTATATTTCATGAGCTTCAACTCCTGCAGGGGAATACACCGAAGGTTCTTTGATTCTTCGTTTTTCTTGTGCTTTCACTTCTTCTTATTCGTCTTGCTGCGACGACGGTAGAAGGATCTCGTAACTTGCCACCCTTGCCGTCAGCTTCGAGAGGACGACGTAGCTGCATCTTCGGGGCATTTTATTTTTTGTCTCGCTTCTTACTATCTTTATTCGCAGTTCTTCGGCGAAGTAGTAGCTTGTAACAAGAACAGCGAGTTGTAGGTCGAGGACGAAGAGGATGCTCCACGGACGCGTCGTTAAGAGTCTATTCACGCGGAATTTCTCTCGCCGATGTTCTTGCCTCGTGGGTCCGAAGTAGTGTGATTTTGCAGACCACTGCGGGAAGCAAGGACACGACCGAGGAGTGGCCCTTAACTCCCATGGGTATATATATACTTATTCGCACGACAGCGAGCAAACTTTTCGCTCACGCTCGGCCAAGCTCTTCTCGTGAAATCTCACGGTCTATGAGGACGAACGGTCGGCTTCTTCCACCAGGGAGCTGAAACTTTTCAACGCGAGATATGGACTGTATATGATATATATATATATATCGTTATATACACTTCGCATATATAAACATTTGTGAAAGTCGCAGAGATGCTTGCAGGAGCTTCCAGAAAATAGTAGGGTGTGTTTACATCACTATGGATCACATTTCGATGTTTCAATTACACCTCATTTTCATTTCTCTGATTTCACACAGAAGGCTAAATGATAATTTTCTTTTCTAATTGGTTTCAATGTTTCAATTATACCTGTTTTTCAATCTCTGATTTCACACGCAAGACTAAATGATAGGGTGTAAAGCTACACTGAGGAAAAAAAATGTTAGAATGAACTAAATCGGCGTTCACCCTCGTTCAAATGAACTTTTAGTTGGTATAACAAATATTTTTTTACCACAAATATATTTTCGTCAACTGCATTGAATAATTATTGAAGAAACTAAACATTTGGTTGTCCTAAACGAGAAATTCGTTTGAACGAGGGCAAATGCCGATTTAGTTAATTTCTACATTTTTTTTCTCAGTGTAAGACACTTTGTATGTAGAAATAGGCGTGATTGGTATAAATTGGAAGTTTGTTCAAAACGCTACCAAGAAAATTTTGCTAGGACTTAACAATAATTTTGTTGGATTTACCGTGTATTGGATTGTGGTACTTTATAATTTGATTGGGTTTCCCAAGTACTTGGCTGATTTAACCAATAATTCGATTGGGTTTACCAATAATATGATTGGGTTTACCAAGTTTTTCGTTGTGTTTACCAATAATTTTGTCGAGCTTACCAAGTACTAGATTGCGTTTACTAATAATTTCGTTGACCTCAACAAACATTTGGTGTTCATTTTTTAAAACAATAACTTTGTTATCTCTACCAAGCTTTTTTCCGTGTGTTTGTCTATTCTCACTAATTATCATTCATAAAATATCATCATCATTTTTTAGTAGAAAGTTAAATATAACGCCTGGAAAAATAGTAATCAAGGAATAAATTGCAGTTCGTGAACTCACGTTCACAACACCTGCGTTCTTCACATTTATAACTACAATTGACCTTACATAGAAAGGAAGTTCATGCGGAAATTGGAATTCAAATATAGAACATTTTGATATTTATCGATTATATGTCTTAAAGTAGTTACACGTTACACGTAATAACATGCATATTTTATATAACTGAGACGCGTGGTTCTACATGCGACAGATATATAAAAGATATCGGAATTTCTACGCTATATTTTATACCACTCAAAAGGTCAACTTCTTATTATTCTTAAAAATGATTTTTAAATACGTCTGTATGAAAATCTTACTCTTTACATTATTCAAATTGCAGCGCTACACTCAGTAAAAAACTTCGTTCGACTATCAAAAACTTCACTGTTAGAAAAGATTGGAAGTTTTTATTCATAAACTCGTTATCGAAATTTAATATACAATTGTGGTATAAAATTCATGTACTTTTCCAGTAAAATTATAGTAAATTATTGAATGTGCTGTACCATACATTAATTTTACATTACACTCGTATACTAAATTAATTATACTAGTTTATGAATAAAAACTTCCAGTACAAGTACATTAAATTTCAAGTAGATTTTTTTTACAGTGTTTAAAAATATTACAAAGAAGACTTAGTAAATCAACCGACTATTTCGTGCGCCTAACCAACAATTTGATTGCGCCTACCAATTTCTTCTCGATAAAATTTTTAACCGAGCTCTTAGTAAGCTGAACCAAGTATTTTTCTATCCTGCTTAGTAGGATACAATAAGAAGTAGATAAAGTATAATTTCCCTTCGGCAAAATCGATCGCCAAAAACCATAACTTATTTTTTCGCGGTGCATAGTGCGCATATCCGTATTTCTCGTATATTGCCAATAGAGTTCCATATGCACATAGAGTAAGATCTTGTGATGGAAAATCCATGCGATTCTGGGCGCCAGCGGTGAAACGAGCTCGAGACTCTCGAAAGCGCAGTGCATGCGGTTCTCGTACGCGTGGCTCACTCTCGTCGACCCAGCTCCAGGGGTTTCCTGCGGTGCAGGTCTACGAGAGGTCAAACCTTACCTGGGTCACCTCTTTCTTCTCTCTTCCTCTTCCGTTGTTCTTCCATCCCCTGTTTATGGGTCAATTTTCAAGGACGCCGCAAAGGGCCCAAGACTATTTCCGCGACAGACAGAGAGAGAGAGAAAGCAAGAAAGAGAGAGACAGAGAGAGCCCCGTGTATGACCCACCGTTAACCCTCCAATTTCAGCTGGAGAACAGCTATACCTTCGTGAACTCTTGACCTCTTGGCTCGGAGACGTGGTCCTACTCTCATGAGAGTCACGCCTATATCGTATATACTTTAACCAGACTTATATGTACACATATATAGTTATAATATCCGGACTTGTACCATTTACAACGATATAAAAATAATCCAGAGGCGAAATCGTTTTACTTCTATCTCTGTTTCTGTGTTAAATAGTACTCCGAAAAAAAAAACAAACTTTGCTCTGTAACCGACGGCTCTTCGCATCACGTGTGATGGGCGATTTCGATATTACCTCGAGATCTTGAAGTTGTGCGGTGAATTTTGAAAGGATAGAACAAAAAAAAACGAGATAAAAAAAGATAATACAAGAACGGTGAACGGTTGCAAGAATAAATAGAGTAGAAAGAAAAACGGAAACGTGCGCCGAGGGTGGCACACGTTGAACAGTGATCAAGTGCGAAAACGCGAGCTGGCGAAAAGCGGAAGGTGGCAGGAGGAGGAAGCCGAGGAGGTAGTAGCAGGTGGCGGAGGTAAAGTGGAGCGAGTTGAAAAGAACGAAGGTGAAGGAGTAACGGCGACGAGGACGACGCCACCCCAGGAACACCAGAAGCACTGGATAGAGAGAGTGGAAAGATGAGGTACCATCCGGTAACCGTACTCGTCGGTTGCTTCATGCTTGGCATCGTACGCGCACAAGGTCAGTCTCTAGACTCTTAGTAATTTATAATGAAAGATTCATCTTTTCCATCCCTAGCTAAGAACCGAGGTCCCATTTCCTTCAGTTGGATTATTCAGTATAAGACCAAAGCCTCGTGGATACTCTTTCAGTCATTTAATTACACCTGTCGAAAGATATTAACTCCACCGTCTGTTAAACGAGAGATTAATTCTTAGTCTAAGTAGTCAGATTTTCAAATAGTCAGACATGAGCTTAACGTAACTTCATCAGTTTCTCATGAATATGTATGACGTTAATGTATCCAAGAGACAAAGCATATTTTTTCTTGCAACACATAATCACAAGACATTTTCGATAATATCATAATTTTCTGAAATTTTTTGTATTTTGTATAACGTCGTAAGCTTTCATTTACAATCAGCCTGTTCAATGGTTTTGGATTTTGTATTTGTATACTTTGGTAAAAGCTTTGCGGATCCAGAATGTCGATGCTTTACATTCTACTGATCCAACAAATTGACGGCTCAATCTATTTCTCTGGGCTAGTAAACGCTTTATAAAACGTGTACCGGATTTTTCGATTCACTCTCGTTCCATGGTTTATATACTCATACTTGCAGCACATCTTCAATTACTGTTGATGGTTTCACTTTTTTTTTGTTCTCTTGTAGACGAAATTTTTGCAACAATTTAATTAAGCATTTACGATTTGGAATTTAGCTGGTAGGTTCGATTGAACTAATGAATGAACGTTTGCAAAATACATATTCCATCCTTGTTTCCTATCGAAAAACTGATTTACAACAAATACCGTTTCAATTTCGACGTGTTTCTATATTCTTCACCGGCGAAAATATTTCTCTGACTATTTTGCATGAAAAACAGAAAGCGATACCTTTCAGAGGTCATCACAGATTTTCCGATATTTGTATTTAAACTCCTCTAATATTTGATGAATATCTCGACTGTTTCTACCAAATACCTCAAAATAGGAATTCATCAGAGAGTTTCAAAATATTTAAGAATTTATCAAACTTAATCTAGTTTTCAGAGTAAATATTATTTTATTTTTAATTTCACAAAAAAAATCCTCAAATTTTATCGGAAACTGTATAAAATATTTTCGAGTAAAAATCCAATTAACTACTTTCGAAAAACTTTTCAGGGTATAAAGAGAATTGAATAGAGAACATCGAAGATTATCATAGAAATTAATATAAATTGGCTGAGAAAGTAATGTATTGTCTGATTAACACGGAACTAGCAGATTTCGGAAAATCTTTATCTAAAAAGTACAAATTTTTTTTTTTTACAAAAAAAAATTTCCCGACTTTCAGAAATATTTTGCAAGGTGTTTAGAAATATCAGCAAAGATTTGCAGAGAAACATTTTCATTGTCGTTCACGCCACCAAGTGTATTTTTTATCAGTCGTCCACGAAGAAAAATGTACACAGAGTACCAGCAATTTTTTTTTCGCGTTGGCAGCAAAAAATTCGCGGTGGGACAAAAAAAAAAAAAAAATTTCGCAGCGGCAGCTAAAAAAAATTTGCTATCACTCGGTGATTGTTTTTCTCCGTGTACTCCTCACAATTCGCTAGAAGCTTTGCATAAATAACGCGTATGCGGTGAAACCCATTAATAACAGTGACTCCCAGAGAGTTACACGACTGCACATCAATTCATGATCCGAACAATGTGGATTGTCAACTATCAGTGAAACCTCACGAGGGACGCGTCGCTTGTACATTGCGTTCGTGTTAACCTTTATTCTCGGAAACAATTGGCCATTGCGTATCGCGTTGCGCATATCTTTCCATAGATATTCAAAGGCCACAGACCACCGCTGATCAGTAGTTGAACCTCGGAGCTATTCAGAAACTAGCGTTGTTTCCAATGTAGGTACACACGGCAAGCTAATTGCGATAGGTCGTTTAGTCTCGGTCGTGTAATCGAGCCGCAGGCCTTCGAGCCTCGCCGCTTAATATATCTCGTGTGCTTTCGTGCAACCTCCTCGTGTACCGTTTCTTGGTATATATATATATATATGTGTGTGTTTGTATGAACGTGCTTCTCGTGGCTCGTGCTTCCGCGCGCGCTGCAATTATGTGTTACACGCCGTGTATTACATTTAAACACATTGGTACCCATTGTGTGGTACTCGGGGTGCCCTAGCACTCCCGTGTATTATCCGTAGGGACGTTTGCACGGTTTGGCCACCACGCCGTGCCCAGTTTGCGGGCGTCGAGGCGTGGTCGACGAATTACGTGTCGGTGCCGGAGGCTCGAAGCGCGAGCGCCCTATTCCCCCTATAGTTTCTCCCCCTCCTTGCCACGAGTCCATAGAGTCACTCACATGTACACATAGTCATTTATGTGGCCATGCGTGTACGACTCATACGTCATGAGTCGTGCCACGTTTGCTCGTTCGCTTCACAGTCTTCGCGCTGTCTCTACATCCTCGTTCCCTCGAATCCCTTCGTATACGTATGTATGAATGTGTATATAGTGTGTGTGTATATAGACGGGTTTCAGGTTCACCGTTCGCCAACCGGTGCTAGACGCGTGCCAGTTTCCCTCTCCTTTGAACCACTCGCCTCATCGCTTCACGGTCGACACACTCGACGCGTGCTGCTGGCCTACCCTAACCGGAAGCGAGAAGTTGCATGTACTATTGCGTATACACCGGGCCTTGCCTCCGCCGCACCTCGGCCTCATCCTGTCAATATCACGGCGGAAAGACATCGTAAAAGTATTGCCTCGATTATGGTTTTAAATTACATCTCAAATATTGGATCTTTTAGTCGGACTGACACGGAGGGACGTTTTTGAGCTGATGTCCGTGCAGAAATTCGTTCCGGGAGCCGCGATTAAATATAAGGGGCCTTTTTAGGTATAAACGTGGCATCCACAATAGGACCTCTAGAACCCTACTAGGCTCAACAGAGGCGGCCACGACAAACTTCGGGGCCTAATCAGGCTTAAATGCGGAACCCTCAGTAGGGTTGTCCATATTGAGCCTCTAAAGGCCCCGTACTTCAAGCGTGACTAACCTAGTAGGGCCCCTAATAGAACTGGGGCAAACTAGAAAGGGCCAAGTTGGAGCCCCAACTATATTTCTGCACGGGTTGTGACCTTGTATTTGTAACTGCTGACAACATTATATACACTGTTAAAAATATTTTGAAAATTGATGTATGTATTGGAAGTTCTTTTGCAGATTCAGTATATTAAATTTCATTTAGTAGATTCAGTATTTAAATTTCATTTTCACAGAATATTAAATTTCATTAATATACTGTATTTAATATAAATTTCATTTAATATACTGTGAAATTCACAGTAAATTAAAATAAAAAAAATAAAATAAAATAAAAAAAAATAAATAATAAATTAAGTATATTAAATTTCATTTAATATACAGATATGTTGTAAAATTCCAATAATTATATTATAAACACAACTTTTATGAAGTATTTAGTATACTGTACATTAATTTTACAACAATTTTTTTTTATATTAATAAACATTTGTGTATTAAATTAAAAATACGCTTATCCGTAAAAAAACTTCCAATATTTTATATTAATTTTCATACAAACATTTCTAACAGTGTACGACAGTTTTGGTTTTTAGTCTATGTGAAGATCAAATATTTCTTGGCTGAATATATTGTAACGTTCGACCGAACGCGACACTTGACAATGCATTTGACAATGAATTAACTTTGCGTCGATTGTAAAACCAACAGTCAGTCTCGTTGGAAATTTCGGACGAACGACGTGACAAGCGATTACACAAGACACTGTAAATCGAAATAAACATTACATCGTTTTTTAAATACATTTTGATTCTCTTCAACCGTTACAATATGTTAAATGTAGTTTTTTAAATAAATATATCAGTGTAAAATTATTTTATATTTTTTTCCATTTATAGCATTTAGGCAGTCCTTCGTTTACTAATAAGGCTATACATCGGTTAATTCGCAATGAACAAAAAATGGTTCGACTACGTTTATACATTCTATGATTCGACCTAATTTTATGTTGTCGCAAATATAAGGCTTTTTTGAGAAGACAGATACAGTAAATACCGACTGACTTACAGCCTCTGACTATTATGTTAGTACGTATAATCACTTTAATTATGCAATATCAGATTATAATAGTAAAATCTATTATTAATATGGTAATGGAGGAATAGATTGATGAAATTGAACTTAATTGAAGTGAAATATTCCAATTTTAATTCGAATTTACTTTAAAAACTCGACTGGAAAGAAGGAGATGCATGTATTTTAAAGTTAAGCTATTCATTCATATCTGCAGCGGAAATTTTTTTTCACTTGTTTTTTTTACAATTATATTATTTTTCTTTATAGTTAATGAGTTTTTTTGTTTGTTTATCGAAGTTATTTTTCTAGAATTTAAATTCTCAATATTTTTGTAATTACACTTTTATTTGTAAATTGAGATGAAGAATTATTAGGATGAATGAATCGTTTGATTGACGAGATAAAGTAAATACCGGATCGGAGGGAATATAGATAATTGGGATTGTACAGCGAAGCGTGTACCGCGGTCAGTCAGCCGACAAGCAAAACGCGCACGCACACTGACCGCAATATGTACTTTGGTTTCGGTGATATAACGGCTTTGCCCGTGGCATCTGGTTATATGATCTGAATCTTCATAGCCCGATTTCCGGAATGACAAAAAAGGGCGTAGGGTAAAATGGTGCGATGGTTTTTTCCAATTTTCGAACAACCGATAAAATCATTGAATGTGAAAATCATTTGTTTCAACCTAAAAGATGAATAATTCATCGGAAACAATCGGATCCGTGAAATTGTTCTCGTAATATTACGTAAAATATCCGATATTGGTCTCGGCAAATATGGCTTCTGGTTTATTGTTAGTTTAATCTCCCATCGGCTTATTATTAATTAACCCCCCAACTGTAATTTCTCGCACTCTGACCGGTAAAATTCAATAAATTAATAGATAAAATTATTACGTGCAGCCATCACATATATAAAGCGTAATCACCACATTACCCGTAAACCGGTGAATTTGGGTAAAATCAATTCCTGATTTTGTCGGTATATAGTGTTTTAGGAGTATCCGGCTTAAGGTATCACCACCACTACAATGTATACCGAAAGCTTCGGTATATTCATACAAAAGAGCTACGATTTAATCAAGTAATCGTAGAAAAATCTGTATTGTACATATAGTATCCACATCGTTCATTTTGGAAATTTTTAACATTGTTACAACAATGAATAATTATCTGACCAAATAAATACAAACGCGAATAATTGTTTGTATAGCGCACCAAAATACGATTAAATGTATAATATGGCCATCGTTGTAGCTTTGCGACATTAAAAATAATCTAAGAAAACGGACACCAACTACAAAAACAAGTATTTTTATCAAACACGTAAAAAAAGTTATTGTTTAAAGCCTCTTCCATTTTTTTCCACTATTTATCGTCCAGATTGCGTGAAATTTCTACACTTACTAGAAAACTTCCGCGCGCTGCGCTCGCGAGTAGAAATCGTGTGTCGGTGCAGCTTATTTAATACATAGAACATATATAATCAGAATTCCCAAAAATTAAGAGATCTAACAAATTTTTCCAATAATTCCAAATCTTATCGAATCGGAAACTCTTTATAGATTTGACTCAAATTGATTACCAATTGTCCTTTAACATTCTTTCAATTATAAATTAGTATTTACCTTGATAACTTCAAATTTGCGAGGTTTGAAGCATTTCCAGACTTTAGAAAAAAATGTAAAGTCCCATCATTATATGGGACTTTACTTTTTTAGTAAAACAGTACGACCTCTTTGCTCAATGAAATAAATACAGGATTTCCAATTCTGGAAACCTGGCATGGATTTTGTTAAAAGTAACAGTGAACAAAGAGGTCTGATTTACTGACTGCAGAATTTCAATTCTCCCCGATCTCTTCGCTTATCATCTTATTCACGATTGTTCTGTTGATCCGCATGTAGTGACTCCGCGTACGCCTGGTTTTGTTGCTGCCATAGAGACTACGTCGCACCTTGTCGTTCAACATCTTAAGCCTAGTTTAATATTCGCAATTAACACATAATCCGGAAACCCCGAAATATTGTAAAGTCAACCAACTTGGGAATTCAAACCTCGCGCGCCCGATATGCTTGACAAAACTGTCAGAATTGCAACTGTCAAACGTGTTAAACACGAACTCGGTCTCGGTCTCGATCTGATCTCGCGCCAATTTGGACCAATCACAGCGCAAATAACGTGACAACAATGGACCAACTCGCAATTCGATAAAATCTCGCAACATACTTTTTAGAGAAGGACTAGAAAATCTCCGCGGGCTGCGCGCGCGAGTAGAGATCGTGTGTCGGTGCAGCGATCTTATTGAATACATATAATATATATAATCAGAATTCCCAAAAATTAAGAGATCTAACAAATTTTTCCAATAATTCCAAATCTTATCGAATCGGAAACTCTTTATAGATTTGACTCAAATTGATTACCAATTGTCCTTTGACATTCTTTCAATTATAAATTAGTATTTACCTTGATAACTTCAAATTTGCAAGGTCTGGAGCATTTCCAGACTTTAGAAAAAAATGTAAAGTCCCATCATTATATGGGGCTTTACTTTTTTAGTAAAACAGTACGACCTCTTTGCTCAATGAAATAAATACAGGATTTCCAATTCTGGAAACCTGGCATGGATTTTGCTAAAAGTAACAGTGAACAAAGAGGTCTGATTTACTGACTGCAGAATGTCAATTCTCCCCGATCTCTTCGCTTATCATCTTTTTCACGATTGTTCTGTTGATCCGCATGTAGTGACTCCGCGTACGCCTGGTTTTGTTGCTGCCATAAAGACTACGTCGCACCTTGTCGTTCAACATCTTAAGCCTAGTTTAATATTCGCAATTAACACATAATCCGGAAACCCCGAAATATTGTAAAGTCAACCAACTTGGGAATTCAAACCTCGCGCGCCCGATATGCTTGACAAAACTGTCAGAATAGCAACTGTCAAACGTGTTAAACACGAATCGATCTGATCTCGCGCCAATTTGGACCAATCGCAGCGCAAATAACGTTACAACAATGAACCAACTCGCAATTCGATAAAATCTCGCAACATACTTTTTAGAGAAGGACTAGGCTTAAGCGGACTCGGGCGCTGAAGGGCCCGAGTCTCTTTCTAAAAGTGTTGACATTTGACATAAACAAAACAATGAATGCATGATTTTGGTTCCGATCGCAGTGTGACTGACTGACGACACCGCCGACCAATCACAGCACGAATAAACCGACAACAATTAAATCTCACACTTTCGATACTAAAACTCGAAAGTCGATATATCTCGCCACCAACTTTTTAAGAGAAGATTACACTAATCCCATGCTATGTAAATATTACAAAATGACGTAATGAAAATCTATCAGTATTGGTGTACATTATGAAATATGTCATTGGGGTAAAAAGTTGAGTAGCCACAGAGACGAGTAGAACATTCATTATATCATGAATGATCTACGCGATGGGTGGGATTGCTTGGGGCATGAGGGTTTTCTTTTTATTCGTGCTGTTTCAGCCCCTGAAATATAAAGAAGAGCAGAAAGAGAAAGAGAAAGAGAAGGGGAGGTGCACCAATTAACGTTCGTGATGAATAAATATTTGTCAGCCGGCTCTAATTAAAAACTCTTGCGCAATTGAGAAATGGTAGTTTCTGTACATTTTCATTTTCATACTCAACGCGTGTCCCTGAAGCAGTATAAAATACACAGCTATGTTGAAAACACTATGTACGTAATCTTCAAGTCCTTTGAAGCTCAATTTTTTTTCTTTTCGTTTATTTTAAAACACATGTATGTGTTCGTTTTAATGTCTAAAAACTTGGATCGATTGTATAACGTACATTTTAATAAAAGTTTTGTAGTGCCGAGTCATAACCGCAATAAATTCCATTCGCTGATGGTGAAAATATAGTGAATTATCGGTTACGTTCAAAATCTCGAGGAATCTCGTAGATTTACTGAGGTATTCAAACCCACAAACACAAGCTTCGATTCACAAGTACAATTAATGTAGAATTAGTTATAATTAAATACCTTAGCCATTGAAAAGTCGTTTTGTGAAACTCACTCTGTATATGGTATGTTTTTAATTTGTACTCGTACGCGTTGTGCAATTTGTATTATTTAAAAAATTCCACACAATCCAAAAATGTAATACTTCAACTGTATTTGTTATACAAAATTTGTCTACACCAAATATACAATAAATAATACAAAGGAAATATGTACATACTAAAGATGACACGAATAATTAGAGAAGGCTTTGACATGGAAATCAGTAATTAATTCTAATTATTTGCAAATTAGTGTTTGTGTTTAATTATCATTTTGCTAAAACAAATATAAGCCTGCGGTTGAATCGATCACCTACATTGTCTATTAACAGATAAAATGTAATATATAGTAATAATATTGAGTTCATGAAATTATTACAAAAATTATAGAATTACGAAATGGATTTTAAAAATCACTCGGAGAACATACTGAAGGAGCTCAAAATATTCATACAAAATCATATGATATATTTTTTAGAGATAAGAAATCCTATGAAGCGAAAATGTAAATAACTGTTACCTTTTCATATTTTATTTTATTTTGTATTAATATTTATTTTTCGGTTACCATATATTACTAAAATCTGTTACTGAATAAATTGTTGGATAAATGGATATCTGTATTGGATAAAAAAATCACTTGGAAAACACACTAACAGAGCTCCAACTATTCATACAAAATCATATGATATATTTTTTAGAGATAAGAAATCCTATGAAGTGAAAATGTAAATAACTGTTACCTTTTTATATTTTATTTTATTTTATTTTGTATTAATATTTATTTTTCCCTTACCATATATTACTAAAATCTGTTTATTATTTTCTTTTTGCTTCCTCATAGAGGAATCTTGTATTTGTAAAAAAAAAAATTTTCGAAATTTTCATGTCAGGACACTCAGAATGGTCCAAAACGTCGAGAAAAGTGGTTTAAAAAGAATGTCCGGATGTATGTATGTATGTGTGTGTGTTGCATGCTTGCAAAATTCAAACC
Source organism: Ephialtes manifestator (assembly GCA_963970395.1). Lineage (NCBI taxonomy): Eukaryota > Metazoa > Arthropoda > Insecta > Hymenoptera > Ichneumonidae > Ephialtes > Ephialtes manifestator. The sequence goes on along the minus strand of OZ019968.1, from coordinate 41,308,688 downwards.
GCTCAAATTTTCCGCAATTTTTCAGCTAACGAGCCTAAATAGTTCTGGACGAATAGAGAAATAAAAAAATGAAGGTCCGTATTAAATTTGAGCGAAATCCATAAAGCGGTTTAGAAAGATGAAAATTAATGAGAAAGCATTGTGCAATCTTTGCATCCTTTTTTACATATTCATACATATTTTTAATAAATTTGTTAATTTCTATTTTTTCGTCGATCTACGATGTCCTGAAACCTGCACGTATTACAGTGCCAATGATGGTCTTTGGTTAAAATAAATATAACCATTCATTGATTCAATCATAACGCAAAAAAAAAGTGTATATAAGTTTTAGCGATTAATTGGAAAAAATCTGAATGTTCGTACAGCAAATTCAGAGTGGCCTTCATTGGTATAAGTGATTATAGTTCATTAGTCGGGAATTTCAACGTGGAACAAAGTTACGAGAGCTTAATTGTTACAGATATTATCATTAGCTGTGTACGCAAAACGCCACCTTCATATATCCCTCTTTGCAGACCTCTTCTATTTTTTTAATTTTTTTTATTTGCTCCATACTCCCCCTCGTTCACTTCAGAGTAGAACCAACGCTGCTTTTTCAACGAGGTATAGCGTGCCGCTTAATTCTTCCACGCCGCAGCCAACCCCTCGACCACGACGCAGAGGCGCGAGGCGCGCGGCTTGCCTGCCGAGAGAGCTGTACCTTGACGCTCACTCGGCTACCTCGTATAAGCCCCCGGACCCCCGGTAACGCTCGACAACTTTTCGTTTCAGCATTGCAAATTGTTTGGCACGAGAGTTTCGCCCGGTGGCCACCACCATGGCAACCGCGTTTCAATTTACTCTTTTCTCTCTCTCTTTCTCTCGAGGTTTCGTAACGCCGGCGTGCTTTTCCACCCCCTCCTGCATTGCCCTCAACCTTCTACTCTTCTTTTCTCCAGACCACTTCCGAGTCTGCGTTTCTTCTTATTGCTGCTCCGACGCGTCGTGGACCTCGCTCTGATACTTTCTCGTTTGTACTTTCTTCGAGCATCCGCTATCTAGTTGCAACTGCTAAGACCACTTTTTTTTTTTCCAAAGTGAATACAACTATATCCTCGGTACATAAATACTAAAATATGTACGGGAAGGCAATAGAATGAAAATAAAAACATAGAACCTTTCCCTTAAATCCAGGTCACGAAAAGATATCATCAACATTGAGGCTGTGTTTATGCTTGTTCAACATTTACAAGCAGTCAACATTCAAGTCTGCAATACAAAGTTACAAATTATAATAGTTATTATGAAAATAAAAATAAGTATAATTATGAAAAGATAAGTAACGTGAAGCTGTTTTATTGAATTCTTGATTAAATGTTAGCGAATTATATGCTACAGCTTAGCCTTATATATTTCAGTAAATGTTTGCTATGATATTTAAGACAATCGTTCCGTTATGGAAAAAGAAGATTGTAAAGGTTTATGTACTTATTTTTTTTCGTTTCTTTAGCTTTCTACAGTGTCTTGAATATAGTTAGCATAAACGTTAGCGGGAAACGTTCTCCGTGTACCTTTTAACACACTGTTAAAACAGACCGAAAGTTTTTATGCATAAACTCGTCAATAAAATGTAATGTACAATTTTCATATAAAATTAATATACTTTTGCGCTAAAATTAAAGCAAATTATTAAGAATCAAGTGCTTTTACGGTAAAATTAAAGTAAATTATTGAATTTGTTGTACCAGACATTAACTTTACTTCACACTTTGTTTTATCGGTATTTATTTAATTTTTTAATTAATGTTTATTTATCAGCTAGGAAAAAAGTACACCAAGGTTTTTGGTTGGGAAAAAGCCATAAAGGCGTAAAAAACCCAATTTATTTACCATCGAGTGAACAAAAACGTATTAACGTGGAAAACAGAATGAAGTGGGTGTGAACAAATCGTATATTTGTGTGAGTAATTCGCGTTTATTAACGAGGATCAGATCTCGGGCTGTGGGTCGGTTGGCCAGACCGATCGCTTGCCGTTTTGTTTGATTAACGTTTGATAATTGTTTCGATGTTTTAGAACGGCCATTAAGATGTGCGATAATATATTTTAGCGGTCAATAATGGATTTTGCGGATCATTTCGAAAGACCTGTCAATGAACGAACGTCTCGAGAGAGACTGACTTTTTTTTTACTTCGTTGCCACAAAGTCTCTTATTTTTTTTAACAAAGTATTGTCCTTTTTGATTGACAATTGGGTCTCTCATGGACATAAGTCATATCGATTTTTTCTCGATTAGAATTTTAGAAATAAATATTGCTTCTTACGGAACACACTTGTATATTACATTTGATATACCAGTTAATGCATAAAATTTCAGCACATTAAATTTCAAATAAATTTGTTTACAGTGCAGGTAGCCATTGGAACTGAATAAAAAATTCACATTTGCCTCACTTATTTTTTAAAACTAATAGTGAACTCTTTTTTATCTTGATACTTTATTGATGTCTACTATAAAGCAGAGATTTATGCATTATTCTTTACAATTTGATACACGCAATGTGATAAAAAATTCATTTTATATCATCAAGATGCGATTCTAGAGTTAAAATATTATAAAAAAAATACTTTTGTTCCGTATTTGCATCAACATTTTGGAAGGCTAAGAAAAAATATTTAAAATATTATTGTTAAAAATATTTTGTAAATTAATATATGTATTGGAAGTTCTTTTGCAGATACAGTATCAACTTTCATTAAATATACAGTTATGTTGTCAAATTCGAATAATTATATTACAAACCCAACTTTTATGAAGTGTTTAGCATACCGAATATTAATTTTAACCTAACAAATCAATTTTTTTGTATATTGATTAATATTTGCATATTAAATTTAATATTCGCGTATCCGCAAAAAAAACTTCCAATACTTTGTATAAATTTTCATATAAAAATTTTCAACAGTGAATCCAAGCGTCTTTTAAACTCAACAAAGTGAACAATGCGTTGTAAATTAGTACAGTTGTGCCCTCTGGCACCCTCACTATATTTGGACTCGAACAACAACCTCAAACTACCGTCGCAACCTAAGCGAATTTCGCTAGTAAATCCACAACATATTCATTAATATTTAAGACGAAAAGCTTTTTCGAGTGGATGATTTCGTCTTTCCCAAAGGAAATAAACCCTCGAGTCCTCGGAGCAACAGTAACCGTAACTTTATACATAGATTACAGGGAAAGAAATATTTAGTCGTGATAACTACGTTTCCAATATGTTGTACACAATATGTAAAAAATTAGTTGCCTCAACCATATCGTATAGTAACCTCAAGTATTCACGATTAGTTCTCGCGAGATTAGTAAGGTTAACCAATCCAATCGTTGAGACTACACGGAAAGAACTGTTTGGGTGTGGCAACTACGTTTTCGATTTGCTGTACACAATGTCTAAAAAATTAGTTGCCTCAACCATATCGAATAGTAACCTCAACTATTCATTAGTTCTCGCGAAATTAGTTAGGTTAACTAATCCAATCGTTGGGACTACACGGAAAAAAAGGCTTGGTTGGAACAGCCAAGTACTATGGTTATATATGCGCCAGACGATTAAATTGGTTAGACCAACCAAGTAATTTGTTAGCCTACCAATTTCTTGGTTGGTCTAACCAAGTCACTTGGTTAGCTTACCAATTTTTTGGTTGGTCTAACCAAGTCACTTGGTTAGCTTACCAAGAAATTGGTAGCCTAACAAATTACTTGGTTGATCGAACCAATTAATTGGCTGGCGCATATATAACCATAGCACTTGGTTGTTTCAACCAAGCCTTTGTTTCCGTGTACCACTCGAATAGTTGGGACTACCATTCGAATCGTCGGTATTATCATTCGAATCGTCGGTATTACCATTGGAATCGTTGGTATTACCATTTGAGTTGTAAGATAAATAGAATAATCGATTGATTGTGTCAACTCATTTCTTGGTTATGGCAACTAATCTTTTTTTTCCGTGTAACATTCGAATCGTTGGCACTACCATTTGAGTTGTAAGGGAAATAGAATAATCAATTGTTTATGTCAACACATTTCTTGGTTATGGCAACTAATCTTTTCTTTCAGTGTAGAACGCAATTGTCGGTGCGGAAAGCAACACCGAGAAAAAAAATTGGTAAGACCAACCGAATGTGCGGTTACGGGTGGCGAAATATACATTTGGTTAATTGGACATGTATATTTGGTTGAACGACCCACCGCATAGTTGAATCAACTTTCCTTAATTCCCAATAACTATTATTTCGTTCACGGAACAAAATATTTCTTTCGCCACCCGCAACCGCACATTTGATTGGTTTTTTTTTCTCAGTGAACGTCTTCCGTGTCGAGGTGCCTTCAGGGCTAACCAGAACCGCTAGCACGTTTATAATTTAGGTGAACCGAGCGAGCGAACCCGCGACCACGCCACCGCGTCACTTGCCGATAAGATCGTCCGCGCGATTCTCGGCAGCTCCAGTAGCTTAGGCAACACCAGGATACGAAACGAAAGAGAACTGGTGTATGAAGACGTATATATACCGAGTCCAGACTACCTTGTTCGCCAGAAACACGTCGCGAGGTTGCGCGGAAATTTTCCAGATAGAACCGCTTTGCCCATTTCCCTCTCCACCCCACCGCTTTTTCTCTCTCTCGACCCGCTCGCCTTGCTACCTCCTTTTGAGAGTAAAGCAAAGTTTTCCAGCGGGTAGTAGGGTACTTGGCTCTCGGTGTGTGCTTCACCGAAAACTTGGCCATCGTCGGTGTTAGCCCCGAGGCCGAGAAACGTCCTCGTTGTTCGCGAGAGATGAGAGATACAGACAAGAACGAGATTCCTCGTGCCGTAACCCTGAGAGAAACGAAAGGGCCTAAAGCGCAACGCGAGAAGAAAATTTTGGTAAAACGCGCGCAGAAAGCTGTCGCGAAATGAGAACAAGGAAGGGACGACTGTTGCGCGACGTAAAATTTTCTCAAACTATTTTATCGCCGCTATATAGCCAACACTGCTGGGGAAATAATTTCAACAATTAGCGTAGGTTGTGTCTGGGCAAAGTACGGGAACGTTTATTAGCAGCGTTATTAACATTACAGAGCGAAGGGAAAACCGTAGCACGTTCGAGCCCCGGCGACCCCTGTACGCCTGCAGGCTTATTATTTATGACCGTTGAAAGTAGTCGAGCTTTCGTGCTTACTCGAGCCTACCAGGTTCAAGCTGAAGTCGTTATAGTCGAGGTCGTGAAATGTGAGAAACTAATGTACTCTCCTTATACACATATATATGCACGCGTAAACGTACAGTGTACACAAAATTATATTGTATTTAATTATACTAAATTAACGCGTTTTTTCTTCAAAGGAAGAAGTTTTTCAAATCACATTTTTCCACAATCTGTAGAGTTTTTTTTAAAATGCTTTTGCTCTGTTTGAAACAAGTTCCATGCCTGTCTTTGTTAATTGAGTTAGAATTTTGCTTCCTCATAGAGGAAGCTTTGTTTTTATGAAAAAAAAAAAAAATCGAGATTTTCATGTCAGGACACTTAGAATGGTCCAAAACGTCGAGAAAAGTGGTTTAGAAAAAATGTCCGTATGTATGTGTGTGTCTTACTCAGAAACCGATAGAGCGATCGGGCTTAAATTTGGCAGGCAAGTGAAGCAGTCGTCCCTCTTTGAATTATGCGATTTTTGACTAAATATATGCATACATTTTGATTTTATGTAATTTTTAATTTTTTGAAAAACGGGCGTGGTCGCTCTAACTTTCGTAAAAATTAGTATATCGTGCTAATAGTTCTTCATAATAGTATTGGCACTTAATGTTGTTTGATATTGAATTTGGTTCGAATCGGTCGAGTGGTTCAGATTTTATCGAATTTTGAATTTCTGAAAAAATGTACATTATGTCGCTAACTTATACAAAATCTAATCTGACGAATCGAGCTCAAATTTTGTATATGAACAGAATAATATTCAGCTATGTTAAATATGTAATGTAGTGACAAACGATAGAAAAATTTCAATTTTATTGGATTTTGAATAGTTGAAAAAAATTACGGTATCGCATTATCTGAGGCAAAGCATGAGATATCCATCCCAAATGAAATATATGAACTAAATAATACTCAACAACGATAGATATATAATCTAGTGACGAACGGGTATAAATTTTTATTCCATGGAATTTTGAAATATCAAAGATATAACTTCAACGCATGAACTTTTGAAAAACTTAAGATATCAGCACAAATTTAGTATGTGAACGAAATAATACTCAGACATGCTTATCGATTTATTAAAAATTGACTGGTGTCGTTCAGCATTTCGTAAAACATCAGAAAACAAGAATAAAATACAAAGAAAGTATGTTAATCAATTTTGGCTTCCTCATAGAGGAAGCTTTGCAAAAAGCGAAATATAATGAGGAAGCAATGTGCAAGGTTCTACTTTGCATCCTTTTTTTTCGTCATATAAGTATATTGTAAAAATGCTTGAAATATGTTCTAAGTGTTTTATTTTTTAATTTCCCTCCAACAGGCGAAAAAAAGGCTATTAAGTATAAATCTTCGGAAACTTCAAAATTGTTATATTCACAAAAATGCTGCCAGTAGAACAAAAAAAAATCTATCATTTAGCACTTAAGTAAAAACATTTACTTCACTCGGTGTATAATAATAGATGTTTTGCGCTTGTCGTGCAAGAAATTCCCACTATTATTTTTACAAAGTAAAATACTGTACTCTACACGTTGGAGAAACTTTTTCCTCACTTCTATCGTAATATATTATCATGTACGTCGACCAAAATATAGTCCTGTCCACTGGATCATTTTTCTGGGCGTTAGTTGGAACAAACGTCGAGCTATTGAAATAATGCTTTTCATAAATACAGAGCAAACGAAAATTGACTTTGATTGTGACTCTCGGCTTAAGTCATTACCAGGTATGGGAATTACCGAGAATCACTATAATCGCAAGAGGTTGGTACGAAGCGCGTAGTTGCACGCTTTAACGCAACAGTACCGATTGTAGTATCCTCTCGGTTACAAAGCTCGACGGTGATCATCTAGTACACCAGTCGCGTATACGTGCTTGGGCTTCGATCGGCAGCCTAGCTGTACGTAGCTCGCTAATTGTACGCGCCAATTCCACGCACCGGGGATCCCGACGATACGATTATCGTGTATCGAGGGCCAATTAGGGGAGAAATGCTAGAGGGGGCGGAGGCCAAGTCCCCGCGGGCGAGATCGTGCAATACCGATGCGGGATCAAGCCCATAGGTATATCCACGGTTGCATGCTCCTTTCCGAGAGGCCAACTCCATTGGATTGCTTATATCGTCGTGGCTAACGCGGTGCATATGAATTCCTGACGAAATAGAGATACAAGGGATAGAGATGAGTCATGCCACAGGAATTTACAGCGAGTCCAGGGTTGTACCGCCATGATTATATTGCGGATGAAGAGAATCTTCGATTCTCTGTAAGCCAACGTTATGATTCGTGCATTAATGGAAATTGCCATTGATGATGCACTGCATTGTATGTTGTCTCATAACAGAGCATTCAAATACATATACATATACATATACTTGTACAAACACACGTTTCATCTCTGCATTTCGTAACTGCGTAGCAGTAATGAAGGTATTACGTGTAAATACATAAGGGATGTCTGCATCGTTCCTGGAGAGTGAACCACTATGTACCTATCAAGCCAAGAGCTCTTACAGTCTATAGGATTCATCTGTCTACCTGTATAGTGTATATGTATTATATACTTTACGTATATATATATAACGAACGCTGCAAACCATCGTTAGACGTGCCTGCTGGTGGCTCTCAGAGTTTAAGACTAAAGTTACGAGATGTTTCGTTTGCGTATACCATCGGCGCTCCTGTGGCGTGGTAAAGGCAAAGGGATATGAATTTTCTTGGGCAAAGGGGACGAACGAAAGGGGAAACTCGAAAGAGCTCTTATGATATAGAGTATATAGCGAGAGACCCGTTCGTCATGCGTATACATAACAGGTAGAGCGCACAGACACACCGAGTGTAGTATGTGCGGTATACACTGAAAAATAACGCATATACACTCGATTGCAAGCTTTGCAGATATAAGGGGCAACGCAAGGGTGGTGAGGCGAAAAGACTCGAAAGTTTTCAACATGAAAGAAAAAGATATTGAGAGAGAGAGCGAGAGATATGTCCAGCTGCAGATCGTGCAAAGCTGAAACGCTTGCCGCATGGCCCCTGCGTTGTAAAATTCTCGTAAACCCATGTTAGTATGAGAGCACGCAAACACAACGAGCTCATGTCGCCGTGGTTTTCTTTTAGACGTTGTAACGCAAGCACCAAAGTATAAAGTGGCGAAGTAGCTGAAGAAAGCGAAAGAAGGATAGAAGCGAATAGGAGGTGAAGGGAGAAAGAAAAAAGAAAATAAAGAGAATGGGTTAAAAGGGGTGAATCGTGAAAACCAGAAAAACGCACGTAGAGAGTGGCGTGAATGAGCACTCGACCGCGACCTGAAAAGCAAAAGAAAGATATTAGAGAGTTGAGATAGTGTGGATGGTAAAAAATGTATATATCATGATATAAACTTAAGATATTACCACGGCAATGACCTTAATCAAAAGTTTCGACCCATGGACATTTCTCAAATTCATATTATTTAATCGAGTTTTCATTTAGGAAATTATATAATATGTACGGGGTGGGAAACTATAATAGAAGATATGTTATTTATCGTCGTTAATTCGCGTGTTTGTGTTTACTTCAGGCTTCGAAAATTTAATCAACTATAACTCAAGAATCGTTCTGGTGATCTAGTTGATATTCGGCACACTAATTAAGCGAGTTTTCGATTTATTTATAATATTTCTCAAAATGGATGCATAAATTTAGATTCTGGATCATTTTTTATTTTATTCAAAGAAACGATGTGGTCGATCTAACGTCGGTAAATTTTTGGCTCTTTTACTAGATAATTTTTAATAAGTTCAAGTACATTTAAGATAGTTTGGTATTGATTTTGATCGGTATCACGAAAGCGGTTTCGATTATATGGAGTTGTGAATTTCTCAACTAATATTCGTTATCGCATTAACTTTCGCAAAACTTGTAATGGCGAGTCCAAACTTTGTACGTAACCGAAATAGTATCTAGTTATGCTAGAAGCGTTCGGATTTCATAGAAATTCGAAGTTTTCTGTAACATATTTTTTATCGATCAATATTTTTATTAACTCTGATGAAAAAAAAATTGATTTGGTGCAAAGGTACAAAGTAAAAAATTGCATTTTGCTCATTCATTATTTTTCACTTTTTCCAATCTTTCACTTCTGACTTTCTTTATACGGAAGACAAAATCAATGAACATACTTCCTCAAAGAGAAAACCTCGGACTTATGAAATATGGCAACACACAGTTAAATACATTAGGGGCCGTGACTCTTTGAGTTCTAAAAACAAATTAATCGAATGTTATTTCAAATTAGAGATTTGACTTACGTCTCTATTAGGAGGAGGGAGTCAGGAAAAAAAATTGATTTTGGAAATTCAATATCATCCAAATCCTATTGCATATAAAAATGCCCAACGCACTATATTGTTTGTAGTCGACGAAAGGATTTTTTACTGTCGTCTGACTTGCATATGCTTTTCAATATTATCTTAAGCAAAGTTCTTAGGTTTTCCATTCTGCGTATGATTCAGATCAAACTACTAGGCAGATTGGAATGGTTGACATCTCATTTTCTTCTTCATGAAAAGATACACCGGCTAAATGGAGCAAACTATTTTTTTTTCATTCTGAAAGCAAAGTTAATCACTGATTTAGAAAATAGCATGAAATTTATTTATTAATAATTATGTCACTTAAAAAATATTACCTTTTATTAACATTTGTTCCATTTAGCCGGTGTATCTTTTCATGAAGAAGAAAATGAGATGTCAACCATTCCAATCTGCCTAGTAGTTTGATCTGAATCATGCGCACAATGGAAAACCTAAGAACTTTGCTTAAGAAAATATTGAAAAGCATACGCAAGTCAGACAACAGTAAAAAATCCTTTCATCGAGTACCAACAATATAGTGCATCGGGCATTTTTATATGCAATAGGATTTGGATGATATTGAATTTCCAAAATCAATTTTTTTGACCTGTCTCCCTCCCCTTAACCCTTTGATGCACAGCGGGATGTTTAACATCCCACCTAGATTATTATCATTTTTTAAACATTTCAACGTTTTCTTTCTCGATTTTGAATAAAAGTAACTTTTTAAAAATAAAAAGTGTGCATCAAAGGGTTAAGGAGAATAAGAAGAAGAGAGGGCTGAAATTTGCTACAGTCTACATTGTATATAAATTGTCTGGTTGTTCCTTATTAATTAAAAATCATGTTCGGAGAGGCCGAAAGTTCGCTGTAGGAACGTATCAATAGTAACTTTTTCCGGTCTTTTTTTTTCTCTTTCTTTTCTGGGTTAATTTCTCTGCGACCCTCGCGATGAAATGGCTCGATCAATCGAGCGTGCACATACGTCATTGTTCAAAGCATTCGTCTAATTAAATTCCTATAGTGGGTTCGAGCGCGGGGTAATTGCGTCTACATTGCAGTGCGCACCGTGGAACGATGTGGAGGAAAGGGGTTGCATTCTGACGCCTTGGGCATACTGCTCGACACTAGTTTGGACAGTTGCAGCTCACGTTTTCGCTTCCTCGGCCGTATACTACGTCTTCATGTGTTTCTGTAGACGAACGTACGTGTGCCTTGACTGCGTACACGCTCACGGCATGTATAACAGAGCCCAGTTGCACGAGATTGGTAGAAAAGTTATTTTACTCGTTCGCGTCGCAGTTATTCCGCAGGTGCTACGCGAAGAATTCCAGAGACTGTGTGTGCTACAGAGACGGAAAGAATAAAGACTAGAAAAGCGAGGCTGCAAAGCGGATATAGCCGAGGTGGCGATAAATTGATGGCTTTTCCGCGCTTCCACGCTCTGCCTTTCGCACTTGCTTGTGCACTCTCGGACTTTGCCGCACCATGTTCTCTCTCCATTCTCTTCTATCCGAACGGATGCGCGAATCTCATGGAAGTTCCTTTCAATGTCGTACCTTTTCTTCGAACTCTCTTTATCCTCTCACCCGTAGACGTTCAACGTTAAGCGTCGTGTACTTTTCTTGAAATGATCGTCTCGTTATAGTTTTTTTATTTGAAATAACTGTTCTTTTTCTGCTTTTTGAATTATTCGTGAAGAAAAGTAAAAACTTGCAAATTGCTTCATTTTTCAATCTCTACGACAAAGTATGTTAATTCATTTTGCACGAGGAAGCTTTTTGAACTCTGTAAAATAGTAAGGAAGTAAATTACAAGGTTCTACTTTGCAGCCTTGATTTTTATTTGAACATTCGAGATAAGTATACGATGAATGTTTGTAAAATCAAATTACGATGAGTTACATTCATCAGATCTTCTAATCATTTACATATATATGTTAATATTCCGAACTTGCTTGTTGCTAAAATGGTTCTTGATTGGCCAAACCCTTTTGTCAATGCGAAAATATAATTAGATGATATTGGTGTGGAAAAACATAATTTCGAGAAAAGTTGTGAAGCTGCGAAGAATCTGTAAAGCGCCACTTTCGCGACACTATAGAGGCACGGAAAGATGGACTTTTCGTGCATGTGTTACAAAAAAAAATGTTCACCACAGAAATTTTTCAAAGTCAAAATAGTGCTAAAAAGTCATTTTTAACTCACTTTTAAAATTCATAAATCGTTTTATGATAAGGAAAATTGAGGATGTATTGCGAAAAAAAAATTCAATTGCATTTTAAAAAGATCTTTTGAAAATAAGTTTTTCCTTCAATGTAGAAAATATGCTACATCGATCGTGGCCGCAATAGAACTTGACCTTGTTCCCCACGTCAAAAGATTAAAAGGCACGATTCGCCGGTTCGAAATAACTCAAACAAATCTTGATAATCCTCGAATTCAGTATAATCGAATCCTATGAGCACGCAGCACTCGGCGGATTCATTGTTGGAATCGAGAATCAAGTTTACCAGACCAAATAGAGCTTAATCCCCATACACTAACGCATTTGGCGGGATTTAACACGCTATCGAATATTACGAGCATATTAGAGTGCAGCCAGTCATTATATATAACAATGATGTATGTCGCTTGGTTCATGAGCAATGTTTCCGTGACATATAGAACGCAGCAAACTATAGAAAGAGATGGGACAGCGTCATAACGTCAATTAGTTTTTTAAATTGCTCACGGCGTATTCGGAGGCTATTTGCGTTCAATTCTGTCCGTACGCCTCAAACACAAGCATAATAACTTTTTAATTAGTCTCTGAACCAAAAATACACATTTTATCATTTGTGATACTCCACATTTCAGTTAAAGTGTCAGAAGGCGTGAAGGTTTAGGTTCAATTTCAATATCACAATTACATTTTACAAATGGGAGAAAATAGTATATTGTGGAACACATGCCGAAAGTGGGCGATTACGATGGATCTTGTTACGCTAGATACTTTTTGTAACGAGTGTACGAATTAGTGGTGCCTTGTATGATAGTTTTTCGGGACGGACTGTGAACAGTCAGTTTTCAGCTTTAACTTCATTGTAGCTGTAATCATTTATGCCCCGAAAAACAGATTCCCTAGGGGCGAAAGTGAAACACTTGTGCACTGTCATGCAATCGGACACTTTCGTCACGCAAACGTGTCATGCAAAGCATCACTTTTCGTGCATGAATTGCAAAAACGAAAGTTCACAGCAGCCCACAGACTTTTTCTACAGTTATTACAGTTCCGGATTGTAAAGACACAGACGGAAAATCATGAATATTTGTAACGAATCTATGACTCTGTTCGCACTAAAGTTGTTCTCGTGGGGATTTTTCAGTTTGGATCACGATATTTTCTCTTTTTGCATGCTTCCTACGTAATAAGAAAGTGTAAAAAATGGTAATGCAAAAAATAATCATTTAACATTTGTTTACCGTGGTACGAAAACTCTTCTACGATGTGCTACATATAATTTCACTGTCTTCTTTTTTCATGAATAAAAGTCGGGTAGAAAAATACATGGGAATACGAGAAAGTACGTGGCTATGACCCAGAACCGAAGATCCTCCACTGTTGGTAATTCATCCCCGGGGCACATCTTCCACGCCTGTAGAACTGTAAAATGGTATTACGCCTCCATTCTGAACAGGCTCTTCCTCAGGTGTTACCCTTTTGCATGTTCTTATTCCCTTACTTTTTCTCACATTTCGTTCTCGCCATGCTCACATGTACTTTTCTTCCTTAGGTAAATTATTTCCCACCTGTCTGCAAAGTGTAACATGTGTAACTGTGGATAACGAATTTCTTAAGTGGCAGTGTCACTTCCCGACCACTTTTCCATTTTAAAGCCAATTTTTTTCTATACGTCTTGATAAATGGGGTCCAAATATTGAGAAAATTCACGGAATTATGGTATAAAAAGGAATAAGCTTCTGGCTCTGCGATACTCAAAGCCATTTTTTCAAAAGAGTCGAAAAACCAAAATTGAGGTTATGTGCGAAAGACACAGATATAGAAATTCCCACTGACTCTTAAGAACAAATTACATTGAAACATTTAATTTAATCTTCTCTTCACCGATATATTTTGTTGAGTCCTTGAGTTTTTGTTTCTTTACTCAGCCAATGGCTGCTCACTGTTCAAGAGTGATAACGCTAAGAGCTTCTCCACCTACGATGGCTAGTGCGATTTTTCTTCGTCTTATTGTATGATTTGACCACTTTTCCATTTTAAAGCCTATTTTCTCTATACGTCTTGATAGATGGGGCCCAAATATTGAGAAAATTCACGGAATTATGGTATGAAAAGGAATAAGCTTCTGGCTCTGCGATAATCAAAGCCGTTTTTTTAATAGAGTCGAAAAACCAAAATTGAGGTTATGTGCGAAAGACACAGATATCGAAATTCCCACTGACTCTTAAGACAAATTGCATTGAAAAATTTAATTCAATCTTCTGTGCACCGATATATTTTGTTGAGTCCTTGAGTTTTTGTTTCTTTACTCAGACAATGGCTGCTCACTGTTCAAGAGTGATAACGCTAAGAGCTTCTCCACCTACGATGGCTAGTGCGATTTTTCTTCGTCTTATTGCTTCATTTGACCACTTTTCCATTTTAAAGCCTATTTTCTCTATACGTCTTGATAGATGGGGCCCAAATATTGAGAAAATTCACGGAATTATGGTATGAAAAGGAATAAGCTTCTGGCTCTGCGATAATCAAAGCCGTTTTTTTAATAGAGTCGAAAAACCAAAATTGAGGTTATGTGCGAAAGACACAGACATCGAAATTTCCACTGACTCTTAAGAACAAATTACATTAAAACATTTAATTTAATCTTCTCTGCACCGATATATTTTGTTGAGTCCTTGAGTTTTTGTTTCTTTACTCAGACAATGGCTGCTCACTGTTCAAGAGTGATAACGCTAAGAGCTTCTCCACCTACGATGGCTAGTGCGATATTTTTTTGTCTTATTGCTTGAATTGACCACTTTTCCATTTTAAAGCCTATTTTCTCTATACGTCTTGATAGATGGGGCCCAAATATTGAGAAAATTCACGGAATTATGGTATGAAAAGGAAAAGCTTCTGGCTCTGCGATACTCAAAGCCGTTTTTCAAAAGAATCGAAAAACCAAAATTGAGGTTATGTACGAAAGGCACAGACATCGAAATTTCCACTGACTCTTAAGAACAAATTACATTGAAACATTTAATTTAATCTTCTCTGCACCGATATATTTTGTTGAGTCCTTGAGTTTTTGTTTCTTTACTCAGACAATGGCTGCTCACTGTTCAAGAGTGATAACGCTAAGAGCTTCTCCACCTACGATGGCTAGTGCGATTTTGTTTCGTCTTATTGCTTGAATTGACCACTTTTCCATTTTAAAGCCTATTTTTTCTATATGTCTTGATAAATGGGGCCCAAATATTGAGAAAATTCACGGAATTATGGTATAAAAAGGAATAAGCTTCTGGCTCTGCGATAGTCAAAGCCGTTTTTTAATAGAGTCGAAAAACCAAAATTAAGGTTATGTACGAAAGACACAGATATCGAAATTCCCACTGACTCTTAAGAACAAATTACATTGAAACATTTAGTTTAATCTTCTCTGCACCGATATATTTTTTTGAGTCCTTGAGTTTTTGTTTCTTTACTCAGACAATGGCTGCTCACTGTTCAAGAGTGATAACGCTAAGAGCTTCTCCACCTACGATGGCTAGTGCGATTTTGTTTCGTCTTATTGCTTGAATTGACCACTTTTCCATTTTAAAGCCTATTTTTTCGATACGTCTTGATAAATGGGGCCCAAATATTGAGAAAATTCACAGAATTATGATATAAAAAGGAATAAGCTTCTGGCTCTGCGATACTCAAAGCCGTTTTTTCAAAACAATCGAAAAACCAAAATTGAGGTTATGTACGAAAGGCACAGACATCGAAATTTCCACTGACTCTTAAGAACAAATTACATTGAAACATTTAATTTAATCTTCTCTGCACCGATATATTTTGTTGAGTCCTTGAGTTTTTGTTTCTTTACTCAGACAATGGCTGCTCACTGTTCAAGAGTGATAACGCTAAGAGCTTCTCCACCTACGATGGCTAGTGCGATTTTTCTTCGTCTTATTGCTTCATTTGACCACTTTTCCATTTTAAAGCATTTTTTTTCTATACGTCTTGATAAATGGGGCCCAAATATTGAGAAAATTCACGGAATTATGGTATAAAAAGGAATAAGCTTCTGGCTCTGCGATACTCAAAGCCGTTTTTTCAAAAGAGTCGAAAAACCAAAATTGAGGTTATGTACGAAAGGCACAGACATCGAAATTTCCACTGACTCTTAAGAACAAATTACATTGAAACATTTAATTTAATCTTCTCTGCACCGATATATTTTGTTGAGTCCTTATGTTTTTGTTTCTTTGCTCAGACAATGGCTGCTCACTGTTCAAGAGTGATAACGCTAAGAGCTTCTCCACCTACGATGGCTAGTGCGATTTTTCTTCGTCTTATTGCTTCATTTGACCACTTTTCCATTTTAAAGCATTTTTTTTCTATACGTCGTGATAAATGGGGCCCAAATATTGAGAAAATTCACGGAATTATGGTATAAAAAGGAATAAGCTTCTGGCTCTGCGATACTCAAAGCCGTTTTTTCAAAAGAGTCGAAAAACCAAAATTGAGGTTATGTACGAAAGGCACAGACATAGAAATTTCCACTGACTCTTAACAACAAATTACATTGAAACATTTAATTTAATCTTCCCTGCACCGATATATTTTGTTGAGTCCTTAAGTTTTTGTTTCTTTGCTCAGACAATGGCTGCTCACTGTTCAAGAGTGATAACGCTAAGAGCTTCTCCACCTACGATGGCTAGTGCGATTTTTCTTCGTCTTATTGCTTGAATCCATCCAATATCGTCTGTTCTCTCAGAGTCCAATAATTAATCCGAGAATCGATACTGAGATTGCCGCGCGTGGGCTTATGGCCGGTATAGTACGTAGACCTTTCCAGGATTACGTCGTAACGATCTTCTCTCGCAAAGGCGTCACAGTATCGAGATTGCTATGTGGAGATCCGTGTCACGGGGTTTCACTTTAGCTACTCATTGAATGGTGCACTGCTGCTGCACTGATTCTTCGCAGCAGAAGCTCCGTTCCAATGGCAAGGAAGAAGCTCGAAAGGAGAGCTCAGTTCTGGATCGATCGCCTCGCCTGCATATATGTATGGTACCTTGAAAGCTCGGTACTCTTAACGACGCTAGTACACAACATCAAAGACAGGTCGAGTATTCTAAGGTGGAGAGGAAGGCCTTGATATACTTAGATGTTTATCTATCATGCCATTATGTACTCGAGATTCATCTCTCACATTATAATCACGGTACTACTCACACTTTTTCAAACAAAAGCGATTAGTGATTATCTAATGATCTAGCAACCAGGTTAGAAATTCGAACATGCAATATCGATTCAGCAACATCCTTGGAATTTTTGATGGTGGATTCAAAATTCGAGGTGTATTTTTGTTATCAATATTTACATTTGTCGTGCATTAAGAAATGATGGCGAATGTTTTTTGATAACCACGTAATCAATGTTGCGAATGTCTGTATGTATACTTTTGATTTTGTGCGGAGCATCCACTTGCTATGTAATAATTGCACTTCCATTATTCACTCTGAAAAATTAGTTGGTTGGTAAATGAGCCTTTATTTGCTGCATTCTTGAATCGATATTTCTTGCCAATATTTTTACGGCCTTTACTGGGTTCACATTCACTAATCCACCAAAGTATGTCTTCCGAGATTTCGATACTCAACCCACTACCTCTTCGATTTCAATGGTTGCCGCTGGATAAACGCGATTCTCAGGTTGCTGGGGTATCTAATACTGCCAGGTTTTGACGTCCTTTGAACCACGGCGTTTGTGGAGGTATATGGAAAAGGAGTTGTACTTTGAAACGTTGGTAGAATGATCACAACGGAAACGATCGAATGCTTCGACATTCAAAGGCCCACACACATGAGCCATCGCAGCCCACAAGGCTCCACAAAACGTAGGATAAACATCTAAAGCACAGGAAATATCGAAAATTTTCGGATGGATGTTTCGGTAAGCCGAAGAAAGGCAAGTGAGAGAGGTAAGTTCTTGCTGTATGAACCACGAATATAGATAGCAGGTACGATTCATGTAGTGCAATTCCTGTGTGAAATCGTCGCGGCTGTGAAAGAATAGTTTTCCAGCAACAAGCCTTCATCGCTTGTGCCTTGTGTATCATGTGCTTGTGTATCGTACACAATGTATCAATATAAGCTAACATTTCGCGAACGAGACGATATTTTTTGTCAAAGAGCTCGAAATACCCTTTGTGTATATCCGCAAGCGACACACTGCAACTTATCCAAGTTATAGCAACTAGCAGTCGTTGCGATAGTCGCGAACATTTTGTGTGGGGAAACGGATCCTGTAGTGAGTTTGGTAGCGACTATATTCAATTCATCAGCAACACTTGAAAGAGCCGGCATTTTTCCGGACAATGGTACAACGCAAACCCAATATAGCAGCTCAAAACTAGAACTCGCCGTACAATATTCCTATTGTATTCGACGTATCATTTTTTCAAGTTCCACAAATGGGTGCTAAAGGCAAATCTCTTTATACGTATTTATTTGGACGACGTATATAATTAAAATATAAATCGAGCGATGAGTCAAACTATTACTCTGATTTTCGGTTTGATCTCTAACTAATTATAACTAGAGCTTGACTAATTTTATGGTTTTGATGGTGAGGAAATGGTCAATCGTTTCCAGACACAAGCTTAGATTGAGGCTGCACTTGTAGTAATATTTTTTGCGCAAAATGTGTTTCATTGAAGATCTTGAAATTGCATCACTATGGTCATCAATTGTTTCTGTACAGAATCAGTACAACCTGGTAAATCTACAATGCTCTTAACTATTGGAAAAAAAATGGATTCATATTTGCGCCTTGCACATTGCTTCCCCACTTACCACTTTTTTCGAAGTTACCTCTACGAAAAAGTATCTTGATCGAAATTGACAACATTTTGTGTGGTGAAACGGATCCTGTAGTGAGTTTGGTAGTGACTATATTGAATTCATCAGCAACACTTGAAAGAGCCGGCGTTTTTCCGGACAATGGTACAACGCAAAGCCAATATAGCAGCTCAATACTAGAACTCGCCCTACAATATTCCCATTGTATTCGACGTATCATTTTTTCAGGTTCCACAAATGGGTGCTAAAGGCAAATCTCTTTATACGTATTTATCTGGACGACGTATATAATTCAAATATAAATCGAGCGATGATATCGCGATGAGAGTCAAACTATTACTCTGATTTTCGGTTTGATCTGTAACTAATTATAACTAGAGATTGACTAATTTTATGGTTTTGATGGTGATGAAATGGTCAATCGTTTCCAGACACAAGCTTAGATTGAGGCTGCAGTTGTAGCAATATTTTTTGCGCAAAATGTGTTTCATTGAAGATCTTGAAGTTTCATCACTATGGACGTCAATTGTTTCTGTACAGAATCAGTAGTACCTCACGGAAAAAAAGATTAGTTGCCATAACCAAGAAATGAGTTGACACAACCAATCGATTATTCTATTTCCCTTACAACTCAAATGGTAATACCAACGATTCGAATGGTTATACCGACGATTCAAATGGTAATACCGACGATTTGAATGGTAGTCCCAACTATTCGAGTGGTAGTCCCAACGATTGGATTAGTTAACCTAACTAATCTCGCAAGAAGTAATCGTGAATAGTTGAGGTTACCATTCGATATGGTTGAGGCAACGAATTTTTTAGACATTGTGTACAGCAAATCGAATACGTAGTTGCCACAACCAAACATTTTTTTCCGTGCTGATAAATCAACAATGCTCTTAAGAGTCAGTGATACTCCCCTCCCCCCCGCAGAAATTTTGAAAGCTATTTTCTTCTAAACTTCTCGACAGATACGGCTCAAATTTCGAGAGAATATGCGGAAATACGGCAGAATTGGGCTAAGATTCTGGCTCCTCATTCGAATCAGTCGTTTTTTTGTCAGAATTAAAAGAAATATAGTGCGAGAGAGACAAACCTATAGGCGTTTAACATTGGGCGAAGAAATTCCAGCCGGTTAAGTGTATGCTCTTAACAATTGGAAAAAAAAATGGTTTCAAATTCGGGCCTTGCACATTGCTTCCCCACTTACCACTTTTTTCAAAGTTACCTCTACAAACAAGTATCTGGGCCGAAATTTACTTTCTCATAGAGCAAGATGAAAAATAACGAAGCAATGTGCAAGACCCGAAAAATTGAAAGTTCTACAAAATATTAAAACCTCAGTCGTTTTTCACCAAAATCGGTACCAAATATCCTACGAAGTATTTAAACTTTCAGACTGCTTAGTAAGATGCGTCAAAAGCAGAAGAGTTTTAAACATCAAATATGACATTAAAATTGTTCTCAAATCAAAATTTCAAGTATTCTGACATGAAAAACCCGAAAACAATGTCATAAAATCAAAGCTCCTTTTATTAGATAGTAACAAATATGAATTTGAAAAGGTAGAGTAAAAATTCAAGTACAGAAGGAGAAACAATAGTACACATGTGTACATTTGCCATGAAACTCGATTTTTTTATTCAGTTTTTTACAGAACATGAGCATTGCTTATATTTTTTTCGGCAAGATTTAAAACCGGCAAAACTTAAATTGGTGTGTATGTGTAGACGTATTTGAAATGTACATGGGTGCGGTATAGAAAGAAAGGCGCAAATAGCGAAAAGTGCCGTGTACTAGATAAAAGCGAGGTCTATGAATCTTTTAACGGGTCGGCCGACATAAATGATCCACTCTCTGCATCTTTTCTCGGTTCCTCTCCCATCCTTTCTGTTTCTCGTTCTGCCGCGCTGCGTTCTCTTTCTACCTTATTCTATATTCGTTCTTCCCGTGACAGTACCCGGGCTGTCGTACCCGAGAGTATCACTTTCCTCAGTCAACTTTTCCACGGTCCAACTGAAGGGCCGTAAATTTACAATTATGGATTGCTTGTTCACTCTTGCAGGTCACTTCGACAGTTCTGTGCTCGTTGTTTATTCGAACCGAGTCTACAAACGTTCCACGAAGTCACAATCTTCACTGTTTAATTTAATTAAAGCATTCATTTGGCCCCATTAAAAATATCCGCATGGGGACCTCTTTTCAAGTAAATAAAAAAAGTACTGTCTGTAAGCTTCCAAAAATAAATCTTATATCAAATCTTTTTTTAAAACATTAACAATAACAATTATCAATAGAACCGTTACTCATTCCTAATTAAATTAACTCGTCAATTAAATATATATAGTAATAAATATAGACGAAAAAACTATTCTCATCCCGAAAATCAATGCACAACGCGCTTTCAATATGTGTCATCAAAACATTTGTGCAGTTCCTTATATCTTTCAACAATCAATTCTTCTTTTTTCCTGACGACATGAAGACTCCGAAACGAGATATCGATTTGTGCTATATACACAGTGACATTTTGATATCAAATGACACTATATACTAACGCCATTTCTCGTGGCCGTTATAAATGATTGTTGCATTTGCAACGAGAAATCCACGAGAACGAATAATAGAGCTGAACGATTGTAAAAGCAAGAAGATCGAGCGTAGAAAAGTACGCAATTCGCAATCATTACCTAGTAACAACCCTTTCGGCATGAACGTATAAGCACAAATATCTTTCGAATATACGTGCGGTAGTCGGACCTCGTATAACGGTCTCAGAATATATCTAAGGTGAAAGGTTTTACCTGCCGAACGGCACGCGATCCTCTCGATTCCTTTTCACTCCTTCGATCAATACTCTCGGTTGTTGAGGTTGCGACAGCTGAATTCGTCCTCCAGGTATGTATCCGTTACTAACCGGTCCAATGCGTTTCTTTTCCATATGCAATAACGCTGCAATCTAAACTCTTCGTGCGGAATTATGGGCACTAGTTCCACAGGTACGTAACTAAACAGTTTCTGGTCGTCAGTCAAGCTACGAATGAAACGAATGAGGTTCATGATAAAGTAGGTTAACATCCACTGATTACGACCCTAGTGAAAAATCTATAGCATTACATCCGGCGCGAATCAGGAACAGACCGTGACAAACCAGATATGGCGCTTAATAGGGCCATATCAGAATCCTATTTGCGCCAAATGTAATGCTATAGATTTTCTATTCGGAGAGTTGCTCTTTAAAACAAGCCTGCATAGTAGAAGATATTATTTAACATTTTTTATATAGCCACGTACACGAAAAACTGGTTTAACAAATTATAGCTTCCTCATAAACAAAACCAAAAGTTGGTGTCGATCTATTCTATATTTTATTCTATTTTTAATGATTGTTAGTGAGAAAAAATTTAAAGACTGAATTTTAACTTGGTCATGAAGTTCAAATTTTATTACTGATTCACTGATTCACTTGCGTGCTAAATTTAATTATGATTCATCAACCGATTCTTAACCCATAGTTTATTCAATTAAATCTAATGTAGCATTAGAACTTCTTTATCGACTTTTTCCTAATTTTATTTACACATACGTTCGGACCTTTTACCGGAATACAGTTTTCTGAATATCAGTGCTACATACATTAAAATAAAGTATGAGAAATATAGGACTTTGCCGCATGTTTATCATATATCTATTATATCTTCAATTACTTATATATAGTAAAATATAATCTTAAATATATCTCACACGGAAAAAACGGCTTCGTTGAACCAACTAACTATTTATTAGTTAAGTGAAAATTTGTTGCCACAACCATCCGGTTGGTCGGTGTAACGACCTGGTATTAGACACATTTACCATTCCGACTTAGTTGACTTAAATAGGTCACACAACGAATTTTATTCGTGTTCCAACTAAGTAAGATAGTTGGCGCCACAATAGTAGTCGGCCCAACTAACTATTTAGTTCGAGCAATGATCAGCGCCAACCACCTGAAAATAGTTGACCTAACCAAGAAATTGTCTGTCTCTCAAAGCACTAAGTCGCTTGGTTGGGTCGAACTACTTTTTTCGTTAACCTAACAAAGTCATTTTTTCCGTGCAGATATAGAATTTTTACTAAATTCTAACTTTTACTAATATAGTAAAATTAAAATTTTTACTTAATTTTATAGCTAAATACTAACGTATATAAATTATTATATATCTGAGTGTACATCTCAAGTATACTTTTTTTCTATGGGGTGGTTTTGATTTATACAGCACACTTAGTAGAAATGACGTTTAAAAAGCAAATAAAATTCTCGTGTTCCCGGCCTCTTTGATTATAATCATCTTTTATTGTCGACGTTTCGATAATTATTTTTTTAAGCACACAAAGAAAAAATAAAATAAATAAAAAGCATGTGAAAGAAAGCGGAATAATATTCACGTCATGCAAGAACGATTTGTCCTTCACGGACGACTAAATGCTAAACATTGCAGGGGCAAGATATCATTCGCCTTCAAAGCCAAATGGAACCTCCATTCTAAACGAGTAGCTAAGGGTGATCAGAGATACGTAAAATCATAACGATCTCAAGAGAAACGCCTGAGGTGTACGATGCTATAAGCTCTCGGCGACCCTCTCGCTGTAGTGTTTTATAAGTCTCGTGTAATTAAGCTGTTTGCATTGTATGCTGAAGCCACCGGCAATAACGGGATGCTGTGCTCGGGCTTCGTGTAGTCAAAGGGATGGTAAGGACGGCGCCGACACATTCCGCCTCCCCCTTAGGCTTTGGACTAACTCTTGTGGAGTGTATTCGCGCTGTATGTTTAAACGATATGCATTATACGTCGGCTTGGCACGGCAAATAACCGGGCGGAACTCGAAGAGCAGGGTTCAGACTCACTCGGCCGTTCGTCTCGTCGTCGTCGACACCTCGTTTAATTCCTATTATATTGTCTATTCGCTTGGCCCACTGAATATGTATACATATATAACGGAAACAGGGTAAAATGGGTAAAGGGGTATGGGTCATAATGTGATAGGGTTAAAGAGAGGGTATCCCTTTATTAATTTAGTAACAGCAATTTTTTAACTGTCCTGTTCTTTTTATACTTAAGATTCAGTCAGTTTCATATTGAGAAATGTTAGATTGTAATTTTATTTATGAGCGGTTTCTGAGATAAGGTTTTTTAAATGGAGAAGTCGTGGGTCTTAAAGGTGATATCTTTTTGCTTTTGATATATCTTTCTTTATTTAATATCTCTCTATATTATAAAAAGATCTCGCCGCCGCAGCCGTATCAAGAATTGAGGGCTTAGAAAAATTCGGATCGTCAAAAGCCCCAATTTAGGGACTTAGAAAAATTCGGACCATCAAAAACCCGGATTTTGGGACTTAGAAAAATTGGGACCCTCAAAAGCCTGAATTTAGGGACTTAGAAAAATTCGGGCCGCCAAAGCCCCAAATTTAGGGACTTAGAAAAATTCGAGCCGTCGAAAGCCCAAATTTAGGGACTTAGAAAAATTCGGACTGTTAAAAGACCGAATTTAGGGACTTAGAAAAATTCGGACCCTCAAAAGCCTGAATTTAGGGATTTACAAAAATTCGGGTCGTCAAAACCCCAAATTTAGGGACTTAGAACAATTCGGGCCGTCAAAAGTCAAAATTTTTCATGTCAAAAGTGAAAAATTTTTTGGGGGGGGGGGGACCCTTGGGTGAGGGTACCTTCGGATGGCGGGCATTCTTGGGTGGGGGGCACTTTTTATGGGGGAGATTGCGAGCGCGCGCAGCACGCGAGTCACAATAAAATCCTAGTATATATATATAGTCTAATTTATTTAGTTACTTTTTTTTTGTAATGTCGATACCGTGCCAGAAGATGTATTATCTCCTATGGCGATAAGTACATTGTTTCTGTTGATATTTATTGAAATGTATACCAGGGTCGAGGATTCTATTTCCGTAGAAGTATTTGAACCCGATCTTGAAAGTTCCAGAAATGAAAAATAAAAATGTAATTGATAATTGAATCAACTACACTAGTTGATACGAACAGGTTTCGTATCGAAAAAATGCTTTTTCTAAATTAACATTCAGCTCCAATTGCCCCACCATTCGTCTTGATGCCCATTTTGTCCCATCTTTCGCATATATTTGTAATTGTAGAAGACTCTATCGGCGGATTATAGCTTCACCAATTTCGATGCCCCTTCCTCCTCTCATACCGCTCTCTCGCTATTGCAGTCTTTACTTGTCTGACATCTTTCTCAAAATCGTTTCTGGAAGAATGGTTGCTCACACCCTCAAAAAGCGTACCCTATATCGAAGGGAAGCGGCGGATCCCGTCTCAAAACTCGTCTTCACTTCCCGGGCTGTCGATAGAATTTCACGAGCTATCGAATACTTGTGCGGGCGTATACTTTAGTAGCTCCATACATAGGTCCAAGAGGAAGAGAAACAGGGGTAGACAGGGAGCGTGATCATCGGAGATGAGAATAAGGACGACGAGGATTCAGCCCTCACTCTGTCGCCATTATGTGATTTAATCGAGTGCGCTCGCTTTCACTGAACACTGAACAATTCTCTCCCTTGAGCGCTTGCATGTCGACCTTTTGGGAAGAATGGGAAAAAAAGGAAGGAAAGGGGACAAAAAAAAATCAGTCGCATCAAGTGGAGCGTCATAATTCAACGAGGATCGAAGCTCTCGAAAATGGAGCCCTCTCTGCTATGCTGGCTTGTATGATGCTGCTGCCGCTGCTGCTGCTGCTGGTTCTGGCGATGCCGGAAGTGTCGGGCGGGCGACAAAATTTTACCGGTAAAACGCTCACGGCACATTCGCTGGTTATATCGAGCGTTGAGCGCTCATTTTTCGGATGTCTAAAATTTTTCACGATTGGCATACATGAACATATGTATACATATGATATAAATCTCTCTATATTATAAAAAGATCTTGCCGCCACTGCTGTCATGTCAAGAATCAAAATACATATAGGTCATTCCATGTCAAGTGGACCAGATTTTAGTCCTGCTTTGGTCAGGATTATTCCAAGTCCCTTGTGGGCGTCCAAAGTCCTGATTTATTTAAATTCTTTATGAAACCCCAAGGCCTCTTTTTTCTAAGTCTCCTAAACCTTTGCTATGGCAATCCCACACGGAAAAAAAAGATTAGTTGCCATAACCAAGAAATGAGTTGACACAACCAATCGATTATTCTATTTCCCTAGCTACTCAAATGGTAATACCGACGATTGAAATGATGATACCGACGATTCGAATGGTAGTCCCAACTATTCGAGTGGTAGTCCCAACGATTGGATTAGTTAACCTAACTAATCCAATCGAGTATTAATCGTGAATTGTTGAGGTTACTATTCGATATGGTTGAGGCAACTAATTTTTTAGACATTGTATACAGCAAATCGAAAACGTAGTTGCCACAATCAAACATTTCTTTCCGTGCGGCCGTTTCATGACAACTGTTACCATATGTCTATTATACTTGGAATCGTATGAATTCAAGTTTACTACGTACATCAGATTACCTTATGTGTAGGTCTTACAATTCCGAGCTTGCGTCATTCCGAACGCTCGAACGACTCTTTAGACCGTGAGGATGTCGGTGGGTGGGCCGTATAAGCGGTTTTAGAGATATCGGAACTTCAAGTTTAATTGACATTTGATGCTTGGTTTGGATGCCCGCGTAACGACTTGTTTGGATATAACTGGGCAGAGCCTAGTGGTAGATATCCAGTAGACGATGCTTCCAGTGTGTAACTAAACTGCGGAAAACATATATAGGATGAAGATAGATACGCATTGTAACTATGTTGTTGGGCATGGAACGTGTAAATGTGGAGTGTATGACAGAGCTTTCCTGTCTAGTGTGAAAACCGCAAGTCACGAGCTGAGAGAAGATATTATTCGGGTAACATATAACTCGGACCTCATATAAAAGCAAAATTACGAGATACTAGGTGTGTCGCGAGTTTATATAGCATTACATTGCTATGAAGCTCGTGGTCGTATCATATTACTGTCGAGTTTTCGCAAAAACACATTAATTGAGGTATACTATTTTTTTTTTTAATGTATATAAACTCTGTTTATAAATATGGAAGTTGTTGTAGTGATCGTGTTAACAGTTTTTTTTTCACAGCTCTGGTCTGTTGCCCATAACTTCTCACTTCGAAATTGTTTTTACTAAAATATCACATCTGGCGAGTCGAATAACTAGGCAGCAAGTAAACGTGTGTTTAAATTTATGCTTTATTTTTTTTATTTTTCCTTACGAGCATCTGTTTCCAAAACAAGTCTGTTAACATTTTTTTTCTATTTATCCCAATTCGAACAAAATTAACTCGTAACAATGTGAGTCTGACTATCCTGAACATCAATGTCCTTGTAATTTTGACTAGCACGTCTTTGTGACGTTTTAAACCATTGATATTCGACTGCGTCTTGCATCTGCACATTTTTCTTTTTGGAACCGTCTCATTTAGTATTAATTTGGGGCGATTAACTGTTCTTATATAGATACCAATGAAAATTTTCCGTACCCATGTCAGATCTTTTATGTCGATAATTAAATTACGGCGTCCCCATTCCGGAAAAGCGACTCCGAGGAATTGTTTAAAAATCGTAGTATTTATAACATTCCTTTTTTCGTTCGACTATTTGACTTCGTGGAACAAACGTTGTTGAATCATTATATAAAAAATCGTATGTTCTAGCCCCACATGCTTCTACGGAGTAGATACAGTGAGGCAGTAATCCAAAAATAGATCGTACTCGATCCGTATCCCATTTTTTGAAAGCATATTTCTCAACACGTCTGTTTCCGTACAGCACTAGGTCCATTTCACTCAGATGGCAGGCGTTTTTTTCTTCTATCCCTTCGTTTTCTCTCTCTCTCTCTCATTGACCAGCTCAATATCCGTGCGCTACGTGTTTGCTGAACGAGAAACGTTCGTGGATATAACGTTCTCGGGTAAATTGAAGAGAAATCTCACTCGCACCGAGAGCCCTTCCAAGTCCAGAGAATTCAATCCTTCAACGTTGCGTGTGATTCTTTTATTGTTTCCGTCGATGTTGTATTTTTTATTCTCGCTCAATTTTGTTTTTATTCGTAAAAGCTCGCGGGATGACTGTAACCGTGATTGAGGCTTTTCTGTATGATGGTGTTTTAGGTACAGTAGCTGTTGCCCACTTTGAGATGTCTCTCATTTTACATAATGCGCCGTTCGACATAATTTCACATTAAATACAATTTAATACAGAAAAGAAAAAGATTTTGTTTATAACAAAATCTTTTTCTTTTTACCTGAGCGACATTATTCGACGCTCAACGCGATTGGATTTAGTGACCGCTGGCGCAATGGACAAAACAGGTCACAAGCGACGACAATCCTTTTGGCCTGGGCACTATTTGTCTGATTAAATCGATAATGCAGATGGAGTTTGCGGTGATAAAGCGACCTGCTTTTGGATTTGTATACGGGAAAGAGATTAAAGTCATCGCTTAGTGATCAGCTTCTGTTGACTTCAAACTATTTTGGTCCGTTTCCCATTCGATCTTTGCCTCGCCTGTTTACGAAGTCGTTCTTCTTTTCGTCCCTATCTTTCTTCTTTATCTTTTGGTTAGGGCGGCACAAGGCCGGAATAGCTATTATTTACGATACCGAAAATTGATAATTAGATCCTCCGAGCAAAATTGATTTGGTTGGCGGTGCGGGCGGACAAGCAGACCGCGCCGCTGGCTCTTGAACCTTGCACCGCACATCAGGAAGGCGCGCCGGGTCGTTCCTTAATATTTTGCTCTTCAGAGCATCAAGAGAGCCTCCAGCGAGTCTTCCCGATGAATCAATGGTGATTTAATTAAAGATTGCGCCTTAACGAAAATTAAGATTAATCACGCAAAACGGTGGAGCGACGGCTGCTTGGTGCGCTCTCATTGCTCCATTTTACTATCCACTCTCCTTTCCATCGGTCTTCTTCTCTTTATTCCTCGTTTCTCTCGTCGTTCAGGCAGCTCTTCTTGCGGCCAACGGTTGTAATTACTCCCGCGGCGTCGTTCAGGAGACGTTGGGAGCGACGTCTCGGGAGGCTTTTGTCGAAACCTCGTCCCGATACCCGATGAATGGAAAGGAGGTCAGGCTCGTGAGGGACTTGGATATGGAAGGCGGGTACGAAATTGAGAGACACCCAAAAGTTTGACGTCGCTTTAAGAAAAATGGCTGGAAGGAAGAAAATCAGAAGTGAAGTCGGTGAATTTTCACGAGCATTTAACCTATATATAACATGACCTCACCGTATCCGAGTCCCAACCATTACATACAGAACTGTGTTCTGTATATGGCTTTTTCGTTCATTAAAGAAACATGGTTTTGATGTTATAAATACACTTTACCTACAAATGAGCAGAGAATCATTTATAAAATGCATTCATTCTGTATTAGCATACTTTAACGCCAAAAATACTGCTCATCCATTATATCTACTATCGTCATTTACAGATAAGACGAACATCTCTTCTTTAGTAACCTTCTCCTTGGGGGTAATCGCTGTGTAAAGATATATTTTTATCGCGGTCCGTTTCCCCCACCATAAATCAGTGGAATGATCTGAAACTGATAGGGACACTTCTACGTTCTTATCTATCCTTATGATTTTATACACTAAAATGGGATGTCTTCTGTGGAGTGAAAATACACTGGTCACAATAATAGTGCAGATACATTGAAGTACGAATCAACTAAGAAATGCGATTCAATCTCATATAGTATATAGCCAGGTTTATATTTGTCGGGAGTGACATTGATATCTTCTTCTCTCACTTGCAGTAGAAAAGGTCCTGAAACCATTGGTCGTAAGGAGCAGTCCAAGAGTGGACAGAGTGCCAGTGTAGGTCCGAAATCGTCATGCTTCAGGGTTGTGGGCCAAAACACTTCACAATCCCCTATTTCTCTTGACGATGAGTATCTCGCCTCTATTTGGACATCAACTCTCTTAACAAGTGTTCCACTTCAACGTTCATCTCTTTTTTCATCGTTGCTTCTTTTTTCCCTCTTTTTTTTCGTTTTTCGTTCACTAAATGCGCCGCTTTTGCGTAATATATAAAATCCAAAACGTATTGCGTGAGATATGATTTCCGTTCGGAATTCTCTAAACGTTTGTGCCCAGAACACGATTCTATTTTATTTATTGTATGAATCTATTGGATAGATGTATCTATGGATTACGAATAGTCGTATTAAATTGTGAATAAGACACATCGGTATACTTACGTATTTTATCTCGCCATGCAGCAATAGCATCCGCTACTTTCCAACTTTCATGCATATATCCAGTGTGTTCGCTTCAAAAGCGCAGTAGAGCCTTGCAACCTACACTATACATATTCCTTACCCGCAAAAGTGGAGAAATCGAGTTTGTGGCTGCAGCGAGAGGAAAGATTGAGACTGGTGCCGCCCGAGTATGCGAGGTTCTTTCCGTTCCCGTTCGCTTTTGCGTTTTCTCCGCAACCCGTCGGTACAACCCTCTCGAGTTCACTCACAGTTCTTCTTTTATTCGACTACTTTTCTTGCATTCTCTTTCCCTCGCCTCTCGATTTCTATTTCACCCACCCATACCTCTTTATTCTACACTTGAGCTTAGGTGTTCGGGAGCCACGAGTGTGGAGACGTAGCAGAGGTAAGGAAAAGAGATCTAAAGCACGTGCGAGAGTCGAAGGTCGAGTGGCGGTCGTAAGGCCGCGAGATGGGTCCTCTATTTCACACGGACTGGTTCACTCGACGCGGAGATGCCTTCCTTCTTCGGTTTGGCACTCTTTCACTCTGTCTGGTTTCTCACTACATTTTCTCGATGCTCTCACCTTTTCTATCTATCTGATTCTGGAATACATGTGATACTATATCCCCCCTGTTACTCTTCCCCAGCCAGTTCTCGCTTACACACACTTGGTCGCAAATATAGGAATCGAGTTCGCCGACTCGCTAGGCAATAAGACGATGCTGTGCGCCACCTGCTTCCAAGTGTTATGAGACCTCTCCTGATCGCACTTCTGTCTACACCTACACCTTGCCACCACACGCCGATCGTACCACTTCGTCCTCGCCCCTTCGTCTTGAGAGTGCCAAGCAAGAGCCCAGGCTGGTCTGGTGGCAACCCTCGCGGCGAACTACTTCGCTGCTGCCAATGTTGCCCCCAACCCTTGAATCTTCTCTTCAGCGCATCGCGCTCGAAGCCCGCACGGCCTCTGCAAGTCCCATTACCACCCCCTTAGTTCCCTCTCGAGACTCTGGATAGCTACGGACGAGCATGAGTATGGTATATACGCTCGTGCAGATGGTGCCTCGCCTCTTCTGTGCTTCTCGGCTTCTTGTGTCGAAGTCCCTCACATCCTCACCCGTGCCAGAAGCTCCTCAAGCAGGAAAGGCCATAGTACCAAGAGATGATAAGAGGGAGAAGAATGAGAGACAGCCAAGAGCTCGAAATACTAAAAAAAAAACGAAGAAAAGAAAAACCATGAACGACATGGTTCTACGACAATCTTTCTTCTTCTTTGTTTTCTATCCTGACCTGAAATCACAGCATACATTATGGGTTGCCATTCATCTGCTATTATTGCGAACATTGTGATTAGAATTTTGTCACTTGATCAATGATGAACAATTTTTATCACCATAATCGTGATGTTTAGCTTGATTGTCGAAGGTCCTTATTCGAACCGGTGAAAGGCAAAGACATGGTTCCACGACAATCTTGCTTCTTTTTGGTTTCAATCCTGACCTGTTGTCATTCATCTACTATTATTGCGAACATTGTGATTAAGAATGATAAATCATTTTTATCATAATCGGGATGTTTAGCTTGATTGTCGAATGTTCTTATTCGCATTGTGTATGATGGAAAAGAATTCACTGTAGCTAGATTGTATGTAAAGCATTATAAATGAAGTACATATTCTTCCATGAATCAAGTATATATTCTTCTTAGAATAGTCAAAATAGAAATAGCTCAATGAATATGTCAGTGGCCTCCACGTCTGGAGCGCTAAGAAAAATTATTATTCGGTTGAACTAAATTTGGTGGGCACGGTCTGCCAAATCTATATTTAGTTAGAGCAACGAAATTATTGGTTTTTTTAAACAGCTATTTAGTTTAACTGCGCATCACATATTTCAGGCAACTAATTTCTCTTCTCTATGTGGCCTGATCAGGTTCGCATGTAAATGTAATTATTGCTCATCCGGCAATATTTCTTGTCAAAATATCATGGTTGATTATTTTCCACTTTGGTCCCATCTCATCATCATCACAGAATAGTGATGAATATACTTCGGCATGATATCGACAACACGTCATATCTCCGGAAACTCCATCCATATTTCTGGAGCAACAAACGTGCAAAAAAAAAAGTATTTCATCGCTGATGTCTTGCGAATCCATCAAGAGATAAAATTACACTGTGTTAAGTAATTCTACTTATCTGCTGTTTTTTATGTGACTTTTAAAATTAGGCCAGTGACCAAAAGTCGTTCTTATATTTCATATGTACCTCTTGATAAATCCATAAGACATAAACGATGAACTAAATATTTTTACGCATGCACACGGAAAAAAAGGCTTGGTTGGAACAACCAAGTGTCTTGGTTATATATGCGCCAGACATTTAATTGGATAGACCAACCAAGTTATTTGTTAGGCTACCAATTTCTTGGTTGGACTAACCAAGTCACTTGGTAAGCTAACCAAGTCACTTGGTAAGCTAACCAAGTCACTTGGTAACAATTAATTGGTTAGACCAACCAAGTTCTTTGTTAGGCTACCAATTTCTTGATTGGACTAACCAAGTCACTTGGTAAGCTAACCAAGTTACTTGGTAACAATTAATTGGTTAGACTAACCAAGTTATTTGTTAGGCTACCAATTTCTTGGTTGGACTAACCAAGTCACTTGGTAAGCTAACCAAGTCATTTGGTTAGACCAACCAAGAAATTGGTTGGTCTAACCAATTAATTGTTTGGCGCATATATAACCAAGACACTTGGTTGTTCCAACCAAGCCTTTTTTCCGTGCCTAAGTTGAAATCCAAATTTTCATTACATTAAAGGTAATGTGCTCATGTTTCTTTGCTGACATAATTACCATAGTATCAAAACAATAATCCATTGCACCAAAAATATCCGACTGATTGTATATCAGCTCGTTATTGTTGGAGTAATGTTTTTGAGTTACCATAGTCGAATGGCACGCAGAAGTACCGAATATAACGTACGTCACGATGTCCCCACCGCATTTAACGCTTCGAAATCTCTGTCTCGTCGTATACGCTTGAAATACACCAGAGGATGATGGTGGTAGTGTCGGGTTGGTTGACGCGCGCTGTATTGCCAGATTAAATACGTTTACGGAGTGAATGGTAAACCCAGTTGTTCCTACGTGAGTTTGTCCATCGGCGAGGCACGAAAGCGAGTACATACGAACAGGCGAACGCAGTCAGAGAGGTTTGGCTGGGCAACGGAGACCATCGGTGTCGACCGGTTCCGAAACGTGAAATCGCGTTCACGAAACGGTAATGCGCTCGATATACCAGCGTTGACACGACTCGACGAAATACACTCTGGCTATAGGCTTCGGTGGGCCAACGTCGCGTCAACGACACGTAGTCTACTAACGATATACAGGTATAGAGGGTTTTCGTATGTAGCGCATGTACATGGAAGCTACGGTCCAGCATCGAGCGCAGTATCACCGATCGCTATGCCGAGTTGATGGTGCCGGGGAAAAGCGCTCGTCTCTCGCCCCCGTAGCCGTCTCGCCATTGGTGTAGTGTATACACACGATAGACGTTTGCATTAGCGGGCTTTACGGGACTCGAATACGCCGACAAGCGAGTCTGCTCTTTCCCCTGGCCGGTGCTCTGTCCCTTCAACTACCGAGGGTAGGTAGAGTTCGCCCACATAAGCGCGTTACAGCCTTGCCATGACCTCGCAAACCTCAACGATCCGCTTAAAATCAGTTTTCGATTATCCAACCCACACGATATGAGAGTAATAGGGCGGGAGAAGAGAGATTTTATGAGCCAATGGTTCAGGAGATTGTGAACATAAGTAATTCGCACAGTAACTTACACCTACTGGAAGAATGGAAATTATTCATTGAGGAATTAATCCTATACCCATATAGTGAAATTATTATTTCATTAATTATACAATAATCTTGAATGTCCTGGCCTCAGCCGCTTAGTAAATTGAAAGATGATTTGACTCTCCTTGAATGTATCCGTTGAGATAAAATGATAAGAAAAATGAAAAAAAAAATTGAATTAAATTTTAATTAAAATAATACACGTCAACTAGCTATTTATTTTCGTTATTCTATGATTTTCTTATGATTTATATATGTTTTTGTTACAGGGGTCCCGCGAACATTTTCGGCTAGGCCTTTCCGAGGAGGTTGGTTCGTTTGTTTGGTTTGCAAATTAGGATATAGTCTGTAGAATTTTTTTCTCTATATTATATATATGATATATACATATATATACGTATATCCTCTATCTTCCTCGAATCTTTATCTCTCTCTCTATCTCTCTCTTGCTCTCTATATCTCTCTCTTTCTCTCTCTCTCTCTGTCACTCTCTTACATACACTAAAGCTCCATGATATGTAGTTTATACCATATACCTGCTGACTCTATCATCAACTTTCTCATTGCATCGACTATCTCTCTCTGCCTATCGCTCCATCTACCCCTCGCTCTCGTTCATGCTATACATACCTCCCGCTCTCTCTAACTATCAGAAACCACCGACAGCCACAATAACCGCTACCACTTAACCAACGTCATCACCACTAAATCCCTTTACTCAATTAGTCCATTTGCTCTCGATCTATATTATACCCTCTGTACCTATCGCTATCGCCTCTATAAATACTAATTATACTAAACAGAGACGGATGTAAAAAAAAAAAAACACCACTCTACACGTACACTACTATTCGTTGTTAGATGCAATGTGTGACTCACTAATACCGAGTAAAAGGCTGATGTATGATATATTTTATATATATACATATATGATCTATGCTATATCATATATATAGTATATTATATATGATATCTAATATTATGCCTTTTACCGTACATGTTATGATCTCTATATAACATAGCATATTTAGCCGATCGATGTTTAGATGTGTGGACATATATTTTTGTGTGATGTGTATACACGATTGCCCACACGACATGTTCCTAAATCCTCTCGCGGGTCGCAATGGAGTGACATTTGCATAGTGCGCTACATTGCAACGCTTCTAACATTGTCGTTTCCCTCGACTTTCCTTGTCCGAGACGAGACAGTATCGAATCACGAGAACCACCGACGTCGAACTATGCTTGTCGGGATACACATCCGATGTGCGCGACGACGTCTGTCGCCGGCATGTTTCGCAGACGCTCTTGCGACCACCTGTCGATATAGTATTGCGGACAAGAATTCGCGTTGATATTTGAAGACCTCTCTGGAAAGACTTTACCTTTTCCCTATACTTTCCTCGGGTTCTCAGTGACTTTTGCTTCACTCTCCAACGAAATGCGGAGAAGATGTTATCGACATTTTAGAGTTTGATATGAAAATCCGTTCCGAGGAAGAAAATTCCAAAGTAGAAGCAAGCAATCCTTGGTAGCCAACATCCATGACGTGCAACATTCATACTGCCACTGTTTCTTGTGTGTCCCTCTTTGCTGTATCTTTAGTCGTAAATATATGTATATAGTATATATCATATATATGGAGCTTAAATCTGAATAACATAACTATATTTATCGTAAAGCTTCTTAACCTACCTTTGCAAGAAATGTCAGTCGGAAACTGGCAGTTCGTATTGCCATATTTTATAACTATATTAAATAAAAATGGACAATTCTGTTGATCATTTCGGTGCTGAAGAATTCAGAGCATTTTATTTCAACAAATTCTTACTGAGAATCATCACGTACGCGTTTTATAGAATTATCATTTTTGAGCGATTTTTTTTTATTTTCGGTTTTTAGTACATGCAGCAACGTTAGATCTGTTTATGAAAAGTCATCAAGTCAACGCGATCAATTTAATGCTATCTTGTTCGAAGTCGGTGACATTCGGAAAAAAACAAATTGAAAATTCATATATGTTGATGTGATATAATAATCGAGGTAAGAGGTAAGATACTAGATATCATTTTTTAAAAACTTTTTAATAACTTCCAGAAAGTGAAAAACTTGCTGTTCTGCGTGGTTAACACGCCGGTAATGAAAACCGGCAAAATTCTACTTTTGTTCGTTATCAAATTCTTCATAGTATACACATTTTTCAGTCCGTGAAAAAATAAATTTTTCGATATTTTACATTGTATTTGCTATAACATGAAACGCATATAATTATTTCTTTAAAGCCTCACAACATGCGTGCATATATTGATTTTTTAATCATCGTACAATAAAACGATGAATGGATTTCATAAAAAATATTGTCAATCTTCACATTTGAATAATAACCGTGCTAATGTTTGACGTGCGAGATGTAGAGTATGTTACAAAAATATGACCCCGAACTTCGATTAAATACACAATTGAACAATCGGATCTTTTTTATTGCGCCGTGAAATCACTGGTATAATTTTTCGTTTGAGGGAGAAAATCATTGGTATATACCAAACAGAGTGAGAAATTTGAGGGTGAATCAGCGGCATGAGAAGACGCTGCTGTAGCTCGGGGCTGTCAAATGCTCGTACTAAAGGTCAGAATAATGGAGCCGTCCGCATTGCATATTAAACGTCATTAAATTACTGCCAGCTCGTTGGATAAGCCGGCTTGGGCCGACGAGCTCGCAGAGGCTTTACGAGGAGCAAGGCACCGGCCCGTCGCCCCACCCCTAACTCCCGTTTCATCCCTTCATTCTGTTCTGCAGTACAGCAACCGCGTGCCTCTGTTCTCCTCTCAATTCGCCACGCGGAAATAAAAAATGTTAAATACCAACGGCAAATTATCACGTGAAATTCGTTTACATCACAGAAGCGGCAAAGTGAAAGGGAGAGAGAGAGAGAGAAAAAAAAGGGAGATAGTTCCAACGACGGAATTCGGACGGCTATGAAAAGGGAGGAATATAAAAATTTGTTGAAGAATGGATAAATATATAAATAAAAGATCGGATAAAAAAGAAGAAGTTGGTCTGAGCGAACAAGGGAACGGAGAAGATGGAGATGTACGCTAGGGAGGGATGAGCGAGAGGGATCCCAAGTTTTCATGCTCGGTGGGCGAATAAGAGTCGGTTGGAAAAATGTTTGTAAAGTGAATTTTATGATTTTACGTAGTGAAATCCCGCGTACTCAACGTCGGAGCGGTTCCGTAGAAATACATGGAAAATAAAGGGAGAAAAAGCATAACACAGCGGAATGAGAAGGAAGAATATTAGTAAAGTAACGAAGAAGAAAAAAAAGGAAATAGCAAAGATACGTGAAACGGAAGGCGATGGAGCACCTTGGAAGGAAGAACATAGGACCGAACGCACAGAGGAGCTTTGGATGGAATGAGTAAGAGAGAGGAATAGCTGGCGCCCCGGAGAGAAAGGCAGATTTATTCATTCGCGAGGAACAAAATTTCGCTCGCAACACCTGCCTCCCAATGCTTACGCTGAAGGAACCGAGTCTCGGGTTCTCCTTTCCGCGGTACTTCTCGGGCAGCTCGCGTTTCCATTTGCCTTCTCTTGCTTCCTCTCTCGCTAGTCAAACGCTCACGAATAACCAATTCTCTCCTCGCAAATACATATATATATACGTTTACGTACTTTAGCGAACCCCCTGTAGCCATCGGAGTTCACGGGTGTGCAACCCGTTTGCCCAGAGTCTTCTCTCTGTCTCTCTCTCTCTCTCTCTCCCATGCTCCACGACTTTCCTACACGCCCCATGCCCTCAACTTTCTCGATGAAAACTGCATTACCAAGTTTCGGAGCTGCCTGACTCAGAAATACGCTAGAACCACGACAGCTACGTACACACCCTGCCGTTTATACCATAGGTGGAATATCCATCTCAATATTATAGTACAGTGTACCCTATGCGACATCAAATGTCTCTAGTTGTCTCCTCGATAACGTATATTGCTTCATTGGGTTTAACGGTTTTGCTTGTCTGTTTTGCTTGCGTGCACAGAACTAAGAAATCCGGCGAATAGACGACTGTTCAAGAAACAGATCAACGGGATCAAACGTTTACCCTTCACTATGGGTAAGATTAAGTGAGCGTTACCCACGCGGTGTTCACTCCACAAATCATTCCAAGGGAAGTACTGGTACTCTATGCTTCTGAAAGTCTAGTCCTCTTGGGGAAACAAACGAGAACGTGAATACTCCACCACTTCGCGTTCCATATATTCCTTCAGCACGATTTGATTTATATAGCCAAAGGCGTCATTACAATTGATTTCAGATTCAAGGTAGTTGCTAACCTACCATGATTGCTGTTTTGTTCTCGTTTCAAGCTGCTCTTCACCGGATTTCTGATATACTTCTCCCTTTCCACCCCTTTGCGCTTTCCGATAAAGACTGGCAGTGTGGCCTCTGCATTGATCCTCTCGCTTGGTACCCGCGTTCTCACTCCGTCAACCCCTCAACATACCCATCGTTGAGCTTTCTCTCTCTCTCTCTCTCTATCTTTCTATCGTATATATGGTCGTTCTACGTTTCCTCGGGGTTACGTGTTCCACGAGCGAATACGTGATTTCATTTACGATACGAACTCACGATCGCTCCACTTCCGCTGCAAATATGGCCCCGTTCTAGTCGCTACCACAGCACCAGCCAACTCTAGCAACCCTTTCCCTCTCGCTTTTACTCACAGGTCTCAAGCGAAACCCCACCAACAGCTCGCTTCATCCTCGAACCTGCCCGCCCATCGAAACCTCTCACCGTTACTCCACACGCTTCACGTTTGTTCCTAACGAGAGAGTAAACTTTTAACCCTTCATGACTAGGAGCATGGCACACCATTGTATTGCCACTCTGTCAATCTACTCGCTCACTTGCTTGGTTTAACAAGGCTTGCCTTGTTTCGTCAAGACAATATATATATATAGATTTTGTAATTAATGCGCCAAGTTCATCCAATTAATTTACAATGAAAATCTTGGATGAGCTGAGGAACGATAATAGGAGGTCAGAACCTCACAGCTATCTAAGGAAGGTAAAGATCGTCAAAACGATAGAAAAAGAACTCTCGTCGAGCCCTCAAGTAGGTGCCCATCAGTTGAAGTTTAAAAGCGGAACTACGGGGGTTCTTCCAGATTAAAGTAGGGTTTAAAAATGTCGACTCAGCGTGTGGAAACACGAAGGAAGCAGTGTGAAAACCGGGTAACAAGACTGGAGGATAGAGAAAAAGATTTCCTACTATATCTTGAACCGGAAATGAGAACGAACGTTAGGAAATAGCGTCATAAAATATCGAACACCTCTTTCATGGAATAAAGAAGTATTGGACTCGCAGGTTGGACAATTGGACAAAGACCAGTGATAGTGGAATAAACGTGACGTTCCCGGGGTCAAGAGCTTTTTCCCCACTGAAGTGCGACTACACAAACCGTGATAGCTTTACAGTGAACAAATCAACTGTTAGTGTGATTAGTATTATTCTTCACAATTAAAGTGTGAGCACATATTAGCTACCTGTTTTGGATACTCATATTTTATGATCATAGAATCGGAAGTTTTCGCCCTCTTCGTTCTACTCTTCAAGCTAGGACATTGCATTTCCAATAATTGATTTCCTATCGTTAACTTTGTGTAGAATTAATTTTACTCTAAATACAATAAATTTCCTTTCGCAGTCCAAATTATTTACGTTACAATCCCATCGCATATAAAATCAATCCAGAATAGCGTTTGGATGAAAGTACGCGAGAAAAGTCTTTCCGAAAGTAGAGTCAGACAAGAACTGACAGCAATAAAGAACAGATAAGCGAAACTCCCGACTCTGAGATGGGAAATTCCATGGCGAGGTTTATAGTCATTCATCGGTGGCTTATCGTTTTTTGCGTGCTGGAAGTTAGCTCCGGGAGCAGAATTGGGCTGGATCTCGTGCTACTACTGACCGCCTATCGCCCGATAGATGTTTTCAACGGAGAACTGGATGATTGACAGCTAAATTCAGGGCGAGCAAAAGGGCACTTTCGTCACAATGTCGAAGAGGGGTGTGCGATGCCTAGCCCCAATTTCGAACAGCATCAGACCTAGAGCATTTCGCGCGACTTTAAAATCCATATCAATGGATATGTACGTTGATGCATGTAGCTCGCTCTATGTGTGCAATTTTCGTTTAGGGTAGCAAGGTACAAGTGTGTGTGGTTATAGAGATTGGCGTCCTGGAGTAACAGCATACAAGAGCTACCCGACAGCAGCATATAGTATGTATATATGAATATAGTGCAGAAAAGCATAGCACGGTGAGTACCACGGAAAGAGAAAGAGGCTCTTGAACGCTTGGAAGTAAAAGGAAAAAAAAAGAGGCCGGACCGCTCGGAAAATCTCCAAATGGTCAGCCATTGTCGGGCAAAGGGCGAATCGCTCTCTGACCGTACCCACACTCTCACAACGAATCTCCCCACAACTCGAGTTCGGTACTTTCGCGGTCAGCCTTTGATTTTTGTGCCGAGAGGGAAACTGAACGAGGCAAAGAGTGCGTGGCTACTCTGTGGCACATTCCACGCTGTTCTGAAAGCTCGTTTCTCCGCTCTTTCGCTTATCCCAGACCACAACATACCCATCCCTTTGCAATCATCCTTCTTTATTTCCTTTGACCATTCGTATTTTCTATCTTTTTATTTTTCTTTCTCTGCTTAACTTCACTAGAATGTAGTTATGCGTAGTACATGTTGATGGGGCACGCTTTCCATGTTAAGAAAAATATAGGAATGATCTTTATACTCGTGTATAAAGATACATTCCGGCATTTTGGTGATTTCTCCCATACTCATGGGCATATACGATAAATTATCTATCGCATACTTTCACGTATGGTAAAAATTCCCTAACTGCCGGAGTATATCTTAATTGCCACACGGGTACCGAAATTATATTGATATTAGTTTTTCTACGTGTATTCTGTCCTTATAATCCTCTGTGCTCACTTTGTCTTTCGATCTCTTTCAATGTCAAAATAGAACTTACATACTTTATATATACTTATACATACTAAATAACTTTCGGTTTTAATACGGGATATGTTTCTGCAATAGCTCATTAATTTCTTTCAATGTTTTGCTGATCCTTTGACAATCGCGAGATAAAATATATTTGTATTTTATCTCGAATATTCTATATTCGGACCAAATCAGGTCCGAATGTTTGTGAATAGGTCATGAATGATACGCTCTATGTAGATAATTGCGAGATTTTCATTGTAATGTGCGAAGGCAGAAATTCAAAAATGGGTGGATGATATTTTCGTTCTAAACAGTTTATATGATTTTCGTACGAAAATTACAACTCGGTAAAAAAAAAGAATAAGCACGTCCGAGATTCTCCATTCCAGTTCTATTGCTATATACAGAAGGAGGAAAGCTTTCGCCGTGACTGCATTGTGCAGCATTACGATTGGAAATTTCCGTCGTTCTAGTCGAGGCGATCCTAGTGGGACTGCGAGCTGCCGATAGTTTTGTCAGAAATTCCAACGGACAGCCGTGGTTGTGTTCGAATTCGTCGACTAGAGCAGGAGACCGGAAACGGAGAGATAGAGGACAAGAGCTTCCGTGTCTCTCGTCGTCCGAGGTACGAAACTGAAGCCCTTGGGTGAACGGGACAGAAATCGTCAGGAAGTTTTCACTTACGAGAGTGCACTGTGGAAAAACTTCCCGATTGAGCGTGTTCAATCGAAGGCCTTTGGTTTTCGCATCCTTGTTCATGTGTCTTCAGATTTACTACTACAAATATCCACTGTATAGACAAGACATCGTTCTTTTGAGAAACCAATTGCTGAATTTAAAGGAAACTGTTGCCCGCAGAAGACAAGACATTAAAATGCTGTAAGACAACTGCATTTTAGACCTAGAGTAATTGCAACAAACCAAGATGGTTGAAAAGATGGAATTCTTCGCTACTATGATCAAAATAATGTTGACATGGTACGGTAAATAATGGTATTGGTACAGACTGAAGGATTCAACTACCTCTCGTATCCTCGCTGTGTGGAAACTTTGAACATGATTATTCTCTTCGAGATCTGTAGAAGGCAAGTTCGGGTTTAATTAGGATCTTGTCCGGGAATAAGGAAGGGTGGAGTTGTCCGATAACTCGTCCGGTAGGATAGAACTCTTAGGCCCGACATACGAACAAGCGGTACGAATAGCTCTCCTGTCTCACAGCTTGTAACCAGAATGGTATGTGGCTCCGAAGATACTTGGACTTTGTAGGACAGAGTATTAGAGTGGCTGTGGAAGATGCCACAAGATTTAGAGTAAGAGGGAAGAGTTGAGTCAGTGCTCCACGAGAATAGGTAGTCACACAAGAGGATGGCAGAAGGATTAGGGTCTATAGGACCAGTGGACGTTCGTACTGTGAACACGGTACAACCGGCGACGAGAGGTAAAGGACACTGATCCTAGCTGTAAATCGTAGCTATCCCAGTTACGCGCGGGGTGAAGTCACCGAAGGCACGACGACAGGAATTCGCGGACGCGTTAACCAGGAATAACGTCACTGGGTTCTTCCCGTGGGACTCGTGAGACAATCCTCTTCGTATCTCTCTGTGTTGCTCCTCTAGTTCTTACTCTGCTGCCCCTCTGTCTCTATTTCTAGGCTTAGGCAGCGGCTTTCGATCCCTTTGAGACTGCACCTCGGACGGCGCCAGGAAATAAAGGTACGGCTGATATCTGGGGATCTTTTCTGGCGCAGAGTTTATGTGCGCTGGCACAAGCATGTATAAAATTGGAATTATTTGTGAGTTCCAGTTGTTGAGCTTTCAATTATTTCGAGTTCGTAGATAAATTTGAATATAACATAACTTCTTATTTCGCAAAGTTAGGATTCACTTTGACTTACAGAAGTTTTAATAATTATTACGGAAACATACAAACACATGTGTACTAGGGATAAAATCCTTGATGAGTCGTCATTGTCACAAAGTATTTTTATATCACTGTGAACAGCCGGGATAGATATATAATTGTCCATGAAAAGTGCAAAATGAAATAGTCACGCATCGTAAAATATGGATATAACAACGAGGGATTCACACGGTTACGTTAAGCTGTCTCTTTTCTCAGTACGTGTATTTCGAGGTGTGTAAATATTCACGGCAATAAATTTTCGTTTCACTTGTACCGCCAGCTGGAAAACGGGAGAGGACGGTGGAGATTATTATTTTTATGAGAGCAAAGCATCCTAGCCTGACTCGTTGGAATATACGACGGTTCTTCACTGAAGGTCCGTCCCAGTATGCCGCGCCGTCGGTCAGTGCACTCCACAAACGATCAATTCTTCAAACCCATAACGTCCCCGTCCCTGTGCCTATCCCGAACGAGCTTTTATTTCGCGAATGATGTACAAGCGGCTGCCGTACGGCTCGGATCACTTTGTTATTTTACGTGAGGTACTTGGCGAATCTGCGAGCTACGTGGATACTCGAAAGAGTGAGTGAACGATAAAGCCTGATGGAAACAGAATAGAGGCAGAGGGGAAAAAAAAAACGTTGCGGATTGCGGCGTACGTGAGTTGGAGCGGAAAGAAGAGTAGAAACGCGAGAGAAAGATATATGGAACGTAGAGAGGTTGGAAAAGCGAGTGAAAGAGAAACGAGAAAGGGCGAGAGAGACAGGAGACGCGGATGTGAGAGAGCTTTGTAGCCACTGGCTGCGCCGCACGAGTAGTAAATCAATTAGCTTGCATTGTAAATAAATCACCGTTTTACAACTCTGCCGGACCGTTTCGTGCGACATTCGTAGGAAATTTATTGTCGCTTCTCTCGTTTTGTTTTCCAGCTACCGAAGAGACGAGACAAAACCGAGCTTCGATTGGAAAATTGGGATGTTTCAGCATGCGCGATCCACACGCGATTGAGGTCTACTTTGAAAACCAATGAGTTTTCAATTGCATCTTAAATACAGTACAACATGAGCGCAAAATTGCTTTGAACAGTTTTTCTGATTTAGCTGAATAGATTCGTGACACAGAAGTTCATAAAGTAAATCTTTCCACCCTGGAAAAAAAGGTTTAATTGAGATAACCAAATGGAAAAATGTTGTGTTCATAACTCATCTATACATTTGTAATAAGGTGTATTTTGTGTTTAAATGTTACACATCGCACTTCAATGTTACGAAATTTTGGATATCACTAAAAAACGTAAGTTTCATTCTTAATTGTTTCATGATACAGTATGTTATGTGTCTATTTATAGATACTCCCGCTATGAGAAGACGATATAAGGTTAATCGATAGATACACTTATATAAGTCGATAACGGCTTCTCTGTACGCTCACATTTTCCAAAC
Source organism: Ephialtes manifestator (assembly GCA_963970395.1). Lineage (NCBI taxonomy): Eukaryota > Metazoa > Arthropoda > Insecta > Hymenoptera > Ichneumonidae > Ephialtes > Ephialtes manifestator. The sequence continues at coordinate 41,264,568 of OZ019968.1, read as the reverse complement.
CTCGCTGTACTTCATTCTGTATATAAGAATTACCAGTCTGACGTAAATACGTACAGAAACGGAGTACGAACCAAGTGCTATTATATCCGGTGAATAGGAGCAGTTCGCTATTCGAGAAAGTCGGTGGTTGGGGTTCGTTGGCTAGGCAATGCAACAGAAATTCAAGAAGGAGTGGCTGATTGGAGGTAGAACAAGAGAAAGAGGAGGTAGAGACTCAGTCGGTGGTTGTGGAGAGGAGAGGGTAGGCAGACGTGTGCAAGGCCGAGCGGACGCGCGGGGTTCTGTTGTAATTTCTGGAAATAGTAATTTCCAGGCCAATTAGTGCGCGAAATATTGCAAAACAATGCTCGGAGCTTGACGCGAGCACAATATGGCCGGCATACATGCTCGGTTCTGTACAATGGCACGTGTACCAATAGAACACATACAGTTTATACAGTGCATGCGTATCACACATTGCTATATTATACGCTAGGGTCGACGGCAGTCACCGCTTCTGGGGTGCGGACGGCGTGTGGTACACGGAACGTGCTTTGTGCACGATGCACTCGGCAATCGCGACACTGTTTCCTCAACCTCTCTCGACCGTTTTCTCTTCTCTATTCCTGCTTCTCTTGTAGGCTGCTGTTGTACGCCTACTGTTACCATCGAACAGACCAATGTGTTTGCCCCGTACGTTATTTGCAACATTCGAGTGTGTGTTCAAATGACGGTGACATTTGCATTTGTGTATGTATGTACGTGGGATTGGAAAAAAAGAGGTTGTTGCGCCTGGTGATACGATAGGTCGGACAGTTAAGTCTACCAGCTGTAAGATAAACGTCCCAGTGGTAACACATCTAACAGTTGGGTGGCAGTCTCCGCACATCCATAAAAATCCGTATTTTTGTATTCCTTGCAAATGTATCCGGTAGAAATATAAAAATAAAAGACACATTCGGACCATTCTTATGCGTATTCTTCGAAAAGTGTTTTTGCCAATCGTGTTACATTATAATTTTGATCAGACACCAATCAAAAAACTTTACATCATTCGGAAGAATAAATCGACGGAGACTGGTGGAGGTCGAATAAAATTGGAAGGTTGCTACCTGATATTTAATCAATAGCTTTTAATTATACACTTGACATTATGGGGAAAAAACTTTCCTTACGGGTTTATGAGAGTTTATATTTTGGTGCCCAATTATAATTACAAAGCTATAGATTCCATAGATACAGTTATTCTAGTAGGCATAACTGGAAAATGAAAGAAGACGAGTTTCAGTCTTCGGTAGTGACGTCCAAATTTTATCCAATCTCGTCCAGTCTCCATCTATTTTTTCTTCGGAATGATGTAACATTTTTTGATTGGTGCCTGATCCAAATTATAATGTAATACGATTGGAAAAAACACTTATCGAAGAACGTATAGTAAATGAATAATTAAAATTTGAACTTTGGTAGAGACTTGTAAATATTTTTTTACGTGTCTCAGTTTTTTGAAGAATTTTTTTTTCCAGTAATCCTCACAAAATTTTTATGGGCCCGGTCGAAAACAAAGAAACGTCAAGTGTACAAATATGAGCTTACTTTAAAATAATTCTATTTAGGAAAGTTTTTCTCTATCTAGCCTTTGGCTATTTCTTTTTCGTTTTAAGAATACAATACGAGTTTAATGTCAACACGTTGTATTGGTTATTATAATTTTTTACACCAGTTATGATATCAAAAATGCATTCAGCATATTTGTGTTATGAAAAACAAAAGAAAATAGCGTGAATATATGCATCACTGATTTGCCATCACGGGACTATCAAACATTATTCTCTTTAAAATATTACTATATAATTGGTTATTGCACTGGAAAATGAAATTTAAAATTCCAATTAAAAAGAATGAATAGTACTTTTGTTTCCAATAATGCGGAAGGCGTGCACAGATTGCAAGCCGTTTCAGGATTTAAAATATGTGCGCAACTGGACCCTCAATCGGCATAATGGTCTATAGATTAAATTCAATTATTCACGTATCGATCACTAAACGCAATGGCACCTATCGCTATAGTGCCAATACCCGTTATAGGCTGTGACGTGCTTGCACCCGGCGTCGATTGTACTGTATGAGCCTATCATTGTGCCCATTGGGTCAACTCGCACTCCGTTACTGACGGTGGCTCATTGTTTTTTTACGAGTAGCTTCGGGCCTCTCGCTTAAACCGCCCGCATCTCCCGGTGCGGCAAAAATCCGTGACGGCTGGTACGTTCAAAAGCAATGACAGAAAGTGAGAGGCACACGGATAGAGAACGATAAACAAGCGTGGATGTGCATCGGTGTTGATGGCTGCTGATTCTGCCACTGCGATGCTATCCGATTATCGACGATATTCCCTGGTTTCGCGAGCCCGTCAGTCCGGCGAACCGTATCCGGGAGATTCGAATATCGTGGAGCTCATTCAGCAGGGGCATCGAAGTCATCAGCAGGACGATGCGCACTCGGCGTCAATGTTAATGCGTCTAGTGTTGGCGAGGCGTTAATGCTAATGCTAATACCGATATTAATGACAGGACGTAGCGTTGCTCGTGCACCAGCCGGTGTCGCATGGCTTCGCATGTGACTCGGCGTGAGAGCATTGTGCGGTTGTGGCGTGAGATTTCACGCAGATTCAGGACGTTCGGCTATCCCGTTCATGGACCAGGAGGCTCCTCGGTCCACTATATGTTTCGCGGATCCGAGGGAAAACGGCGCTTTATAGTTATACTATAGATAATAGAAGCGCGAAGAGGGACAAGGAGGGGAGGGGGGGGGGGCGGTCAGCGGAAAGAGGAGTGTGGGATAGAACGGCCGAGGTTGCGAGAATGTATAATCTCTTCGGCATCGCGGCTGCTTTTGCCGGATGGATAATTGATTATTGGCGATTCGTATAATTCCGATAAGCCAATTCATTAAGCGGCTCGGGTCATCTTCCGTCATCGTTTTGGCCGGGATCAGTCGTGCCATGGAGGGCGTGCACCGTTCACTATGCATGTATAGCACTATATTCCTGACCAACTTGTACATAGCAACGTACTGTACATACCGTCCTATACGTACGTACATAGCGGCAGAGCTTCCAAATGCGGAATATCGCTAGATCGATATAACAGGGATTGGCGGGATAACACCTATATGCGTCCGGATATTTGCATATACCACTCGTAACTTTTAGCCTCCCTCACTGCGTCTCCCTCTCTCCCTCTCTGGCTCTATATTCCCGTCCATCCCTTCGATAACGCTCGAACGATCGCCCCAGTCTCGTTTTGCGCCACTCTACGTTTTAAAATATCGCCGTGAAATCAATTTCTCCACAGGATATACTCTTTAGATAGGTATTTTTCATTCTCGTTCCTCCTCCTCCATTATACGTTTCAAAACCACCCGTCAAGTGAGCCGTGAATTTTTTTTTACCATACTGGCCTTATCATTATCGGGTTTGCCGGGCTTGGGACTGAATATGACGGAAATTCTTGTCCTGCAAGTTTTTTGAGCTAAATCTGCTTACGGAATTTCAAAAAGATCACAATTCTTTTAATTGTGCCCGAACTGAGACCATAATATAAAATTTTGTCGAAGTATCAAAAAAGTGAGCCACTGTCGTAAATAATTTTGCGTGCATAAATCACAATATGAACAGCGAAGATCTGATCGCTTTGTGGAAGTACTGTTATTCACTGCTACATGCTGTACGTTTAATATTATTTATGAATGACAAATGATAGATAATTCGGATAAAATGTTATACCTGTCTGGAATTGCAAAATAATTTACGTGCCTTCTGTGAATTAACCCGACACGATATCAATGTTGCAGTTCAATTAATTTTGAAGTATCTAAAAGCGTTGAAAAATTCTTACAATTTTTTTTCCAAATTTACATTTCTTGAAACATGATTACCTTGAACAGGAAGAAAGTAAATAAACTGACACATATATTGTAGATTCGCTCGAAACGGCGATGTTTGGTGAAATATATTATTTCTCTACAAACAGAAATTTTAATCACGAGGTCTGTAATTTCATACATATTTCAAATTGGATGACATTATCTTCGGTAAAATATGTAATTTCAGCGAAAAGGCAGGTTGCGAAATAACTCTACCACAGGCACATCATGCTTATCGCCGTATTAGTTGATTGAACCCAAGCCTAGGATAAGGAAGTTTGTGTTTAGCAATTATTTATACAAGACACAGAAGTGTAATCAGCTGATGCAGAGGCAATACATCCCAACACAAACGAGCATGAACCATAGGTTGAAAACACATACATCTATATTATATATACAGCATTAGGTGCGGTGTGTATACACATACATCTATTTGACTATATAGCTGCAGGTAAATTCCGAATCACCCCCAAGGCAGATCCTATGGAGGGGTGGAAGCACGTCTTCGACGAGATGGCTTTCTCACAAGGGGGGAGAAGCCGATTAGCGTGGAAAGCCGATGATAGTGAGTGTCTCGAGCAATCCTGGTATCCTCTAGCTTTGCCTCCCTCGTTCGTCGTCGATCAGCCACCAGTAGTCTAGCAGATAACTCGAGCCGAACCCGTAACGAATGGTTGGTCCCAAGTAGCAGCCAGTAGATACGGTCGGGCGAGTGCACACCCAAGCTGTAGCTTTTGCCTCTACGTTCTCACGAGCTCTCTGCTCTCACCGTGTATATGCATCGAGGCTGTACCATCACCTCCGTAAGCACTTTTCGGACGCGAACCTTCTCGATTAGCATAGAGATTGAGTCGCAGCTGTTTATGCAAATGCGACACCGTGCTACTCGTGACGCTATGAGCTCCCTGTCCTGCAGCTTCTGTCGGTATACTACTGGCACACTCATGGCAGTTTCGTCCTTTCTCGCGTCTCAGCGACGAACGAGAGTACGTCGAGGTCGACGTCGAGTAGATGGGCGAATCGGCTTGACTTTGATTCGAGTTCTCTTGCAATTCATTCCCGTGCACTCTACACCCTAGGATTTCGTTAAACTGCTCTTGACATATGCAAAAAGGAAGAGGTTCAACACCGTATATAATTTGAATGAAGAAGAGAGCTGGAACTCAAGAGCGAATGTAGTCCAGAACAAAAATATCCATCAACCTGGCATGTCAATTATTTTCCCTGACAAGAAAACTGATCTTCCCTGTATAGTCACCGAGTGATATATATGCACACCATCGTTAACCGGAAGGGCAGATTTTTCATATTCCCCAGGCAATAATGCCGTTGAACCTTTTGGAAATCTGAATTTGTGACCTACGATCTCTATATTCTGTAATAACGGTTAACGACATACGCGGGCTAATGGTGAAAACATGTTATTTGAACTAGACGATCGAAATAGTAGTTAGCTGCTTCGTGATGAACCATCTGAGTGTTTCTTACGTATGGTACGCTACCTCCGTACATCTACGGTTGTTGATGCACACAGAGAACGACAAGCGAATAACCCTTACACACATGACTGAGCAACGGCAAAGGCTTGCTTTGTGTTCAGACGCGCAAGAGGAAATGCAAATATCGGGTTGTTCCTCGTTTCCCTATATATAGTTCGTCTAGTAGTTAGATGAAGAGTCACTGGAATAGCATCAGCAGCAGTGCGATTCGCTGCGTCTATCAAGCGTTCTATTACATCATTTCTCTCATTTCACCCTCACTATCCTCAAAACCTTTGCAGATACGAGTGAAGAATTTTCGTTAAAATAATTATTTTCTGGTGAGGGAGGCGCTGAACTTCTTTTTTTATTCCTGAGCTTTTGTTCCGTTTCTTAGTGCTTATCATCCCTCGGTATCTTCTGTTTATGTCCTCGAAGGTGCAACTACTGGAACGTCGAACCCCTGAGTTTTTACGTATCAGATAAACGTCTATGAGGATTTTCTAAAAATATTCAAATTACCAAGCGGAAAGAAGTGTCAGGGTTCGGAGGCAGCATTTTTTTTGTGGTTCGCCGGGGTCCGCGCAATTATTTATAAAACAACGTGAACCCTCCAGGCGTATTCTACTAGGACCTTCAAGTTATAGTCTCTTCACTATAACGGGTCTTTCGGCTCTCAATTTACCGTTACGATTCTGAGCCACATTTTCCTCAGCAATCCTCCACTCTCAAAGCCCCATTCTTTTCTCTTCGTCTTTTTTATTATTACGTCATCACGACAGAGGTTGGTTGTCTGTAACAAAAAGATCCCTTCCACTTCGTCTGAAGCTATTAAAACTTACGGAAAAATGCAAAGTATAGTTTATCCCTTAGGAATTACCAAAGCTGGATCTATGGTAACTTTATCATGTGGATAAAAACTTAGATGCATATATCTACTGTAATATTTACAAAATCCCCAAACGCCCAGCAATTACTCCCTTGTCACAGACTAAAATTGTGAGTGGGATAAAAAGAGGATGGTGGAATGAAGAGAGCAAACAGGTTGCGAAATGATCCCAGGGGGATGATTCTTCCGGTCCGGCAACGCTCTCCTTCTTCTCGCTGGAGTACTCTAGTACCCTCATCTCAATATGCCACACACGTGCGTGACTCTCAGTGGACTGGGCGAACTCGCGAGACCAGCCAGAGGAAATAAATGAAAACTGCTCTCCCCTCGGCCCTCGGTTTCCCTTGCTCCATCCGGCTGCTCTACACTCGACTGACCATCGGATAGCATAGTATAGTGGAAGAAGAGCGTACGCCCGGGACTCGTTTTTCGGTCTAGGACTCCTCAGTCGGCAGCAACCCTCCCCACTTGACTCGTCCGGAGGATGAATGGGGTTTCGCTGTTTCGCCATTCCGTATACTGCTACTATACTACTCGCGACTAAGATCTCTCGGACAGAGAGTATGAGAGTAGGGTCTGTCGTATCTACGGTGGACACGATGAATTATTTAAGTTGTCGAGGTCCCTACACGAGCCTTCATACTTCGTCCGAGACTTCTTCTATATATACTTCCAGTTATTCCGTTCTTTTTCTCTCCAAGACAAGCTAGTACGATACTGCAAAGGAGATTTAAAATTAAAGAAGCCTATAGAAGAAGGACATCACTTCAGCCGTAGCGACATATATTTATTTCCACCCTCTTCAGCTGTTACTGCCATGAGAAATCTTCTCGGAACAGGTAGGCGCTTATCCAACTCCACGAATGTCATGAATAATTCTATTCGTTGAACAATAAGATGACGAGAATGAAAATTGGCATCGCAGGGCTTCTGTAATAATAAAATAATTGAATCTCGAGTGGAAGAACACAGGCGGAGGAATTCCGTTGAAGCTATAAAGTGATGCCCAAGAAGGACTTCTGCGCCTCTTCCAGATTTCATTTTGGTTGGGTGGGTGGACGAATAAGTGCAAATCTGACGATTGCGGTTAAGAGAGAGACGGAGGTCCTGGCTTGTTGCACGGGAGTCGACGGACAAGGGTGTAGTTACCCCAGCGACTTCATCCACGTCGACGAGCGTCTTCGTCTCCGTTGAGGGTCCGCTAATTCCATTAGTCTAAAAGTTACTCGACTCAAGCCTGGCCAAGTTGTGCAGTACGGTATATGTAGTTGTGGTAGTAGTTTAGTGTCGAGATCGTCGACAAGCTGCAAGGAAGGAGTACCTACCGTTAGGTGGTAGCGTGGCAGTAGATGGGGATGTAGGTAAGGGTGAGTGAAGGAGAATCCCAGAGTTAAGAACAGTTTCTGGTTGTCGAGCTCAAGCGAAAATCCAATCGAGACCTCCCTTTCGTCCTGCTCTCAATCCCTCGTCTTTCGCTTCTTATTTATCGCCTTTCATCGAAGTAACCGCTACATCGTCGCTGACAAGTTTCCTCGTAGTAATAAAAAGCCTTCAGGTCTGTATGTGTGAGTTTGTGGGTGTGCAAGGGCTTTGAAAAGTCAGTAGCGTCTCTTGCACGCGTTACAACTCGACCACCAAGTGTGGCAAGGACGGTTTTTCTTCAACCAGCACGTCCGGTTTCCTGTCGTTCAACGACGGAAATCTCCAGAGAGTTAACATCCGCACGCGGCCGAGAACTCTTTTAAGCACAGTAGTAAGTTTTATGAGAAAGAGTGAGCTCGGATATCGAGGCAATATGTGCAACTCTATTTTGAACAGAAACGATGTAACGAAAATCAATTTGAAAAGCTTTTCACCGTGCAAATGAGTACACGGTCTTTCAAATCTGTTTAAGACAATGAACGCCGTGATAAATTGGTAAGACCTTATTATGCTTGCGAAATTTTCACATTGCTATATTTTCTCAAATACCGAATTTTTTTCAATCATAATTCAATCAGAGAATATTTTCCTAAGCTATTTGTAGTTCTTTTTATCTAGTTTTGAGCCATCAGGACATATTATTCTATTAATGTAACCATTGACAGGATCTCCGCAACTAGCAAATATATGGTTTAATCATCGTTAAAAGCCTGCAGGCATCTGCACAAACTTCAGCATAGTCTAAGATACAGCTTCGGTGAGCACGTTGAAGTTGCAAAGTCAAAACAATATGCCATTGACAGAGAAAACTGACGTCAACTGGTTTGAGCACTGCGGCCGCAAGGCGTTTTTACTCCGGCATATATTGTTTTCTGGGTGTGTGTGTATACGCGACTTCTACTCTCAACAATAGACACGGTCCCGTTGCAAAAGGGACGCGCGATTCATTCGAGACCAACGAAACATTAGAATTCTGGGGTATTGTACGCGGTGCGAGGGCGTTGTATAGTGCAGATATGAATACTGCCAAATGATCACGAAGGCTGCGGAATTTTTTTTTTTTTTGGCGAAAAAAAAAGATTTCGAAGTATCAGTACGTAGTGAAACAGGGAAGCAGAGTGGAGAACGAGAGAAAAGCAGAAAAGAGAATGAGGGAATGGAACAGTATGCAAAAAGAGAAGTAATGGATGGTGGTCTCGTTTAGCCGCACTAGTCTAGTCACCGACGTCGACGACACCGACGACAACGACGACACCTTGAGAGAAGGGGCTCGACACTGCACCACCTCGAGTGAACGCGTTCTTGCAAAGGGATGGGGTTGTTTGAAAGAATACCTACTTTTAATCTGGCAGCTTTCGCCCCGTGTTAGACGGAACTCGAGCGGAATAAAACGAAGTGGCACCGGAGGGAAGGTATGGTCGAACGGGAGACGAAGGGAATCAGAGTGAAACAGATAGATGATCCAACAAGCGAGAGGAATAGAGCAAACGGTAGAGTAAATGAATGGAGAAGGGTGAAGGAGCGACGGGAACGGAGTACGTAAAAGGGAGCCAAGGTAAGAGAACGCGTGGATGAGAAAGGGTGCGGGAGGAAGAGACCACTTTTTACCCGGCTCATCCGTCGTTGGGCGCGCGCTGCTGGATCTATTCTACCTCCGGACATTTTTTTATTCCGCTCGTGCGCCCGCGTTTGCTTCACACTCCCCACCATTGCTCACCTTCACCAGTTCCGTTCGTCTTTTTTTATCTTCTCGCGTTCTTTCCGCCCCGCTTACCATCAGCTATATAAGCTCGTTCACTCGTCCTGGCAGAAGCTTCCACGAGCGAGCATTTAAAGAAAGCTTTCAGGCGAGAGGTCTCGAAGGTTCGAGATTGTTCACTTGGGTTCGTACATTGGATAGGTATGGTTAAGGTAGCGCGCTTGTTGTAGTAGGTGCGGCTTCTTTTGCTTCAAGGGTTTTCAACCTCTCATCTATACTATTACTCACATTGCCGGATTGTATGTCGGGTATGCCAGGCACGTGTTCCTTGAACGACAAGCGACACGATTTTCACCTTGGGAATTCCGTGTACGTCGGAAATCCCGGTGCGCCACCTGTTTTTGCCTTTTCTTACTTGATGTTTACCTCTAGTTTTCTCTTTCGTTCTCGGGAATATATAGATTGAGAGGGTGAATGATGTCTGAATCATTCCGTATATTAAATTGTCGCGGCCGTCGAATTTTTATCAGGTTCGTACAGCACGGAATACTTGAGTTTTTGGAGCAAATCAATCAATCACATTACGTTAAGTTAGAAACAAATGGAATTTGGCCTTGATCAAATATCACTTTTATCACAGCTTCACGTACATGTTAAAAAAAGAATATAAAAGCGAAGAGTGTTTGAATATGCACAGAAAAGGGAAAAAAATCTACAGAGTTTTAAACAGTAATTGGAAGTATGATAACCTCTGAACAATTTAATACCGGTACTTACATTTACTATGAGGTGGCTCGACATATACGAACGCTCCAGTCCTGCATACCCTAACACTTGGAACACTATAATTTTTCTAATTACCAGATTTTCCCGAGTAGAAATTAAAATAGCTTAAGCTTTACGCGAGGATTGTCCGGACGCGCAAAAGGGAAGTGCCTTATCTCTCGGCTATTTTCACGGCTCTGCAAAGATAACCAGGGGGCGGCGGCGACGCTCGAACATTCTTCCGCGAGCGCGAGCGCACCGATATTCCAGGAATAATCCCCACTGTAACGAGAAGATTTGCCTCGAGCGAAACGTTACTTCTCGCGCAGAAGGCTGGAGAGATGAGCCTTGAGTAGCCGAACGAGGCGGGGAAAGGAGGTCGGAAGAGGTTAAAAAGTCTGTTCTGTCACGAAGCTAGATGAAAAAAATGTTGTATGTTACATATTTAATACTGTCTGCCCTCCCGACATTTTGCTGCACTTTATACAACATGTATAGCAGGAATCTTGATTGCATATTATACGATGTTTTTTTATATCCACTGAATTTCTCAGTGTGACTGAAAAAAAAAATAATGAATTTATGAACACAAAATGACATCGAATATTCTATTGGTATTTCGGATGAAGAAAAAAGTGAAACATAACGGTGAGAAACTGGGAAGGAGAGATGAAAATTTATGGAGTCTGAGTGAAACATGGAGGATCAGTTATTCTTCTTCTCACTGTCATAAGGATGTCTACTTTTATTATTATTATTTTTTATACCCCAGCCCGTTTACTCGAAAGCGTTAATCCCGTGGAAGAAAGATACTTTACGGGATACCTCCGGTACAGTTTATTTTTTCTTCTCTTTCCTTCGTCTCTAGTGGATGTAGACAGACTATATATACATGTGCCAGGAATGAGAAAAGGTACTAGTGGCTAGATGAGGAAGAACCGAGATGGAGACGGAACGATAGAACGCGAAAGAGAGACAAGAGCTAAAGTAGAAAAGGTTGCAGCTCTGCTTCAGGCGTCGCTTATTACCGTGAAAACTTTTCTCATTCCGGCACTCGGGGAATTTAAAATGTATCGCGACGTATGCCGGGGCGGACGTTTGTTCGCTGTGTTCAGCTGCAAAGCGCAGCGTACCAACGAAACGAGATAAAACGAACGTGAGAGACAGAGAAAGTCCGGAAAGTGTGGCTCGAATGGGAACGTAGCGTGCGACGTATGGGGGTGGTTCGCTTCGCGAGGATTCGGTTCTTCGGGTTTATATTACTATCTACGTATAAATATATATATATATATACATATAAGTAGTGTGTACGTACGAACGGTACGCTAACTTTCGCAGCTTTCTACTCTACGAAAATGGGAGACAGTACGGGTTCAGTGAGACGAATGTGCAAAATACAGTCGCGGGATTGGAAAGAAACGAATGACAAAACGTGGATTTAGTTACCAACACGGACTGCAGATGGAAAACGTCGGAGAAACGAGGGCAGTTTCCACACGTTCTTATAATGTCTCACCTAGACAATCTCGTATATACGTACGTGGCGGAAAAATAAAAAAATCTCTGTGTGCACACCGCTACGACACGTATACTTTATATATATATATACATGAGCTTTCGCAGGCACAAAAAGTGGAACGCGCGAGTAGACACCGTTCCCCTTCAGTGTGATGGCTGCTGACTGATTTCCGTATTTCCGGAGACAAATTCGTAGTTCACGAGCCGTCTCTCGGAATCTCGGCGATAAATATTTTTGCGACAGGAAAATAGCTTCCGCACGAATACGTACGTGTGTTATACACATTTTGTATTACACTATACACCGGAACTGTATGTTACCCCTCGTAGTATGTGTATTAGTCAAAGCAAAGCAGCGACCGATCTACCGATTTCCTGAACGGATATAACGCACATACTTCATCTTCTCTGTATATCACGATTTTTGCGGTAATTTCAGTGAGACTGTAATCAGCGAATATATTAGCTCCTGAAATCGCGAGTGGAAAACGAGGGTTGTAAGAAAAGTGTGAGAGTGAGAGAGTGAGTAATATAGGAAACGAGCTTACGTTAGTAAAGGAGAAGAAGACGCAGTGGAGAATCGTGAGATACGAGTTTCCTGAGAGTGTGGAACGAGGAGGGTCGGCGAGAAAAGCCGGAGCGGGCGCCCCTAGCACGACCACGACGCATTGGAAATGGGCTCGAACCACCGCTGGATCCTCTTCGCGGTATATGCAAGAGATGGAACGGGATGCAAGAGAAATATGGTGGGGATTTCGCGCGGAATGAACTCCGAATTATGCGTCAGACAAATGCCCGGCCATGAAAACTAAAGTTTACTTCAAGCTTTGAGCTCGGCCAGGCACACAGAGGGAGGCAGGAAAGCTTGTGGGGCGGCTGGGTTTTGCGCTGTAACGCTTCTCCGCCACTTACCACCGGGCGTAATTTAGCAAGCGCCTCGTTTGCTACTCTCTGGTGCGCGAAAGCGAGCGCAAGCTCTATCTCTCTTACTTTCTCTTGGCGTATGGTTTATACATAAAACAAGTATTGTTGCCTCAACATATAAAACGTACATAGCGTGGATATATGCATATGTTGTACATGCATCTTGTACTTCCCAGCATATTTTCATCGTTCATTCGATTGCGATGCTTTTCCGCATACATATGCCTCTTACTGGAAAGCGTATTACATTCGCTGGACGATTTTGCCTTACCCTATTAACTCACTGGGATAATCTAAGGCTTTGCCTTCCTTTTTAATATCTCCGTCCGAGATTTTCTGCTTTTTTATTTTCTCCCCAGACTTTATACACCTTATTTCACTAAGCTGTATATAACCCGGTTCAAGTTTATGCTAATACACTTGTATTCTCTGGTGGTTCTAAGATTTAGCTACCGCTATGCTGGGTACATTAACGATCGTAACATATTTTAGTAGTGCAATATTTTCGACAACTTAATCCCGATTCATTACGTACAATGTATGGCTCGATAATTAATGTCGAGGCTTAATCAATATTTATCGAATTATACAAGGGCAATTACACGCACGAGGCTTCTCCCCTCCGCTTCGGTTCCACTAAAGCAACTCGAACAGAAAATTCATCCGAGGCACGCGCGGGCTCTCGCAAACACACCGGAGACCAGAGCTTGTTAAGATATATATGTCAGTATTTACGGCCCAGGGAGCACACTCGCACATATACGTACGATACCGGCGCACCCCTCGAGGTTTATACGTGCCTGCACGTGGCTGTGGAAGGATATATTGGAGCGGACTACAAGGTAATCGGATTGTGGCCTGGTGGATCCTTTGGTACGTCCGGTCGATTCGCGAGGCAATTCATTTGTCACTCCCGTCGACGGGTGAACGTCGCACGACTCTCTACTTCTCGTTCTACCATTCCTTTCTCTGTGTCAGTTTACTGTCCACCCCTATAGTTCACTCACACGTACAAACCTTTGAACGTAAATGAAATACTCTCAATACTATTTTAGTGTAAAAACAAGCGCGGTATTTCCACAAATGTACACGGAAGAAAAAGATTAGTTGCCATAACCAAGAAATGAGTTGTCACAACCAATCGATTATTCTATTTATCTTACAACTCAAATGGTAATACCAACGATTCGAATAGTAATACCGACGATTCGAATGATAATACCGACGATTCGAATGGTAGTCCCAAATATTCGAGTGGTAGTCCCAACGATTGGATTAGTTAACCTAACTTAATCTCGCGAGAACTAATCGCGAATAGTTGAGGTTACTATTCGATATGGTTGAGGCAACTAATTTTTTAGACATCGTGTACAGCAAATCGAAAACGTAGTTGCCACAACCAAACATTTCTTTCCGTGTATCTGTAGTCACTTACAACGGGGCTGGGTTAAAGTTCCAAATTGTAAATATGCGAAGTTCTAAAATTCCGAAATTTAATATCTCACCTATATTTTTGACGTAAATCGCAAGAAATTATTTCGTCAAATATGGAGGTGAGATATTAAATTTCGGAATTTTAGACCTTCGTGTATTTACCATTCAGAACTTTAACCCGGCCCCACTTACAACATGGGTTAAGACGATGTGTGTTAAGATAACAGATGTTAAGATGATGTGTGTTAAGACAACATATGTTAAGACGATGTATGGTAAGACAACATGTATTAAGACAATTCATCTTAAGATAACTTGTGTTAAAATATCATGTGTTAAGACAACACGTGTTAAGCCAACACGCGTCAAAATACCACGTTTTAAGCCAACACGCGTTAAAATACCACGTGTCAGGACAATACGTGTTAAAATACCACGTGTTACGCCAATACGTGTTAACATACCACGTGTTACGCCAATACGTGTTAACATACCCCGTGTTAAGACAACACGTGATAAAATACCACGTGTTAAGACATCACGTGTTAAACCAACACTGAGTTCCAGTAGTTCGTTGTCAAATTGAGAAATAGTATAAAAGTAATCGGTTAAAACAGTATAAACATTCAAAATCGATAACCTTTCTTGAAACCAAAAAAATGATTGAAACTTGGCTAAAATATAAGAACTTTTTTTTCCGGAGCTCGACGTTGTATTTATGTTAGTGTTGTCAGATTAAACGATTTGACTATCTTGAATTACAAAACTTTTCCGCCTCAAAGGGTTTAAAATACCACAAGTAATTTATCTGCAGAAAAAACATGTTGATACAATCCACTTGTTGTTACAACGAGTTGCTATAAATCATTTGGTGCATATTCTTATGACCTTTCGATTGCAGCCCTTCTCTCCCTCACCCTTCATTTCTTGAGCATATCTCGTACGTCTCTCACTCCTGCTAGCCTGAGGCGGTACCAAACAACGATTACACGCTTGTACGGTTCGTCTATTCCGTATAGGTCTGGAGGGCAGGCTTTCCCCAACCTCTTGTCAGTTACACCGTCGTCGTCGTAGCGGCCAATCGTGATTACGGCGATACCACGAGCACTAGCACCCCGAGGGGCTTTCTGACCGATCCGAGACCCGGTGAACCCTTTACAGCCCTTATACGATATCGATACAAGATTCCCGTGTCACCCGACGCACCTGCCCCTAGGCACTTCGATACATCGATGTTGCGTAATTGACTGAGGGCTATCAACCGCAACAGCTAACACAACCTTCCCTGCTTGTTGCCCATCGTTGTGCCAAGACTTGCTGAACGGTCGACCAGTTGAGATTTGTTGATTGCGATTGAACATGGATGCCGTGTTTATAATCGCGCTCGCAGAGCCTCGCAATTCCAATTATTCCACGGCGTTTATTACCCATCAATGAGCCTCAAGGGCAAGGATGAATAATCACCCGTCCATCACTTTGAAGAATGATGCTGACAAGTCATATTCTGGTTCTGTGTATCATACACTGAACAAAAATTCTATTGCGGGCTGCCAAAAAGAAGTATTTATAAATAATAAAATATCGTTTTGCTTATTTTAGAGTTATTTTTTCGATCTCGTATTGAATTGGAGGAATCAGAATTCGAATTAAGTTGATAACGCTCGTTTTTGGCAGACCGCAAACGAAAGTTTTATTGAATCAATGACATTTTTTTTCAGTGTAGTTCTGGAAATTAGTTCTGGAATTAGTCCAATATCTAGTTTAAAACAAATAAAAATAGAATTTTTTTCAAAATGTTAGACACTTAATCGGAATTAAAATAGTGGTAGAATAGCGGTTTGAAAAAAATGCAGGGTGCATTCCGATTGGAATTTCATTAATCATCCATTTTTTTCAGAATTTAAAATTTGGAATCAATACATTTATTGGCAGTTAAAGGGTTAAATGTTGGGCTCCTATGTTGGGGGTAAAAATGAAGACTGAAGTAATGGTTATAATTATTGTGTTTATAATTTCACAATCGTATCGATAACGCTGTAGTGTATAACGACTTTTTAGCTAAATTTGTGTCGTTAATATTTTTACATGTATCCAATAAGAATCGGCACTTCTGGGTTACCCGATGTCTGAGAACAAGGTGCAGCGTCCGCGAGAAATGAAATCTGATGCATAAAATATAGACGAATATGTGAAAGTGGAATATATCGTGTCGAGTGTGTGGTTGGCAATGAAAAGGAAAAAGCCGATGATGGCGGTAATATCTTTCGGATAATCCTTCGCCTGGGGATTCAGGTCGAGAATCCTTAATCTTCGATGCGAAAGAAAGTTGACACGAAAAGCGTTGAAAAAGCGAATAGAGTAAGAGGAATACTGGAAATGGTAAAGAGGCCGAACGGGTATCAAAATCGATGAAGAATCGAAATTTTTAGTCGATATGTGTGCCTTATTTAGCGTGTATCGATTTATAGGCCGGACTTGAATTACGCAGCAATATTCCTGTGCCTTATTTGTTTTTTTCAAATCCGAGCGTTATTATTTAAGTACGTAAGCGCATTTTATATATCCAAAAAAATAAAAACGAAATAAAATTAACTATTTATGGGAGAAAGAGTCATACTGAGAAAATTGATTGAATACATAGTTTGCGAAAGCTCTGTATATATCTATTATCTATTATATCTTTATATGTTAAATTATAATAATAGAACGATATGTGAGTGGTAAATTACTATTTATGAATATATTATTGTGACATACGAACTTTTCGTCGAAGTTATATACAAATTGATTTGTCAAATTTATGCAAGATTAAAACATGCTAAATTAATTCTATAAACGTGTATAACAATGTCTATATTTATAAATGTATGTATATTATTTGATTTGATTCGATATATGGCATGCTGATTATTAAAATATTGACAGTTATTCTTTCTCTATCACAGTATATCTCTCTGTTTAGCTATTATTTATATTCGTGAATACTTGAGAATTTTACTATAAGTAAAGTCTATATATATGCATTGATTAGTCTCTATAGAAATACAAATGGCCAAATTATTAAATAATATCTGAAGTAAAAAGTAAATATTTTCCGAAATATATCATTGAAGATATAAAACATTGATGCACACAAACCAGAATGTTACAGTTTTAAATGAGATAGGAATAGAAATAATTATTGCGTTATGCGTTATAAAAAATGCAATAGACAGATATTTTTGAAAAATGATTTACGTGAAATTCCATTTTGAACATACCGATTTCCATTTTAAATGAAATATATGTATAGCAGTGAGAGGCTAAATCAGTTCATATTATATATAGAAAGGTCGGATGTCACTTGTAGGTTAATAGATTTTCACGAAGTGTTTCCAGAAGTTAATTTATTATTGTGCAATGCTGACGCATTTTACGTTCTGGAGTGTACTGATTGAATTTACGAATTTTTTTATGGTAGCATATTACCGAAATTACAAATGAATTACAAACTGGAATAATGCACCATCCTTAAACTTTAATATGGATACTGATATTTCAGTGGTTTGTCAAATAAATTGCATTACGACGAATATTATTCAATTTAACAGAACTGTAAAGTAGATATTCTCATTCATTAATACAAATTGTATGGCATATGTATATTAATTATTCGGTATTTGGTGATTACACATAAATATTGTTTCTGTATTAATATATTCTCGATATTAATTTTAGTAAAGGACTCCATTATTAGGGGGTTAAATATAAGTGCAAAGTTTAATTGAAAATCAAAATGATGTTAATAACGGTCTGCCACATAACATCCGTTGCTATAGATATCAGTGTATTTAAATATTATACTTGTAAACTCGAACTTAGAATTTTAGATGGTACATAATAATCTGCCTCTTAATATTCGCAGATTAAGCGATAATAACAACATAGTGATTCTACTAATAGAGACCATATATTCTCGATCGGAATTTCAATATGAGATTTCATCATTGTCTGTTTCAATAGAATTACAAAATTATAGAGCCATTCAAAACGGTGCTAAGTGGAACTCTCATTCCGGGAGTAATGGGGGTTTGATTACCAAAGTGAATACATTTAGTAGTATAGTAACATATAATATGGAATGCAATGGATTTGCAGCATTGGTATATTCATTAGATCTCCTTGTCTATTGCTGCATCAATAATACAGCAAGAGATTAAATTATCTTGTGCGAGATTATCTAGATTGACCGCAGTTTCATGGCCAATCCGACCACAAATAAATCGATAACAATGCATTTTGTGACTCATGAACTCTTAACGGAAGGACAACTACTATGGACAACTATACAAATAGTCGTTGTGGTATTCATAACAAAAATTGATTTCCCCTCAGAGACAGATGCAGTCGATCTTACATTTTTACAGATATCGAAATGATAAGTGGGATTGGATGATATCTTGAAGCTCTCAAACTCTAATGACTCAAATGCGCTACTTCATACTTATAATTGATTTTTGAGGAATTTACAATAATTAGGACATGGGAGTTTGAGAGGGAGAACCCGTGCAGAAATTAGTTCGGGCACCCGCGATTAAATAAGGGTCCTTTTTAGGTATAAATGTGGCATCCACAATAGAGAATCTATTCTAGAACCCTACTACGCTCAACAGAGGCGGCCACGACAAATTTCGGGGCCTAATCAGGCTTAAATGTGGAACCCTCAATAGGGTCGCCCATATTGAGCCTCTAAAGGATAGTACTTTCAAGCGTGACTAGCTTACTAGGGTCCCTACTACAATTATGGCAATCTAGAAAGGGCCAAGTTGGAGCCCCAACTATATTTCAGCACGGGAAGCGGCAGTTTCTAAGGGAACTTAATAAAGTCGAGGTCTAGTAATAATCAGATTTAAAAATTTTAATTCTTCTGCACGACCACGACAATATTTTTATAATACAACGAAATAATAGGTGCTATATTATGATGGGGAAGCTAGGGAATCAATATTGATAATATTGATCCCCGAACTCGTGTGTCTATTCGAAATTTCAATTGCCTCGAAACAGCGGTTTATCAAGTGATATGTAGACGAGAATCCACTCATAGATTCAGATGTAAATTACGAGATATTCAGCAATGGAAACACGCATTAGTGTATGTCGAAATCATAAGTGGGACTGGACGATATCTTGAAGCCCTCAAACTCTAATGGCTCAAATGCGCCACTTCATACTTATAATTGACTTTTGAGGAATGTACAATAATTAGGACATGGGAGTTTGGAAGGGAGAAGCGGCAGTTTCTAAGGGAAATTAATAAAGTCGAGGTCTAATAATATACAGATTTTCAGATTTTGATTTTCCTGCCCGACCGCGACAATATTTTTATAATACAGGGAAATAATAGGTGCTATATTATGATGGGGAAGCTAGGGAATCAATTGTAATATTGATCCCCGAACTCGTGTGTCTATTCAAACTTTCAATTACCTCGAAACAGCGGTTTATCAAGTTATATGTAGACGAGAATCCACTCATAGACGCAGATGTAAATTACGAGATATTCAGCAATGCAAACACGCATTAGTGTATCTCGAAATCATAAGTGGGATTGGACGATATTTTGAAGCCCTCAAACTCTAATGGCTCAAATGCGCCACTTCATACTTATAATTGACTTTTGAACAATGTACAATAATTAGGACATGGGAGTTTGGAAGGGAGAAGCGGCAGTTTCTAAGGGAAATTAATAAAGTCGAGGTCTAATAATATACAGATTTTCAGATTTTGATTTTCCTGCCCGACCACGACAATATTTTTATAATACAGGGAAATAATAAGTGCTATATTATGATGGGGAAGCTAGGGAATCAATTGTAATATTGATCCCCGAACTCGTGTGTCTATTCGAACTTTCAATTGCCTCGAAACAGCGGTTTATCAAGTGATATGTAGACGAGAATCCACTAATAGACGCAGATGTAAATTACGAGATATTCATCAATGCAAACACGCATTAGTGTATGTCGAAATCATAAGTGGGATTGGACGATATCTTGAAGCCCTCAAACTATAATGGCTCAAATGTGCCACTTCATACTTATAATTGACTTTTGAGGAATTTACAATAATTAGGACATGGGAATTTGGCAGGGAGAAGCGGCAGTTTCTAAGGGAAATTAATAAAGTCGAGGTCTAAAAATAATCAGATTTTCAGATTTTGATTTTCCTGCCCTACCACGACAATCCAATCCCACTTATCATTTATAATACAGGGAAATAATAGGTGCTACATTATGATGGGGAAGGTAGGGAATCAATTGTAATATTGATCCCCGAACTCGTGTGTCTATTCGAACTCTCAATTGCCTCGAAACAGTGGTTTATCAAGTGATATGTAGACGAGAATCCACTCATAGACGCAGATGTAAATTACGAGATATTCATCAATGCAAACACGCATTAGTGTATGTCGAAATCATAAGTGGGATTGGACGATATCTTGAAGCCCTCAAACTATAATGGCTCAAATGTGCCACTTCATACTTATAATTGACTTTTGAGGAATTTACAATAATTAGGACATGGGAATTTGGCAGGGAGAAGCGGCAGTTTCTAAGGGAAATTAATAAAGTCGAGGTCTAAAAATAATCAGATTTTCAGATTTTGATTTTCCTGCCCTACCACGACAATCCAATCCCACTTATCATTTATAATACAGGGAAATAATAGGTGCTACATTATGATGGGGAAGGTAGGGAATCAATTGTAATATTGATCCCCGAACTCGTGTGTCTATTCGAACTCTCAATTGCCTCGAAACAGTGGTTTATCAAGTGATATGTAGACGAGAATCCACTCATAAACGCAGATGTAAATTACGGGATATTCAGCAATGCAAACACGCATTAGTGGATGGAAAAATCTCTTCATTCCAACTCTCCAGTGGATCTCTCCCACGCTCAGGACATTTGAGTACATACTTGAGCCAGTCGAGCCTTCGCGTAGTTGAAAGCTCATTTGGTTGCTATTTAACTGCGCACACAATTGTGAGAGCGAGATAGACACGTAAAGCGAACCGGCGATTTCCGGTTCAACCAAAATTTGCCAGGAATTTTCTCTTGAATACGATCCTGCCATGGATTGAGTGTCGAAGCGCACGTTGCGTGTACGTTCCCGGGTTGTATTTTCACTGATTCAGTGCCATCGTTCAAGCTATTTTCTCTTTTTGACGTTGCATACCGCTTTCAATATACTTTTGATGATAATGGTTTGTAAATGTGAATATTGTGTTCATTATGATTTCCATGGAAGGAGTAATAAAACTCTACATTCCGGAAACGAGTGTGTTGTTTAACCACGTTTAACCGCTGTTCACTTTCGACATACATTGAAACAATACGCTTTTTGTGCGTTAGTAGTAAACTCACATGTGTTGCAGGCAAATTTCAACTTGATTTGTTTCTCTATTTTATGTACGACACATACTGCAGGTTTCTCGTACATCGAAACCTTTCAGAAGGTTCGTTAACCTTCGGAGGATCATTATTTTCGTGTGTCCTCATTTGGACCATGATTATCCAGCGATCCTTAAGTCAGTTGGTTTATAAAACGTAGATACATTCTTATTCAAAAAAAATAAATCAGTGTTATCAAAGTGTAAAAAATATATTAATACAAATCCGCCCTCATTATTTTATTTCCATAAAATACAATGAAGAGTAATTCGAATTAAAAGAATTAGAGAGTAATTCTTGTCGGTTTCAATTATTTTATTCTTCAATGTGGTACGAAATATTTTTTTTAAATTATGCTATGCGATCTTTCGAATTTTTTGTTTGAAGAAATCGTTTAATTCACTACCAGTTTCTTGATGCTCCTCAGAATTTATAAATGTAATAAAGAAATAAAACATCAAAAATACAGAAAAAAAGACTAAGTTTGTTACGGCTTTTTTTATTATTCATTACATAAAAAACATCGCAGCTGGTGAAAGGTCTGCATGAAACCTACTTATCCTTTTAGAATTTACGCTCTTATACACTTAATCCCTCGCACTATAATAACTCCATCCCAAGTGAACGCCGGCGCATCTGACAGCCTGCGGAAGTGTCGGAAGACAGATGATACGTCGTTTCGCATTTCCGTAGAGTGTATATCGCTCCAAAACTTTCGCAGGTATCGTGTACTCGCGAGTTCTAGCTGTCGACATAGCAAAATAATGCTGAACTAACAGGTGAACTTTTTCATTCCTACTCTCGATTTTTATAAAAGATTATACACCGCTATACCGTGAAAATCACTGATAATATTAAAACGCCCAGATGTTCTCCCTTCATACGTTCCATTGTTGATTTCATCAATCATGCTGTCTCAGTGATGAGGATTCATTTCTTCTAGATTCCTATAATGTCTTAACCGAATAAACTATTGTGCATACTACATTGGATGTCGCCTTGTATTTTATACATGTTTTTATTTGCTATCTGGAGTCACCGAAAATACAGTTTTGAATTTCCAATCAACTATACAATATGTAATATATGTCCGCCACAGGAGCAAGATATTGCTTGTGGGTATTCACGAAATTTTTATGAAAAACGATTTCAAGCTGCAAGTATCGTCAATTGGACATTGACGTTTTGATTGTGTGAAAATGATCAATGCATCATTACGATGATATATTCAAAGTGCTTCTAGAAGAAAATGGGCGTCAAGGCCATTGGATGAGAAAGTAAAGTGATTTTTTCTTCAGGATGACGATTGGGTACAAAGTCTTCCCGTGTGGAAATCTGTTGGGGATAAACTGGTTTGAACCTAGCGTCTAGCTAGTTTTTTCTATCAAGTTTTTCTGTAGTTGGACAAGACATAATCTAGCTAGAATACACTGATAGATAGCATATCTATCTAGGATCTATCTAACTTTCATGGCACAGTTTACCTGACCAGAGGCTAGACATAATATAAATAGCATACACGTATAGATGCCCAGGCCATCTAGGATCTATCTAGCTTTCATGGCACAGCTTACCTGACCAGAGGCTAGACATAATATATCTAGCATATACGTATAGATGCCGAGGCCATCTAGTGTC
Organism: Ephialtes manifestator; assembly: GCA_963970395.1. Taxonomy (NCBI): domain Eukaryota; kingdom Metazoa; phylum Arthropoda; class Insecta; order Hymenoptera; family Ichneumonidae; genus Ephialtes; species Ephialtes manifestator. The sequence continues at coordinate 41,241,462 of OZ019968.1, read as the reverse complement.
AATCTAGTTTTACTTGAATATTTGTATTTGGCGCTACGCGGGTATTTTCCGAAACCGGGAGATTCCGATACAGGGTCTAGTCGTGGCACGCTGCGCAGCGAGTTATTATTATGTAGAGTGGCACGTGCATGTTCGTGAAAGGTACCAAAAAATACGTTCTAGAGGATTACGATTTTTTTTTGTTTTGTACGACGCGAAATAATTTATATTTTTTTGTTTTTTTGCGATAGGCCTTATCAAGATATTTGATTATTATTGAAAAAGTGATTACGTACTTTATTAAATACGTTCTAGAGGATTATGATTTTTTTAAATTTGTACGACGCGAAAGAATTTATATATATATTTTTTTTGCGATAGGCCTTGTCGAGATATTTGATTAATTAATGAAAAAGTGATTACGTACGTTATTAAATAGTGTTCCCTGTTTAAATAATGTTAAACAGCTTCTGATATCTGGGTTCAATAGAGAAATCCGGTCTAGCACCTAGTAAATTTTATGCTATAGGATTAACCGATTTCCGTACTGGCTAATCACTAGCTAAGTTTACTGGGCGAATTAATAGAATCTTAGCCAGATTTTAGACAGTTTTTCTGTATAACGACTAGACAGCGAGAAATTACACATAGCGCTCGGATCTAGCTAGTTTTCCGACCTAGATCTTGTACAGAAAATAAGAAAATTAGTCGTTTTCTAGGTGATTGCGAGTTGGAATTTCCACACGGGTTCGTTAGTGTACGATAATTATCCATGTCACGCATGTACAAGGTAACAATGAGATAACGTCGAAGGCCCACTTCACTTTGTGATGGCTACTGCATGCAGAAGACTAGTTTAAAAAAAGCAATAGGGAAGGAAAAGTGTATATATACAGGCGGATGCAACCCTTAACTTTGCACCCTACCGTTCCCGTCCCTTCAGCGAAGCGGACATACCACTTGCTTTGCTCAAGAACATGGAAAAAATACGCGATTCGGTAGTCGCTGCTGTAGCCGAGCACGAGCTAGAACATTGTTTGTTCTTCACTTATTCTTTTTCCTGCTGCTTTCGTTTTCCATCTTTCTCAACCGCACCTGCTCATAGACTTCCTACCCACCTCCGTCCATCGATGGGTTGGGCCTTCGTAAAGAATTCTCTTGTAGACTTTTTATTTTTTTAACGATGTTTTTGCGGAAAGTGTTTGTTAATGAACGATAATTACCCACGTTACAGGTGTACAAGATAACAAGTAGATAAAGTCAAAGCCTTTCTCCATTTTTACGATGGTCGCAGCAAGCAGAACACCATTTTTTAAAAAACCAATGAGGTAGGAAAAGTGTATATACCGGCAGATGCAACCCGTAACCTTGCACACCATTTCCATCACTACATACCACTTACTTTGCTCCGGAGTTTGGAAAAAATACGAGATTCGGTACTCGGTGCGGTAGCTAAGCACCAGCTAGAACATTGTTTCCTTCCCCGGTCGTTCTTCTTCCCACTGCTACGGTTTCCATCTTTCGCAACCGCGCCTGCTCATAGACATCCTCCACCCACCGGTCCGTCGATGGGTTGGGCCCTCATAAAGAATTGTCTTATAGACTTTTTGTTTTTTAAGTGATATTTTTTGCGCAAAGTTCTTGTTAATGAACGATAATTACCCACATCACGTGTGTACAACGTAAGAAGTAGATAAAGTCAAAGCATTCCTCCACTTCTGCGATGGTCGCAGCACGCAGATGACCGGTTAAAATACACTCAGAGAAATCGTAATAGTACAGCCAACTATAAAGTGACAACTATTAATTATTAGTCCATACAACTATTTTCATAGTTACGGTAATCATGAAAATAGTTATGGTAACTATTTGGTAGTTATAGTAATTATTTGATAGTTGTGGCAACTATTCAGAAATTCATCGTACGAACTAAAAATGAATAGTTGTCACTTTATAGTTACTAATATCATCATTTTCTCTCAGTGTAAAAACAATGGTCCGTCGATGGGTTGGGCCCTCGTAAAGAATTCGCTTATCGATTTTTGTTTTTAATTGATGTTCTTACACAAAGTGTTTGTTAATGAACGATAATTATCCACATCACGTGTGTACAAGGTAAGAAGTAGACAAAGTCAAAGCCTTCCTCCACTTTTGCGATGGTTGCAGCACGCAGAGGACCGGTTAAAAAAAACAATGGTCCGTCGATGGGTTGGGCCCTTGTAAAGAAATCGCTAATCGATTTTTATTTTTAAATGATGTTCTTACACAAAGTGTTTGTTAATGAACGATAATTACTTCTGCGATGGTCGCAGCACGCAGAGGACCGGTTAAAATAAAAACAATGTCCGTCGATGGGTTGGGCCCTCGTAAAGAAATAGCTTATCGATTTTTATTTTTAAATGATATTCTTAAACAAAGTATTTGTTAATGAACGATAATTACCCACATCACGTGTGTACAAGGTAAGAAGTATACAAAGTCAAAGCCTTCTTCTACTTTTGCGATGGTCGCAGCACGCAGATGACCGGTTAAAAAAAAACAATGGTCCGTCGATGAGTTGGGCCTTCGGAAAGAAATAGCTTATCGATTTTTGTTTTTAAATGATGTTTTTGCACAAAGTGTTTGTTAATGAACGATAATTATCCACATCACGTGTGTACAAAGTCAAAGCCTTCCTCCACTTTTGCGATGGTCGCAGCACGCAGAGGACCGGTTAAAAAAAACAAAGGTCCGTCGATGGGTTGGGCCCTGGTAAAGCTTATCGATTTTTGTTTTTAATTTATGTTTTTGCACAAAGTGTCTGTTAATGAACGATAATTACCCACGGAATTTTTTCACAATTGTTTAGGATAAAAATTCGTCGATTGTGACTGCTTAATGAATTTACTTAATTTAAATTCGAATTAGGCTTCGGTTTCGCGCGCTTTGAATCAAGCTATCACTGTCTCAGACCCGGGATGTGCTTCGCAAAATTCCATCATTAAAATTGATCGATAAGAGTCGATAAATCATTAATATTAACAATACACGATCACGCCTATAACATATTACGGATAATTACCCACATCACACGTGTACAAGGTAACAAGAAGATAAAATAAAAGCCTCCGTCCACATTTACGATAATTGCAGCTCGCAGAGGACCAGGTAAAAAAAGTAATGGGGAAGGAAAAGTGTATATACCGACGGATGCAATCCTCAACGTTGCATACCGTTCCCTCCCTCCAGGGCGTCGGACACACCATTTGCTTTACTTAGGAGTTTGGAAAAAATACGAGATTCGGTACTCGAGTGCGAGCTACAACATTGTTTCCTTCCTCGGCTATTCTTTTTCCCGCTGCTTCGTTTTCCATCTTTCTCAACCGCAACCCGCTCATAGAGTTCCCCACCCACCGATCCACCGAGGGGTTGGGCCCTCGGAAACTTTTCCTAAGGTCTACAGCACTCTCTTCCTGCTTTTGCTCAACTACTCGTTTTCTTGAACGCTGAGAATTCGCACTATCGCACGTGCACCCTTTCTATTCTGCAGTCTCGTTCCTCTTTCCTTCCCCACTCTTAACTTCCTTCTGTTAGTTCCTCTTCCACTCATTCTTATCCCTCGTGATAGCCGTTCTTCGCTCGTACTCCTACTCTTGGTAAATTTAAGACCGCAAGTGCATTATCGGGTAATTTAGAGGGCGCGCGGGAGAACGAGGATGATAGAAGAATAGTGGGTCTGAAGATGCAGTGAACAAGCTTTCGGTTTGTAAGCGGTGAAGAACATAAGACTATTTTGCGATGGTATCTAGCTGCTGCTTCGAGAAATAAAGCATGTGCAGTCGATATGGCCTTAATTATTCAAAGACGGGTTGATAATAAGCCATAAATCAATATTGCAAGCTTTCCGTCTGAATTCTGAGGTGACACCTAAAAATGAACGACTGTATACCCTTTTTTTTATTTAAACGTCATACATATTTTCGCAATATTTGCACAAACGTAACCATCATCAACGACCGTTTTTAAGGTAGTATGAGCACAAACCTCACGATCACAGAGAAAAGTGATTTTTTACTATGCTATAGAATAGGTTCGGAGGATGCTGTCTGCAAAATTTCAAACCATTTTACCGACCATTTACAATAATAGTTAATGTGCAAAATTGGGAAATTTAGTACATGTTATATACGGAAATTGCCCTGATAACACTTTGAGACCGAAATAACCATTCTTCAAATTCAGACACCTCCGTAAATAAAAGCTCGAAATACCGAGAAAACTGCTACGAACACGTACGTCCCATAAAAAATATATGTTACCGAATATTTCGAATAGATAACATCGATTAAATTGACGAGTTTTCGCGAATCGGCATCAAACTGCCGGAAAACAGTTGACTATAGCGTAGCCACGCGTTCCTTGATTGGCCAAATGGCGGCCGGCTGGACAATCTGAGTCAAATGACACTCTTATTTAAAGTACTACCGTTTTATAAATATACATACCTTATCATCACACACACTTCATAATTTTTCTCTCTTTATATTGTGATTTTTAAAATAGCGAAATGTGTGATACTTCGCTTTTTCCCCATAATAAAAAATATAGACTTTCTATTGACTAGGTACTCCGCTCATACTACCTTAAGTATTCAAACTCAAGTGAAGATTATTGAATAATTATTAATTTAACAGATTTCTAGTGATTGTTAATTAAAAAATCAGCCTGTGTAAAAAATAACCGAATTGATAGCTCGAGCGAAAAATCTCAATTGATTCTATGCAAAAAGCGTGTTTTATTTCCTCTATCGTTAAAAAAATATCGCACGAAAAATGTTGTATTGATTGTTTGTAAAAGTGTACAAATAACCAAAGAGAAATTCCCAGAATCAAATATAACGAATTGTGGAAGAAGTTCCATTATTTTCAAATCATTTTTGCTATGTTTCATGTTTTTTTTTTCTTTTTTACGAAACGCATAATAAAATTTACATCCGTTTCGAGGAATTTATTTGCATGCTCAAAAAAAGTAACGAACAACGAATCGCATGGATTTTTTTAATACTCATTGTAGGTATCGATAAAAAAAAGCATTTCTTTTCTATCTTTCACGTGATGGAAGGATGATTATTATTTGAGCTTCAGACTAACTGAAAAAATAAAAATAAAAAAACTACACAATCGCAAATAATTAAAATTAACATCGTCTATTCTCAAATAAAATGCTTATATCCAAATATTCTGATTCAAGTTGAATTATTGATAAAGAGCTCTATAGAAACAGAGAGAAAGTAACGAGTGAAAGAGAACCGTAACTGAATGCACCGGGAAAGCAGGGTACATGGGGGGAGCGAGAGAAACGCGTGAATGCATGGAAACGACCGCTAGAGCCCAAAGAGCGGGTTAATTCTACCTGAAAACACCAAAAGCGCTTTATCCCGCGGTGGGTCATTTCGATAACCGCGGCGTGACGTCAGTGCGCAGCGGTTTGGAGGGGCTATATTCTCCGTATCTATACATGCAATGCGTGCAGCAAGAGGGCAAACATCATATACGTGCGTTTAGATAGATACCAACAGTGTGCACGAAACACGCGCGCTCCACACACCACAGACACATTTCGCAATCTCTCGCATGGCATCTCTTATCAGTAGTCGCTGGACATAAACTATCGTCCTCTGCCAGCTGGATTTTGGTTCGCGGCAATCGTTGCGCCTATGCACACAATCACCGTTACGCTTTTTGCCTACGCGCGTTGTTGTACACATATAGATTGGCCGTGGCTGCAGCATCAGGCCGAGCTCCCCTCATTTTCGTGACGGATTAACGCGTTACGGTCAATAAATGATGCTAATAGGTCGTAGATAAATAAATAAACCGAGTGTTGAAGAGAGATAGAATTTGGAAAAAGTAGGATGAGGTTGGATGGCTGACTCTGGAACGCCATTAAAATGCTTAACAAATATTGTCAGATCGGCTTTCCTCTCATTCTGCCATTCATGCTCTAAACCCCAATTAACGCAGGTTTATATAGTTATGTATTGTACCACGAAGAATCGCTTGTACAAATCATCATCAACATCGAAAGAGTTAATCTCCTTTACGTTACGATCGTATTTTATGACATTTCGATGATCTTTTTAATGATACTAGAAAGACCAGGTGCTCTGCTGTTCACCACCATTTTCAATAGATGCTATACCGCTCCTTTGAAAAAAGTATGAGCTTTTTTTACATTGAACTAGGGTTAAGCGGACTCGGGGACTTAACCGCTTAAGCGCTTAAGCGCCCGAGTCTCTTTATATAGGTTTTGACATTTGACACAAAAAAAAAAAAAAAAAAAATGAATGCATGATCGTTGTTCCGATCGCAGTGTGACTGACTGACGACACCGCCGACCAATCACAGCACGAATAAAGCGAGAACAATTACTGCGACATTTTCGAGATTTTCGAAATATCTCGAGCCACCAACTTTTTAGAATAGGATTTACGTAACAGTTGCTAACTTTTATTAATACGATTAACAAATCGCAGAGATATTTTTATGAAATATAAATAGCAGTTGATATAGCAGAACTCTTTAAATATACGATTACCCAAAAAAATCGGGTCGGACAGCCTATTTTTGTTATTACATACATAATCGAAAAATGGTTGTTGCCAATTAATTGATACGTTTCGGAAACTACAAGCTTTAGATTCAACATTTTACGAGGATCCATTCTGAAGGTTGATATTGATTATAGTCATTTCATAAATTAATTTTTTCTCGACCGATCAATAAATGCTTGAATCTGGCGATGCTCTTAATCGTCCGAGCGTTGGTCCGGTTATTTATTACGCAATCATCTGTACAATTGAGCGGATTTTCAACGTATTATGAATACGTCAAGAGTGCCGAAAATGTATTATTGAATCGATGACGAGTGCCGAGTCACTTGAGTCACGGAAGTTCCTTAACTCTGAAACAAATCTAGTCGAACGAATATCAAAAAGTTTTCCAATGGTAATCGCTTGACTTTAGATTCAACATTTTACGAGGATCCATTCTGAAGGTTGATATTGATTATAGTCATTTCATAAATTAATCTTTTCTCGACCGATCAATAAATGCTTGAATCTGGCGATGCTCTTAATCGTCCGAGCGTTGGTCCGGTTATTTATTTAGTAGATTTTCAACGTATAACGAATACGTCAAGAATGCCTAAAATGTATTATTGAATCGATGACGAGTGCAGAGTCACTTGAGTCACGGAAGTTCCTTAACTCTGAAACAAATCAGCGACGCGCTTACTGGCACGTCGTTTTCCCGAAAAGAGAAACAAGTCCCTAGAGCCCGTTATAGTATCGGTGATCGTAGTAGTATAACGTCGATGCGGGGGAAAAAACATCGGCTAACAAACTGCGATCCTTTTTCTAACCAATTTTTTTTCCTCTCTCAACAGGCCGCCTTATTCCTGTCCACTTGAAGCCTCACTCACACCTATGTCACATTCTCTCATGTCGCTTTTCCTCCCGAAGCGTTTGTGTTCCGTCAGTCAGCGTATTTGTTCACGATTTTCCAGATACGTGTGTATATAGGTGTGTCTTTTCTCTATATACGTAGCCTCCGGCCTGACCTAGCACATCACGAGACCCAACCGCAGCCGCCCCATCTCCTGCCTCTCCCTTAGATTGACTTTGATCGAGTTAGCTCACCGCGATTTTTATCCCCAATTTACGAACTCTCTATTTTCTCATCCCCCTCAGCTCTTTCTCTCTCCAGACAACGATGCCAGAATCGTGCAATCTCTTTCGCCATGTGCCACTAAAAAAATATCGATAGAAGAGAACAAAAAACAAAAAAAATAACAAAAACTGTTCTAAAACTTAAGCGTGTTGAAGTAATAAAATAAAGTGCGGAAGTAGCGAAAGTGAGAGGGACAGAGAGAAGAGAATCGAAAATGGGGCGACGATGGCTCGTGTGATTCACGCGTACAATGCCTCACGGGAACGAATAAAGGGCGCCGAAATGATCGAACGTTAGATACTAGAGCTCGGGAGTTGTTGGCTTCTCATGTAAACTGCTCACTGCCACCGCAGAACGGCTATTGCAGCCCCTTATTCTTATACTTTTTTAATAACGAGCGTCACGCAGCTACTGAGTCTAAACGCGCCGCTATATAACAGCGACAAAAAAAAAACCTGCTGTCGGCCCAACTATACAGCGACACTACTTTCTTTCCACGACTTTTTTTTTTCTCCCATCATAGCGTAGAGCTCGTTCGTTTATCCACTTACTTACTCTCCCCTCGATTCTGGCTGCACACGATTATAGACTGACGAGAGAAACGCATGAGAGAGAAAACTACACAGCGAAGTGGTGTGGAGAACGATCATGTGAGGGGTGAGTTCACAGTACGGGCAAGCCATGTGCAAAGAGCCGGAGGTAACCGTGCTCTGCAAGCTTGTGGGCTGCTGCTGACTACGACTATATAGTGTAGTACGGCGATCGATTATTCGTGTTGGATCGGTGGAACCGTAGCGAGTCCGCTAGCCTCGGCTTATCGTTATACGTCGACGGGGCCCTTACGTGTATCGCGACAACGTCCAACCTGGACGCGGTCATCGATCAAGTCTACAGCTCTTGCTGGTTCGCTTTCTCGAGCGTACACATATATGTCTGTAACGATATATAGGAAAGGGACGAGAGAATCGGGGTTAGTATGCGGAATGGCTTCGTAGGACGATGCGGGAATTGTGCTGATCCGCTTCAGACTATGGGCCAAAAGCACGGGACGGGACAGCGTCCTCGTAGTCGTCATCCTACCACACAGGAAACTCCAAGTCAATTCTCTATCGAGGTAGAGCATTTTGCGATCGTTAAGGGAATGCGACGATGTGCGGTTATACTCTGCACGAGCTGCCATACACCTGATGCAAGCAAATGGTTTATACAGAACGTACTTGTATGTATATCCATACTATACAACAGGGTTGCTATACAATTAGCGTACCCCTTGGTCCTTCTCTACAGTTCAGAGGCTAGTTCTTCATTGTCGAAGGTCGTTGATCGTAATGGGCCTGTGGAAAAATAACTGTGGGATGGAAAAAATATACTGCAGGTCACGTGTGGTATGTATGGGCTCGCAATAGCTCGATGTCACGGCTGTTAGGCGCGCACCCGACCACACTTCAGCCGCAGTAGATACACCACGTTATGCTTAGACACACCGCTCGGTCACAGTGACTATACGGCTTCGGTGGTTGATATACGTATATGGGTATATAACACCGTATTTCTAGCATGTGTATTATATAGTTACACTTCGATAATTCCGAATTCAAGCATGGAATACGGGAGAGACGATCGTTTCGCCGGTACACAATGGACCACCTATGTAACCACGGGTTGTATTTCGCCATAGCCTCGACAATCATTGTACGTACTGTTTCGTCGTGACTATCCCACGAAATAGCCGAGTATCCGAGCGTATTCCGCGCAGTACTCTCTGGCCGATAGTTCCCTCAGAGAAACTATATCGTCTCTCGTTCGCGAATAGTATAACCGTAGACCAGAATTCTCATAAATAAGTTATTTCCCTCGGGTGAGATCATTGCGATCTCCACTCCGGGCCGTCTAGCACGGCTCTGCGTACCTTACACTTGAGAACTATGTATTATACGAAGCTGAGAATTGTATACGGATTCACGGTTGGGTGGTCTGTGATGCGAATTCTGTATCCTTCCAACATTCCGCGATGCACGTAGATCTCTGCTACTGTGAATACCGTATATTTACTGCAATACAGCGGTAACGCGTTATATGCCTTATAAGCTTCAACTCTCGTCTCTTCTCCGAGCTAGTCGAACGAATATCAAAAAGTTTTCCAATGGTAATCGCTCGACTTCAGATTCAACATTTTACGAGGATCCATTCTGAAGGTCCCCTGTAAAAACTCCTCTTTCTCGTCGAGCAGGAAAGATTCACTCGATTTTACACCCTAAATTCTCTGTTCGGGATCCCGCATGATAATCGCGAGAGCTTTATACCCTTCCTGCCTCATATTACTTACACGGAGAGAAGGGTCTGGAAAAAGTACCATAATTCTTGTATATCCACGAATTTTTCCCGAAGGTATAGCATTTTTTAACCAGATTTTTCATCCCTTGTATTTTTTGTTGTATTTATCATCCGGAAGATTAAGCCAGGTGCATGCAACCATGTACATGACCGCATCTTTCAGTTATTTTTGGGTTTAGAATCGGTGCATGATTTTTATTATTTATGATATTAAAATTAAGCAACGTCACTGCAAATAAATAATTAACAGTGAAGATACTCATCGATTTAATGATTACATTAACTACGTTGTAGTTACTGTAACGAATTCTATAGTTGGCGTAACATAATGTCGTCGTTACTTTAACAGTGAACATATAATTTAATACAATCTTAGCTATTTTCTTATAGATCGTGCAACTTTATTATTATTGTTGCAATGACCATTTCAAACTTGTTGAATAATTTCTCAACGACTACTATACTTATGGTGATATTTTCTGTGAATAGTACCTCGCATCTGTCGCTAAATTTTCAAAATAATATACTTTTTGTTACGAAACTATTGCATTGACTATAAATAATTAGTACAAATATCTTTTTAAAAATGGCCGAGGTTGTATTTTACTACAAATTTATAGTTACTAAACGGAAAGAAATGTTTGGTTGTGGCAACTACGTTTTCAATTTGCTGTACACAATGTCTAAAAAATTAGTTGCCTCAACCATATCGAATAGTAACCTCAACTATTCACGATTAGTTCTCGCGAGATTAATTAGGTTAACTAATCCAATAGTTGGAACTACCATTCGAATCGTCGGTATTACCATTCGAATCGTTGATACTACCATTTGAGTTGTAAGGAAAATAGAATAATCGATTGGTTGTGCCAACACATTTCTTGGTTATGGCAACTAATCTTTTTTTTCCGTGTAGTATCTCTTTTTTCTCTGAGTGTGTGTACCTTCGGATAGATTCTCATATTAAGTACTATTGATCTTGGGAAATACTTTAATGTATAACGTATTAGCAAATAATTGAGGAGGAACCAAATTCCCTGAGTTTCTGATGTTCATACAATAAAGAGTTGTTACAAATGTGATACAATAAGACATAGAGAAAAACTGACAGTGACTATCACTTTGTGAAGTTTTCTACAAAAAGGAATGTAAGTGAAAAAGAAATGAAACGCATATGTAGAAACCTGAAACAGGTATATAATATACAACCCAAGAAAAAGTAATCAGTAAAATCAATTATAGTACAATCATTTCTATTTAATTTTAACTTTGAATGATTAGAACGTTGTGATCACGATATGCGAAATCATCTATTTTTATGTTTTCTCATTATTAATTAAGTCAGGAGAAAAGGCAAATGAAACGGTGGTAATTACTTAATGTACTTTTGTTACATGTGATCGAATTGATTTCATACGCGTGGGTAAAGCTTGTTTGACTTCAGTCGAGAAGGAAATGAAGAGGAAACGCTGTACAATGAAAATCCGTGGGCTACAGGCGGTTGGTTCTTGTGGACTCGTCCATTCCACCGATAATTTTCTTGTTTCTTTTCCGTGCTTCGCACGAGGAATCTATCGTGATTCCGTTTCTTCGCAGCGCGCCGGACAATTCCGTGCACGTCTTGGGAAGGAACCTCGTTGCCCTGTGCCAAAAGAAGAACAAATAGAGAAGTTGGCACAGAGTGAAGATGGGCAAGAGGGGGCGAGGTCAGAGAGGAAAGAAGTGACTGTCGAGAGCCGAAAGACCAAGAGTAGGCTAAAGAAGGTAGGGGGTAGTGGACTGTTGGAGTTGTGGCCAAGGGGCAACGAGTGTGTGTGTGTGTGTTTGTGTGTTTGTGTGGGAGAAAGACCCACATACTTACGTGAACAGATAAAACGAGGAAGGAAGAGAGAAAAGGGGTGGAAAAATAGGGAAGAGACACGACGGTAGAACGTCGGTACGAAGACAAATGATGATTGCGACAAACTTCCTAAGGAGCGTGTATACACGTGTGTTGTATATACACGATATATGTGGGTATGCTATTGTGCCGAGTGGGATAGTGAGCGAGAAAGAGCATTCGAGTTCTGGTTCAGGTACAGCAAGTAGAAAAGAACAGTGAACTATTGAACAATTTTACCGAGCCAGAGAAGAAGCAGCAAAGAATAAGAAGAAGAGGAAAAAGCCAGGCGTGCAATCTTTACTTCATGGCTCAGGCGAGTCGTTCTTATACGACCCCTGCAAGCAGAACGCCAGTATCGCAAGCACGCAGCCGTTTCTTGCATGCTTGTAACATACAACACATAATACTTACATTCTCTCGTTACATCTTTCGCCACCTAAGCTCCCCATATACATCAACAAATGTGCAGACACATTTAACACCGTGTTAGAGTTTCTCGCGCTTCTCATTCGGTGGCGTGTTGATCGTTGAATCTAGGATGTGTCTCGTTGACACGAGACTGTGAAAAGAAGAAAGAAAGTATCCCTTCCGGAAATCACCTTCCGCCTCATCGTGGAAACCCCTGCGGCGTTAGCTTTCGAGAATGCTTCACATGGACCCCACGTTGTTTTCCGGAAGACGTAAACGCGTAAACGCGCGTGGTGAGTGTAACGTAGATATATAGTAATGCGTACGGCATGTACTCGGCGTAGCTGCGTGCTCTTTGAGTATAAGTTTTGTCACTGGTGGAGTCCTCCACATTCGTTTCTCCCTCGCGTGTACATGTCGCACCGTCTTTCTTTTCAAGGGCTTCCTGCGATCTGCACTCCAGTATATATAGTCAGATATATGTATACATTTTCACGAAACGAGTAACGTGCTGTGCCTCGCTTTCATATGTACTTCTTATTAGCATAGGCCTCGGGGCTATCCACTCGAGACTCTGAACCTACGCGACTTTGCTTCCACCCTTCTATTTCGTGCCTCTCATTCTCCCGTCTGCCACCACGTACGAATAGTTATATATATATACATATATATAAGTTCGTCGTTTCAGCATTCACATCCTCGTTTTTAGCTTCAGGGATTTTACGGTGTCATTTAAGCCCCTGAGCGATGGAAATATTTGTGTTTTGTGTATAGTACATACGATGTTATATGTAGCGGGAGATCTCAATTCCGTCGAGACACGTCCCTCCATCTACAGCTTGTTTGTAGACTCTCACGTATCCTGTGATACGACGTACGCGTCTGGATTCTCGTTGTCTTTGGGAATTTCGATAAAACACAAGACCCTTTTCACGCACATTTTGGACGTGGGAATATTTCGAGAGGTTTGTAAGTAAGTGAGTTCATGTTATTGATGCAATAGTCTGGTGGCTTATGTCTTCTTCATAACTGCTGTGCTATCAGACTAGGCTTTCTCAGTTCTGACACATCTTACGTCACAACCACCATGCCAGCTCGACTTCCACCCTTTCGGACTCTCTCGGGAGATCATAACTATTACGTTCGGATACTATAATATCTTATAGTATACGCCTTGCCGAACCTCGTGACGTAGGCCAGAGGTTACGGCACTCTCGGGACTCCGGTTAATGCGTCTTCCAGAAGGATGAGGTGAGCATAGGCTACGACGACGTAGCCCATTGATATATATACTATATACAGCTGAAGTTCATATACAGATGAAAAATATAGTAATTTATGACATGACACAAGTAGCTGTCTCAAAACTCCACATCACTAGGATAGAAAATTATCAAAGTAACCTTAAAACGTGTTTTCGTTTTTAAGACACCGAAATGATACTGATGATTGAAAACTGAACATATAAGGACAAGTTATTGGCGGGATATTTGTTAAGATACTGGCTATCGAGAATATTCTTGCCAAGTATATTTGTTATATTAGCTGTTTTGCTAGAAATGGCTAGTAAAACTGATATAGGATTGGTTAAATCGGTTATCAGTGCTGGGATAGCGTCTCTAAACGAAACTTGGCAGCCGAAAATGCACCAGTTTTGTTTTGTGTGTCGTTGCCCGCATACGATACTGTATACTGTCATTCGCACATATGGCCTCAGAAAAGTGTGCCGTATGTGTATAGTACAATATGTATAGTCTATAAAGTACGTAGATAAGTACACTATGCCTATACCTCTACGACTTGGAATTGTGTGTCTTTCTCTGTCACGGTCGCGACTAGCATTCACGGCATGCGATATCGCCGGCTCTTCGTTTTCCACCAATGGAAGTAAAAGAATATAGTAACCTACTGGCAGCACACCTCTACCTTTCTCGGTCCGGAATCCCTCTCACGTACTGCTGATTTCATAATTTCGGCATCTTGCCAGAACCATCTCTCTTCCTCTTCTCCTTCCTCCATTCTGCCGCATCCTCCGCCGTCCTTCGTACTGATGCTTCTTCCCTCGTCGCGGGTACGTGACCAAACCTTTTCCTGAAATCGAGATCGACTCGAATATCGGCCGAGGCTCTTACTCTTCCTGTCTTCCTCTCGGTCGTACACTTCGATATTATAGCTAGTCGCACATGTGTTGCATTCAGGACGGCTTATTAAGTTAGAAAATGAGATCTAACTATCCAGTTTGATACCTCTTGCAGACTTAACATTTTTAGCGGCCACTAGCCCGCAGTGCGAGAATATACTTTACTTCTCTCCGATAGTGTCTGAATTAGCGTAGGATATAAAAAAAATATCTATATTTACAAATATAAACTTACAAAGTATTGGGAAATTTTCTATTTTTCGCATGATATGTCTGTCCTCATGAGAGACATAGTCGTGAAGTAAATTACGAAGATGTGACATTTGGTCCGATTCTCCGGTCCACTTAAAATTTAATAATTATTCATTACATCGCATTCCTTTTTTTTCGTTTTATCTTGCTTTAAGATTTCATTCTTTAACAATTTTTCTTCATCCTCGTGACGATGTATATCATAACGACTAATTTTCCTCTGACAACCACATCGATGCAAGGCTTTTTCGAGAAGCTTAATAAAAAAAAGCGCCATTGTAAAGTTTCATCCATCAGAAAATATGGATTACAACTGGAGAGGGCATGTGAAAATTATCTCGAGTTTAATTAACAAGAGGGCGGTATGAACATGGAACACTGCTGCAAAACAATACCGTACATGCGACCAAACCTTTTCCTGAAATCGAGATCGACTCGAATATCGGCCGAGGCTCTTACTCTTCCTGTCTTCCTCCCGGTCGTACACTTCGATATTATAGCTAGTCGCACATGTGTTGCATTCAGGACGGCTTATTAAGTTAGAAAATGAGATCTAACTGTCCAGTTTGATACCTCTTGCAGACTTAACATTTTTAGCGGTCACTAGCCCGCAGTGCGAAAATATACTTTACTTCGCTTCGATAGTGTCTGAATTAGCGTAGGATATCAAAAAATATCTATATTTACATATATAAACTTACAAAGTATTGGGAAATTTTCTATTTTTCGCATGATATGTCTGTCCTCATGAGAGACATAGTCGTGAAGTAAATTACGAAGATGTGACATGTGGCCCGATTCTCTGGTCCACTTAAAATTTAATAATTATTCATTACATCGCATTCCTTTTTTATCGTTTTATCTTGCTTTAAGATTTCATTCTTTAACAATTTTTCTTCATCCTCGTGACGATGTACATCATAACGACTAATTTTCCTCTGACAGCCATATCGATGCAAGGCTTTTTCGAGAAGCTTAATAAAAAAACGCCATTGTAAAGTTTCATCCATCAGAAAATATGGATTACAACTGGAGAGTGCATGTGACAATTATCTCGAGTTTAATTAACGAGAGGGCGGTATAAACATGGAACACTGCTGCGAAACAATACCGTACATGCGACCAAACCTTTTCCTGAAATCGAGATCGACTCGAATATCGGCCGAGGCTCTTCCTGTCTTCCTCTCGGTCGTACACTTCGATATTATAGCTAGTCGCACATGTGTTGCATTCAGGACAGCTTATTAAGTTAGAAAATGAGATCTAACTATCCAGTTTGATACCTCTTGCAGACTTAACATTTTTAGCGGCCGCTAGCCCGCAGTGCGAAAATATACTTTACTTCTCTCCGATAGTGTCTGAATTAGCGTAGGATATAAAAAAAATATCTATATTTACAAATATAAACTTACAAAGTATTGGGAAATTTTCTATTTTTCGCATGATATGTCTGTCCTCATGAGAGACATAGTCGTGAAGTAAATTACGAAGATGTGACATTTGGTCCGATTCTCCGGTCCACTTAAAATTTAATAATTATTCATTACATCGCATTCCTTTTTTCGTTTTGTCTTGCTTTAAGATTTCATTCTTTAACAATTTTTCTTCATCCTCGTGACGATGTACATCATAACGACTAATTTTCTCTGACAATCATATCGATGTAAGACTTTTTCGAGAAGCTTAATAAAAAAAAACGCCATTGTAAAGTTTCATCCATCAGAAAATATGGATTACAACTGGAGAGTGCATGTGACAATTATCTCGAGTTTAATTAACAAGAGGGCGGTATGAACATGGAACACTGCTGCGAAACAATACCGTACATGCGACCAAACCTTTTCCTGAAATCGAGATCGACGCGAATATCGGCCGAGGCTCTTACTCTTCCTGTCTTCTTCTCGGTCGTACACTTCGATATTATAGCTAGTCGTACATGTGTTGCATTCAGGACGGCTTATTAAGTTATAAAATGAAATCTAACTATCCAGTTTGACACCTCTTGCAGACTTAACATTTTTAGCGGCCGCTAGCCCGCAGTGCGAAAATATACTTTACTTCTCTCCGATAGTGTCTGAATTAGCGTAGGATATAAAAAAAATATCTATATTTACAAATATAAACTTACAAAGTATTGCGAAATTTTCTATTTTTCGCATGATATGTCTGTCCTCATGAGAGACATAGTCGTGAAGTAAATTACGAAGATGTGACATTTGGTCCGATTCTCCGGTCCACTTAAAATTTAATAATTATTCATTACATCGCATTCCTTTTTTTCGTTTTGTCTTGCTTTAAGATTTTATTCGTTAACAATTTTTCTTCATCCTCGTGACGATGTACATCATAACGACTAATTTCCCTCTGACAACCACATCGATGCAGGGCTTTTTCGAGAAGCTTAATAAAAAAAAAACGCCATTGTAAAGTTTCATCCATCAGAAAATGTGGATTACAACTGGAGAGTGCATGTGACAATTATCTCGTGTTTAATTAACAAGAGGGCGGTATGAACATGGAACACTGCTACGAAACAATACCGTACATACGACCAAACCTTTTCCTGAAATCGAGATTGACTCGAATATCGGCCGAGGCTCTTACTCTTCCTGTCTTCCTCTCGGTCGTACACTTCGATATTATAGCTAGTCGCACATGTGTTGCATTCAGGACGGCTTATTAAGTTAGAAGATGAGATCTAACTATCCAGTTTGATACCTCTTGCAGACTTAACATTTTTAGCGGCCACTAGCCCGCAGTGCGAAAATATACTTTACTTCGCTCCGATAGTGTCTGAATTAGCGTAGGATATAAAAAATATCTATATTTACAAATGTAAACTTACAAAGTATTGGGAAATTTTCTAATTTTCGCATGATATGTCTGTCCTCATGAGAAACATAGTCGTGAAGTAAATTACGAAGAAGTGACATTTGGCCCGACTCTCCGGTCCACTTAAAATTTAATAACTATTCATTACATCGCATTCCTTTTTTTCGTTTTATCTTGCTTTAAGATTTTATTCTTTAACAATTTTTCTTCATCCTCGTGACGATGTCACGACATCATAATGACTAATTTTCCTCTGACAACCACATCGATGCAAGGCTTTTCCGAGAAGCTTAATAAAAAAAAAACGCCATTGTAAAGTTTCATCCATCAGAAAATATGGATTACAACTGGAGAGTGCATGTGACAATTATCTCGAGTTTAATTAACAAGAGGGCGGTATGAACATGGAAAACTGCTGCGACACAATACCGTACATGCACATATCGTGGACACCGGTATCGCATTAGACTCATAGTGAGTTTATTATCATAGTGTATTATACGCTCTTGCGATCCTATATCTAATAGGTACACAAGATTTTCCGAAAGCTCTATAAAAACACGTATCATAATGTGCAAATGCATATCCAAATGCATCAGCATAGTAATTTCTTTATTACTATTTATTATGTCGAGTTATATGGTTATAGTTATATGTTCTCTTTGCTGCCGACTAGCATAGCACTGGAGAGTGTTTGAATGAGAGTGAATCAGGCAACGTTGTCACAGGTTTATGATGTCGAGGGAGAGGAAAAACAATACGACCTCAAACTCGCAGGCATTCGTTCTCGCATTTCCTTGTTTGCTCGCTCAATAACTCTCTTTCTCGCTCACCTCCATTCCAACGTGATATCGTGTCTGATGTACACTTTTTCATCATCAGGATTGTAAAAAAGAAAATATATATATATATATAATTCTGCGGAGCTTTCGGAGCACAGAGGGACAGGAACAAAGGGTAATTAATGAGAAACGAGCAGCCTGAGTGTGATATCCATGGGCTGATGGGAAATAGAAGGGTGAAATTGGTATAGTCCGATCCACAGCACTGCCAACAACAGTGTTGGATACCGGCAGCACCATCATTAACGTTACTCCCCTTCCCCGATCTCTTATTCCGCTATACCTATAGCTTTATCTGTTTGGTGTCGTTCTCGTGGAGCTCCGACGAGAACGATACTCAATACAACGACGCATGATTAATGGTGAGCAATATGCCTGTCGGTAGTTTCCCCACTGGCTTTACATAGGTGGCAAAGTCGGCTATGTTAGCAGAGCTTGTGCTCGTGGATATACCACGTGAGTGAGTGAGGATCACCAGGTGACTAGTCAGTAGTAACAGAAGAATGGATAGATGGATCGGGTAACCTGAAGCTCTGGATTCTGGAGGTCCAGGCACATACGATGCTACGGAAAAGCCCGGGACCTTGCTTCGTAATCTCGTAGGTACACGTCTGTGTAAAGTTTGTCTCTGTGTAGTGTCTTAATTCAATAGTTTGCAGAATGCTCCGTCAGACGTTACAAACACATACCTCGCGCCAAATGTCGACGTTGAGCGCCACGATAGCTCCGTTGTCTCCCAAGAATGCTCAGTGGAATCCCTGAATCCTGTCGGTCAGATTGCCGCGGAGAAATGTTCGATATATATCATCCTAGTCCTACTATGGCACGCAATAGGTAGCACTGCAGTGCTGATCGGTACATCCGACGTCATCCCCTGCCGCGTGAGAGAAAGGGACACTCAGCTGGAGATACAACTCACCCTTGACTTTATGTTGCCTGGTGCTTCTGTTCCTAACTCTCTCTCTCTCTCTCTCTCTGTGTGTGCTTTGCTATCCGAGAGTGCTGAGAGTATTTCAGTCAGTAAGCTCCAAGGCCTCTGTATACAATCTCTCGGTCAGGGTTTCACAATCCCAAGGAACGCTTCGATTCACCTCAATCGCGTAGCTTCGTGCTATCGATATTGCGCTCTTAGGCCGAGAGCTATGCAGTCTGGTGACTGATGCAGAGTAAATGCGAAGACAAAGGGTGACTCCATTAGAGACAGCTCAGTGATGCTGTAAAAGAAAGTTCATGGTGAACTTACCGAACATTACGGAAGGCGAATGAAAAATTCTTGTCGTTTTAAATGTGAAACAATGTGAAACTATTAGACGCTGATGTCTCTTATACGATATTCCTTGTTACAGGTGAATGAACTCAAACCATCGTGTTCTATTCAGAAACTAACATCCCATCTAGTCACCCTCCGCTAAACGCAGTTGTTGCTAGTTTTTTTCATACCTGCAATCCAGCCTCCATTATTATCCTCCTAATCCAGGGATGCTTCGTGTGTGTATATTCCATAAAGACCATAAAGACCCTGCGCGACAACTCAGTCCGAAAAATCCCGAGGCTAATCGAGCTTGCTAAGCAACAGACCCCGTGATCTCCGATCCAACATTATACATAGAGCTTTAGTCGGGGCATAAGATTTTTGTTACGAGACATAACAGTCGGAAGAAGGTTATTATCCGGCCATCTTCGTCTAGAAATGAGATCCGGAACTTCTTCTGTTCTTGTGTGACTCTTCGAGCATCCTTCTCCCTTCTTTCCTACCTTCTTAACCGTCTCCTTTTTCCTCTTACTAGATATATCCTCATGTTTTGTTTCGTCCACCTTCCCCATCTTCCGTCTTTCTCAGAAACACAGAGATGTACCTTCAGCCTGAAGCTTGTACTGCACAGCAAGGTCTTCTCAAAGTTTTCTTTCTTGAACCATGGGGTTCGCAGTAATCCGAAATAAAGATACAAAGATCTTTGCAGAGGGTGGACCTCGGAACGAGGAGGGTTAGAGCAACTTCTGTGATGATAAGCCCCATCGCACACAGTATACATAGTGGGCAAACATAGTAATACTGTACAAGCACCCTACTGTCTCTATATTATTCCATGTATACGAGAAACGAGAACCCACGGAAAGCTAGTTTTATGCGAATCTTCCTCACCAATCTCAGCGTACTCGCACAATCATTACCTGAGCGCTCTTCTGCCTTTGTATGTCCATCATTTCTCATACATCATGCATAATGTGGAACTGACATAATGACAAATGGAAAAATTTGTTCCTCATTCGACAAAGTTCCTATTTTCCGATAATGTTCGCTAGTTAGAGAGACATTGTTATTTCTTCGTGACTGCAGTAGAATGAAATCCTCACGGCACTGCTTCTACGATGGCTACAGAGGATTCATGGCTCATCAGTTTCCTGTGATCCGGCAAATCAGCGAGGAGCTGAGGGAATTATCGAGTTAAAAGAGAGCAGGGCAAACGAATAAGTTGCGTAACTGTGGGGAAATTAGGCTGCTATAGCAGTTAGAAAGGTTGAGGGCAGAACGATGAAACTGGGATCGTTTTGTTTCGAGGAGAAGCGAACGTGGTGATGTTTGTTGAAAATGGGTGGGACAGGCAGAGACTGTGTGCGGTACCACACGGATACACGGGGGTTTAATGAAATTCATTACGGTCTTGCAGTGTGCCGTTTTCGACTTTGTCGTTCTCTTGGCCGAGGTGGAGTGGGCCAGCAGTATTAGTTTACGAGGTATATATACTACGGTGCTACAGAAAGGTCTCATTTACTGAGATAGAATGTACGGAGGTAGAATACAAATAGCACGCGACATTGAACTTTGGTACTTGAGCTACAATATAGGGCTTTAGGTATGATAAAATTGTATACAACTGAAAAAAAGAAATATTTAAAGTGCCTAGAACTGAAAAGAAATTCTGTGGGATTTTTCCGAGGATAATAAAAACTTTCCATTCTTGAAAACTCCAACTCCTTGTGGTTAATTACGAGGCAAGTCTCTCCAAGTTACTGCAATCTTGCTGATTCTTGTCCTCACAACAAGAGAATTTTATCAAAGCTACAACTAGTACATTCCAGTGGAAATGACTGTAATGAAGGAAACAAGGGTGGGGTTTTTTTTTCGTTTGATACACAAATTCTGTGGCGCATATGCCGTGTTGGCCGCGTAGCGAAGGATTTATTTTTTTAACCGAGTACATAAGACCAACGGAGTGGCGTCGGAGCCTCGCATTGGCGAGGTCAAAGTCGATACCGAGCACGCGAGCTTGGCATTACGGCGTAAACGCGGGAACTCGGTAGAGGATGGCCGTGCGAGCTATACGAGCAGCACGTTTCTTTGAACGTAACTTCCGACGGAAACGGCCCCTCGCGCGGTCAGCTCCCCCGTTCATTCTTCGTGCTTTTGCTGACCGCCGAGCCCACTTCCACCCACCGCTCGCTATATATATGGTCAGCTTACGCTATTCCATCGTTTCTTATAAATCTCTTTCCTCTCTTTATCCGCAGTACCACGATGATGGTATCCTTTTCCTTCTAACCTGGTAGTGTGAGGATTGAACGGAAAAACCAACGACAATAAAACACAAGAAAGACCCCAACCACGTGCAACTGCGTGATTATTACCTCGCGGAATTGTAACGAGCGCGACGATTAACGATCATTTACAAAAATTTATGATCACCAAAGTGAGATTTCTCGTATTGATAGCCACATTTATATAAATATAATAAAATACTGGTTAGAGAAAACTGTTAAAACTGGAAAATTGTGGTATATGGACTATTTCATGTGCTTCTAGTGACGTTGTTGTTTTTTTTTTTTTGACTCACAGTCTTAAAGTAGGTATGTTTTGAGAGTGTATGACTGAGAAGAATGTATGAGTGTCGGATCGACGTTACTAACCAAATGTGCCAACCGTTAGTCAATGCAAGGGGGAGGGGCTTTGTGATAGTGATTCAGCCATTTCGATGCTATAGAAAATTCAAGTTGAAGAAGAAATGATTCCGGAATATCGTATTTGAAGAAAGGTTCATCCACATTGGCGAGGCTCTGTGATTCATGGTGGGGTTTGCTCCACTACCTCTAGGCTAGTATTTACGAGGTTGAGCATAGAAATGGAACCAGTACGCTGGAATGGGAATTTTAAAGACTGGAAAGGGGTAGTTTAAAATGGATGAGACCTCGGACATGCCGCGAGTGGATTATCAGCAAGGCTCTAGGCTATTCGTCAAGTCTTAGCTAGCAGCGTACTTCGACCGATTCGGTGAAAGCAAATACCGCAACTGCAAAAAAGAAAAACGATAAAAATGGAGGGTATATATGGAGCGAGATAGAGTCGAGTATGAACCATAGGATGTGAATAGCGTTTTCCCGTCGTTTATTCAGAATACCAAGGAATATCGAAAAATGCCACAGTACGGCTATATTTTGTCTTCCGCACGAGAAAGTACCGTGGTACTGGAGTTCGTAAATTTGTCGTGCAACTTTCTTTGACATAATCGCTTGTCCAGCCGAGAAACTATATTCCCTACAGGTATAACAAAACAAGTGAATGAAAGGTCGTGCAAGGGAGACTATGCTTCTGCTATGAACATACTAATCATACTTCTGTCATTTCTGCGATTAAAAACGGT
This sequence comes from Ephialtes manifestator, assembly GCA_963970395.1. NCBI lineage: Eukaryota > Metazoa > Arthropoda > Insecta > Hymenoptera > Ichneumonidae > Ephialtes > Ephialtes manifestator. The sequence goes on along the minus strand of OZ019968.1, from coordinate 41,218,447 downwards.
TTCAAACAATTAGTCTTTCTTAAATAATCTTAACTACTGCTACGAAGATCAAGTTGATTTAATCAAGTAAGTCAAGTGGTCCATTATCCGACCAGACACCAGTTCCCGGTCATTATACGATTTAATGTATGTGAAAAACATATAGAGAAATATTATCTAAATGGCTTGTCCAGTTACTGGCTCGTGGTTGGTTTATGGAAGTATTTACCTTACGTATTGTTAATATTGGGTGGATGAAATAAACCCCATGCAGAAATATAGTTGGGGCTCCAACTTGGCCCTTTCTAGTTTGCCCCAGTTCTATTAGGGGCCCTACTAGGCTAGTCACGCTTGAAGTACGGAGCCTTTAGAGGCTCAATATGGGCGACCCTAGTGAGGGTTCCACATTTAAGCCTGATTAGGCCCCGAAGTTTGTCGTGGCCGCCTCTGTTGAGCCTAGTAGGGTTCTAGAGTAGATTCCCTATTGTGGATGCCACGTTTATACCTAAAAAGGCCCCTTATTTAATCGCGGCTGCCCGAACTAATTTCTGCACGGGACGTTATTGCTCTCCTTCTTTGTTATATCTTCATTCAAAGTAAACGATTACATTCTAAACATGTTCTCAATTTTTGTGTTTCAGGTGAGTTTTCGTTTCAAATTCTTCTAACGATTCGGGACTTTCGTCAAATGAAAAAATGAAGGTAATGGTATTTCACTTTCCGGCGCAATGCGAAGAAAATAGCAAATCAAGCTGTATATTGTTATTGACGACTTTACAATATGCCGCGGCAACCCAGTGCATTTTGAAATGTGTCTATATGCATTAATATTACATTTCCATTACTGTCACGAAGGCACTCATATTAGTAGCACCTGTAGTGAGTTATCGGTTCATATTTACGTTGTCGTTGATCACAATTGTACTTTTGTTTTATTTAATCTGTCAACGCTGAAAAACTGCCGTAGGGTGTGAATAAAGATGTACGTCAAGTCTATACATCTACAAAAGTATCGTAATAAAGTCTGAACATAAAAAATGAATAACGCTTCGAAATACATCATGCAGCAGGGAGAGAAATGGAGATTCTTCAATTTATTTTCTGGTACCCCATCTCTTAGACGAATTGTTCTTAATACACGCTACATACCCACCCGCAAACGAGTGGGCGGAATTGAGGAAAAAGCGTGGTGCAACGTATATTACTTATAAAGTCGGGTGACACAGTAAAACGTTAATGAAAAGCGGTGGTACAAAACTGTTTCTATCCAAGAAAGTCAAGGAGAGTTATACGAGGACACTTCGTCGTAGTCGCGATGATGGCACGGCCAAATTGCCGTGGAGCCATACGAAAAAGCGGAAAGCCGAGAGGAGAAGAAGAGAAGCAAAGTAGACGAAGAGCAAGAGGACGAAACCTTGTGGAAACGCGTTGCGTGCTTCGGGCAATCACGACCGTCCCATTCAATTTAACCTTCTCCCGTGTTGAGGAGGTTCTGGCTCCGTAGTGGGGAATCCATAGGGTGCCCGTGAGGGTCGTCGTCGTCGTCGTCGTCGTCGTCGCCGACGCGAAGGGGGCGGAAAGGGGAGGTGGGGTTAGGAGCTAGGAGAGAAGGCTTTGAAAAATTTTAGCGAGCATTTCGTTAAGGGATTCCGGCACGGGACACGCCAGCAGGGACTTCAGAGAAAGAGAGACTACTGCGCGCCTCAGCGTCGCCGGCGATGTCGCGAAACGGGGTCGTTTCAAGCCCCTCGGGGGTTGGACCCTGCGAGAGTGAGCAGTACTACAGTAGTCACGTATATTTATATAGATACAGTCTGTGTCTCACTTACTCGTCTACCTCGGAGCGTTTTCTCGGAACCGCCAGGGCTCGCGCGAGCCACACTCGTCTGCTTCTCCTTTTGCTCCCGCTTTGTTTCCCTCGAAGTGCAGAATGAAGAAAGCATCACAGAGAATTATAAAAAAGGACGAGTAGAAGGAACGAAAAGAAAAAAAAATTGAAAATGGAATGGGGTTGGTCTGCCAAGGAAAAGCCGAGAGAGCAGAAGAAAAAACGAAAGTCTGGAGAACCTCCACAATGCAGCGGTATCCCCTCGAGGCTTCATAAAGTTGATAAATATTTACGATTTCAGCGTTGTACGAAACACAGAAGCGAGTGCGTGTCCCATGAAAATGCTCATCCCAATCTCCCGCAATATCATGATTCACCTAAGGTGTAGGTATACTAAACATAACTCGTGGATGCTGGGGGTTTACGCGTTTATCCGGAACGAGGCACCTTGCTGCTGCTGATGGTGGTAAAAACCATCAACAGCAGCAGAGGCTGGATCCCTTGCCTGAAACGGGATCACGCAGCGAATATAAGAGCGACGACGAGGTGAGCCTCCCTTGGGGGTGGTATAAGTGCCTCCTACTGGATTCAACATCCCTTTCTTTCTATTCTTCTCTCTCCCGGACCAGGAGGCCTCCAAAGACACAAGGCGAGCATTACCTGCCATCTTATTATAGTACTTTTTTTTCATTTTCTATTCCCTTGATACGCAACCGACATAGACAATATGCCTGTCGAATACGTGACTGTGACTTCAAGTAACATGATTCTTTTATATTATCGTGACAGCTTTCAATTGATGTAGTGCGCGAATAGATCACACTTACATCACTTGTCAGACTATAACATGCAGGTATCGATGAGTCGTTGCATCATATGGAGATAATTTTAGCGAATAGTCGATATGTCAAATTGCGAGAATGGGAAGCTTGTTAAAGCTGAGTTTCCAACTGACAATTCTGAAGACTTGCCAAGTCGTAGTCCTTAATGAGAGTTCATTAAGGTTTGCTGAGTGCATCGCACATGACTTACCAAATTCTGTTGGAGAATTGTTAAGTGTTAGAATACTTAGCGTATTCCGTGTATGCTACTTCAACGAGTCGCAAACAAACGTACATGAACAAGTACCTAAGAAACATAGCAGAATGTCACCCACGGCTACGAAACACCGTGCTAAGTTACCAGCATCGAATCAACGACGTACCGCCGAGGCTTTTAAGAACCACTTTTGAATCCACCAAGGCAACATGGTATAAATTTCATCTGTTCCTTACTTGCTCCGACCCGAAGATACATCGAATATTTCATAAGCAAGAGCTCTTCCATTCTCTGAATTTCAAGTGTTTCTAGGTTCTTCGCAGCCCGGTATGACTCCTTTAGCTTTTACCTTCTTTTCTCATATGTAAGTACATAGTTGCTTATACTTTAACATACAAACAGAGCCGCAAATGCAACCGCTCTCCTGTCGGGCCGCATTTCTTCCATTTTTGCCGTTACTTCGATGCTTCAAACGGCTTTCTTCTTTGTATGGCATCCGCTTTATACTTCGTACCTATGCGGAAACTTCTCTTGCCCGCCCAGCCACTTCTCTTCGCCATATCTTTCTTTCCGTAACCCGCACGTGCCAGACGAGATAGCCTTGTCTGCAAAATTCGTTCTACGTACGCTATACTATAATATCTAGTATGTAGTACGTACAAGACGTATTCACGACGTTTCGTATGCCACGCACACGATGAATATTACGGCTCGCACGTGCCACGCAGTTTTCCTTCTCCTCCGCTTACGCTGCTATGTTTTCGCGCCTATACTGTACCAAATGTATATACATGTATATATATATATATATACATATGCTAGTAATACTGGAATACCAACGTGCAGAGGAGCTCTCTCCATCTCTCCCACACAAAACCGATTCTCACCGTAATTTGCAAACCCCATTTCTCAGTCTGTCTCTCTTTTACCGTGTGTGGAATCCGTGAAATGGCGTTTTGAAGCGTGTGCTTAACATGTTCGTCATTCGGTGCACGCGGTCACGTACTAACGGGGGCGCGAGGAGGATGGCACACCCCACTACCATCGTCGCCAATATACGTCATCCGTAGTATGGTACAATTCCTATTCAATTCGCAATTCAATATTTCGCATGTTCATCCACTAATGTCCACGTGAATTTCTTCTCATCCGATCACGCATACTTCATTTAATTAACTATCATATCAATCACAGATGCACTCTGATCCGTATTAAAAATCTCTATTATTTCGCTTAATAAACTTTTATTGTGTAACAGACTTGATAGTTATTATATTGTAACAATTATCCTTTATAAAACCAGCATTTTATAGAAACAATGTATAATAATAACCTTGACTCGTGGAAAAATTGATGGAGGATCATACTCCTCTTTTTTTTAACAAGCTTATGGATTTTTTAAAAATTGTATGTAAAATGAATTGTCATTTTCATCCTTTCCACCCGTCATCCGATTCAAACCCATTTATTACGCACTCGGAAGCAGTAGATACTGACAAAGTAATCAATAATACCCAGTCATCATTTGCATTCATAATGTATAATCGACAGTGACTGAAAGCAGTGAAAGCACGGTCGGTATGTCGCTTCAACCACAAGTGTTTGAAAACGTTGTTACACTCTTGTCTAATATGTTATACTATTATATAATGTTTGCCTCTGAGATCCTCTTGCAAAAGTATACATTTCCATCGAGTTCTTTTTTTAGACTGTTTATTAACACCAAACAAATGTAATTTTTTTCAACGTTCCTAATAAACATTTCATTAAAAAAAAGTCTATGGTTTCGACGGTCCTCCAATGGGATTTAATCTGATCCCATTGTCCATCTAGGAATCCATCCTGGATTACCCAGAGTCCATCCTAGACAGCCCAGACTCCATCCTGGGTTCTGTCCTGGATTCCATCCTAGTCTCCGAATTTTTTCTACACATATGCGGACAACGCTCTGGAGGAGTCTCAAGGAATAGAATGGAAAATAAAAAAGGAGGGGATAATAAAAGCCTATTGGCTAACTGAGAAAGATCCAAGACAAAAAAACTTTGCAAATTGCTTCCTCATTATTATTGGAGTTTTACAAATCTACCTCTATGAGGAAGCATGTTAATCTATTTTGGCTTCCTCATAGAGGAAGCTTTGTAAAAATCCAATAATAATGAGGAAGCAATTTGCAAAGTTCTACTTTGCAGCCTTATTTTAAAAAAATGTTAAATGGCATTAGTTTTGAACCCCTTGATAGATTCTCGCTAGATTCGAACTGATGCTTAGTTTACCCACACTCTACTTGTGGACCAAATTTGAGCCCGATATCTTAAAAATTGCGAAAGTTAGAGCACGAACAAGAAAAGTCAAAAAATTTTTAAATGCCATAGATTGTGAACCCCTTAACGGATTGACACCAAATTTAATCCCAAACACTATTTGACAACACTCCACTTCTGGTCCAGGTTTGAGCTGGATATCATAAAAATTGCGGAAGTTAGAGCCCGAGCTGACATTCTCCAAAAAATTCAAAATGCCATAAATTTTGAACACCTTGATGGATTAACTCTAAATTCAATCCCATACCTTGTTTAACGACAGTTTACTCGTGATTCAAATTTGAGCCCGATATCTTAAAAATTGCGACAGCTATCGTGCTAACAAAAAATTGTGCACATACGCACACAAACACACACATACATACAGACATTTTTTCTGAACCACTTTTCTCGACGTTTTAGACCATTCCGAGTGTCCTGACATGAAAATCTCAACAAAAAAATTTTTACGAAAACAAAGCTTACTCTATGAGGAAGCAAAATATATATATATATATACATAAGCAATGTGGTGGTCTAGTGGTCAGTGCACTGAACTCTAATGTAGAGTATCGATATGTCGCGGGTTCGATTCGCGGTGCCGTAGTTTGGTCGAAAATAAAAATACGGGCGCGATAAAGCTCCAGATGTAAACATGAGGTACAAACAGGTATTTGTAACTGTGGGGGTTACATTTATGTAGCTTTAGTCAGTGTTTACGTTCTCGATGTGGCTCCGGTACCGTGAGGCGAAATCGAGACCGCTAAGATCGGCATAGGTTTTCCGCACTTTTCCTATGCCTACGGCAGAAATGCTATGGTGACTGCGATATAGAAGGAGAAGTCGGACGCGGCCACATGGGGATCTGGTCACCAATCCTGGCCAGACCCTCAGAAGGGACTGGAGCGTTACATCAGGCGTGAATCCGGCGCTGCTGAGGCCCTATCAGACCCTTCACATCGCCCAGTCACGGTTTGATTTGTGCCTGATATGACGCTAAAGATTTCTGCTCGGAAATGTGCAAGATTCTACTTTGTATCCTTGTTTTAAATAAATAAATAAACTTGTTCTGAATTCGTTTTTTTTATTTCGTTATTATTAGCGCGTTTCCGAAAGTAGATGTGATATAGTATATTTTTTAAATTTGACCTCGCTATCTCAAGTTTTGCAGAAGTTAGAACGACAATCACAATTTTTTTTTAAATTCAAAATTCCATTAAAACGTTCTGAGTGTCCTGACGTGAAAATCTCGAAAAAAACAAATTCTATGAAGACATAGCTTTCTCTATGAGGAAGCGACAAAAAAAAATAAAAGAATCACCAGTGGGTTTATGCGTTTATTGTATAATAATTTAATATAAAGTTTGCACCAGAAAAATCCAAATACCTCCAAATTTGTGAGAATTCTCATCTCCTTTTACACAGATAATTACCCTTTGACTATTACTTCACGCTATTCCCATCCGTAATATTTCATCCCCGAAGTGCTTTTTTCAGTGTAGGGCAAAACATCGAATGATATAAAAAACGCCAGAGCGCGGTCATTCTCGAGGGTATACTCATGATTATTGCGTTGGTATTTGCATAGAGGTACGCGTGTTTGGCGTACGAAGCAAAATATGAGCGGCAGGACATGTGCAACGTCAGGATAGAGGGCAAAAGAGGAAATCGATGGACGAGCGCGAGTAACCATGCAGGAAGTATGCATGGATGTAATGATTTTGAGTACCTGGGTAGCTCGATAACATGAGCTCATATGGTCACCACGTATACGCCGATAATATCGAGAAGCTGCCTCCACGTTATTAACTGGAATATATGATCTACGTGCAGAGAAACAAACGCACTAAGTGTAATGCCGTGAGATTTAGAGGATCGAGAGAGGAGGTTCGTCCACGACAAAGAGCAATGTTCGACTCCACTTTCACCATCAATATAGTGGGTTAAATTTGTCTTACTCACACTCGACGTCACGTGCCCCTTTCATCGCTTTACTTACTCCAACTATGTACGTATATCGACATGCGAATAACCTGACCTACCATCAAGCCAACCCCTTCTCCCATTTCACACACCACACTGTTCGTTCGCCTGCGAGTGTATAAAGCCACACGCGCTTGCAAAGTCGGTTCTACCAAGCTCGACTTCCTGGTGTAATCAACGTTCCCGTACGATCTATTATAAAGTACGTACTACAGAATGTAGCAGAAGGAGGAATACCCGATTTTCACACACCACAACACCCATTACCGCCCGTCTCATCGTATTTCCGCGATGTTGAACTACTAGCGTTTCAGGTGTTTTAGCCATGTTATCTTTTATAAAGTATGCAGTTGCATTCTTGTCTCAATATGTTATGAGAATCTGTTGTGGCTTGTGCTTGGAAGTGAATGGGACGGAATATAGGTTATTTGCATGTAGTGTATTCGTCTTTCTCTCTCGGTCTCTAGTGTGATTTAATACAGCAAGAAAAGCGAATTGTCCGTGAGAACAGATGTCGGGAGGGTCGTAATGCGAAAGGGACGTAGACAAATATATGGATATATTCTTGACATCCGAATACGTGAAGTAAGTTGGGGGCATGATCCAAGGAGAAAGACCATGGCTCAGTATGTTATTTCTCATATATTTGACGCTCTTTTCAACTTCTGCTTGGGAAGGGATTCGTAAATTTGACATAGGGCTATAAATTACCCCCAAAAGAACCTTTTTAGGACTTTAACTAAGAAATTCCACCACGGGGTGGATAGTTCTGATCCACAAGAAAAAGGAAGGAAGACATTATAAACGCTATGGGTTTTTTGTTAAGATGTTGGGTGGGGGTCAAAATAGCGAATGGCTAAAACAACGAATTTCAAAATAAGGAACGTCTAAATATAGAATTGCCATCATTATGAAATTCGCTATTTCAGCCATTCGCTATTTTGATTGCATTTTAATAAGATTGGGGGTCAAAATAGCGAATGGCTGAAATAGCGAATTTCATAATGATGGCCATTCTAGATTCAACCGTTCTTTATTTTGCAATTCGCTATTTTCACCATTCGCTATTTTGGTTATTCGCTATTTTTACCTCCACCCAAGATGTTCATTTAATTGACCGGTTGTATTGTAAAATTCGAATCTTGGCGTCAAGCAAACAGACTTTGTTTATGAAAAGCTCGTCACAATGGTGCTGATAAAGATGCCGAGATGAACTTAATCTTCATTATGGAGATTTATCTAACACAGACGTACCATTGGCTACATTTTTTATCATAAAAATGTAATCCGCAAAACGTACAGCCACGAGCACTTCAGCGGATGAAAAATTCACGTTTTTGATGGACGTTTGTCGAGAGTCTCGTGTGAGTTTGCCACGTACACAATACTGGCACGTCAGATATTCAAGAGGCAATACCACAGAAGATAAAATAAGCAGTTATAAGGGCCAATACCCTACCATCGGTTTTACATGTACTTTCCGCAAATCCCAACGTACGTGGCCGTGAGTAACGTCCATCCTACAGAGATCCGAACGAGAAGCAAATGGACAATGCCCAGCGAGATTTACATTTACGTATATATGCGGTGTTCCATGTCAGCTATATAACTTTTTATTCTCGACCGTTTTCATTGAAATCTGATTTATTTATCAATCAATAACCATTTTTAGTAACAGACTGCATTGTTTCCTCAAATTGATATCAGAATTCACTATTGATTTTTTAAAGAAGTTGAAAAGCCGTTTCGATGTACTGAAAACTTGAATAAAGTTATTTCTTTTGTTCTAATTGGAATGGAGACTATATCAAATAACTATTAAGGTCTTTATATGACAAATTATTTGAGAGCTGAAGGAATACTGTACTTGCTGTAATTGAAACGTTTATGGATTTTTCGTCAAGAATGCTTTGCAGCAACTGTTTTGTCACAAAATTTTTTAGTTTCATCATTTAGTTCAGATAAATTACAAAAATAATGCATTAAAAGATAACTTCAATTCTTAAGTATAGTTCAATTATCTACTTAACGCCGTATGAAAATGGGGGTTTTATGCACGCAAAGCGAAGTAAAATTTGGTACAATATTCGTTGAAAAAAACTTTTTTAACTTTCGCCTCGTACTGCAATCTTACACTCCTCAGAAAACGTTTTACCGCACTAGTATCGTAATATACTATTTTTTAAGCAGTTCGGTAAAAAAATCAAGTATGGCTATCACTTCCACTTTGAACGTTTGGTTCTTTTGAATAAACACAGGGGAATACCAACCTTATCGCATTGCAAGATATCAGAAAAAAGAAAGTTGACATTGAATGGCCCATATGGGAGTTAGCTTTCATTCCTCGAGTTTGAGAAAACGCGAGAGCAGGACAAGACGAGGGGGTTATACGAAGAATGCCAGAGCACGAGGCAAAGGGAGGTTCGCACTCTAGTGGTGATATGGCTAAAGAATATAGCAGAGAAAGAGCAATGATAAAAGGTCGGTGGTGAGAAGGGACGTGTGGTTTAGCAGAGACGGAAAACTCGGTTCCAACACCGTCGCTACTGCCGTTGCTACTCCCTGGAGATTCAACGGTCCTGTATCTTCCTTCGTACATTAGGTACACTTAGAAAAAACTGTTTAGTTAAAGTAAACTAAATTCACTTTGAACCAACTAAATTCACGCTCAACTTCACCATGAGTTTTGTTATTTCTAACTTCACGAGGTATTAAAAATTCAGTTTGTTCAATTGAGGGATTCTGCTGAGTTCATACGAAGGGTTTTTCAATCGGAAAAAAAATGAAATTATTTAGGAATCATATGCGGTTTATAGGTAATAACAGCGTTTTCCAGATGTGGAAAAAACGCCAAATTCGAATATAACGAGTATTATTATCTCTTCATATTTTCTTTAGCTTTCTTCTAAATAGCTTTTTTTCAGTTGGATCCTACATTGCTAAACAATCTTTAAATATATATTCTCATTTTATGAATATAAATTGAATTCCAATACATTTTTCTATATAAATAAAAATGTATTTATTAGTATGTACATTTAATATATCATATTTTTAATTCAATGAATTTGCATTGCATTTAAATTCCCGATTTAAATAATTAACATAAATTGATGTGATTAATATCACTGTCACTTTTCAAAATGAATGGCTTTATAACTTCCATACATGGCATGTATTGAAATGAATAAAAAAGACAATATAAAAAAAACTTATCTTTTATCTTTTATCTATTTTTAACATGACGTTTTGACTACGAGTTTTTTATAAAAGTAGTATGGTTTACCACAGTGGCGTGCTTCAATACAGTAACGCTTGCTCCTCGTCCTATAGCTATACTATATGTCAAGTTATATAGTATGACTCATATATATATATATATACAAAGTCACCAGCTACTATTTCACAGATGTACAAACTGTAAAATCCACTGGAGTGTATATTCGAGGCGTTGGTCAGGTACACTACTTATAAGTACGTATGTATGGTACCAGTGGTATACATGTACGTATATAGTACTATATGTATTAATGGTATATATCTACGTATATATGTGTATATATATATACTATACGAATGCATGTATGGTCGAAGAGAGGGAATAGAGAAGTAGACTCGCGCGGTCACGGTTGCTCGGTCCGCGAATACGAATGCGAGTGCACGAATATGAATATGAATATGAATGAGAGTGCGACGTACCGTGTACCGGAGCTGCCCCGCTCTCCCCGACATCCGTCATATGTCTAACGTTACTCATACTCTTGGGACTAGCCCCAGGGGCTTTTCTCTTTCCCTCTTCTTGCAGCACCGAGCGCAATCCGTCCGCTTTCCTTGTCGACAGAGTAGTACAGTACACACTATTTTCGTTGTATTACTTCTCTGTTGCTCACCGACAAGGAGTGAACCCCCGCGCCCTTGCTCGCTAGTATTCACGTGTATGATTTTCAGTTATACCCCCGGAGATTCGAAACGGAGACGCCTTCTCATCCAAAAGTACCCAAATTCACATGGGAGATCTCACCCTCGACACTTTGGATATCTCTCATTTGTGATACTGCATTGAGATTGTAGATAGTAGATTGTAGATTCTATACCGTATGATTGGTTGTATGGGTGCTCAAATTTAGGGCTGATTGGAGTGGTGCTAAAGTGGAATTGTTTCTAACTGATGGAAAATAGATTATGGAGAATACTTGTGTTAACGACTCATCGGAGTCTCAATAAGAAATTATACGCGTTAATTAATGTTTGCATGAATTTTTTTTTTTACATGGGATAAAATGTTTGTTAATATTTTGCACAAATATAAGGAGACTGCATTTGTTGAAATATATCACCTGTCACATAATTATTATAATTCTTTCATCTATTATTCCATGCGTACGAAAATATATAATTTTATTTTAATACTTCAACGGGAGAAATGGCTTTATTGGACTAATCGATCCAATGGACCACTTCTGTTGGTCCGTCGTGCAATTAGAGATGACAGTGAGGTGGGTTAAACTTTATTTGGGATATATAAACATAGACACAAACCAAATTTAACTTATATCGATTAGCAAAAACGGCTAGGGCACTATGAACTCCTGAACTAAAATATTTGATTGAAAAAAAGATTCTTCATAGGGTCTTTATAAATCTTGTTATCTCGGCGAGTATAAAACATACGTTGGTGAGCCTTTTCGCATTGCAAAAAGAAGACTATCCCCTTAAAAATAAACTGTCACTCGGTGCCCAGGCCTTTCATTTCTCAAAATTAATGATTTGTACGTCAATGGAATATTGGTTCATTATGAATCGACCAGTTATTAACAACAGTGTGATTTATTTACGTAACCTATATCAGTATTTTTCAATCATTAACACAAACTGACACTCAGGGTTGGATCTGCAATAAAAAGTCGTATATAAACTCAGAATATATGATTGTTAATAGTACCGCATTTAATTTATTCCCAGCCATGTTCAATACATATGAATTTCAGCAGTAAATTCTGTACATTGCTCCACAATATAAAAAAATGATGGCATATAAATCTCCAAAACTGTATACATAACATATTCCCTGAATAAGTTGAATTTAAACAATGATGCTGTGCTATACATTTTGTTATTGGAACGTTTGAATGTGAGTGAGTAAGCGATTATGTGTGCGGTACTAATGTTGTGAGTTCGACGGCCTATTCTCGAAGCTTTCGACCTTTCGACGGGGATTCATGGTGCGAAGCTTCGGACACTTTCAATTTTGCGAGCTTGCCCTGGTATATCGACATCGTTCGGCCACACCAGAAAATTATCTCAGCAAGTATAAACATACGTTGGTGAGCCTTTTCGGATTGCAAAAAGAAGACCATCCCCTTAAAAATAAACTGTCACTCAGGTCCCAGGCCTTTCATTTCTCAAAATTAATGATTTTTTCGTCAATGGAATATTGGTTCAATATGAATCGACCAGTTATTAACAACAGTGTGATTTATTTACGTAACCTATATCAGTATTTTTCAATCATTAACACAAACTGACACTCAGGGTTGGATCTGCAATAAAAAGTCGTATATAAACGCAAAATATATGATTTTTAATAGTACCGCATTTAATTTATTCCCAGCCATGTTCAATACATATGAATTTCAGCAGTAAATTCTGTACATTGCTCCACAATATAAAAAAATGTTGGCATATAAATCTCCAAAACTGTATACATAACATATTTCCTGAATAAGTTAAATTTAAACAGTGATGCTGTGCTATACATTTTGTTATTGGAACGTTTGTATGTGAGTGAGTGAGCGATCATATGTGCGGTACTAATGTTGTGGGTTCGACGGCCTATTCTCGAAGCTTTCGACCTTTCGACCGGGGATTCATGGTGCGAAGCTTCGGACACTTTCAATTTTGCGAGCTTGCCCTGGTACATCGACATCGTTCTGCCACACCAGAAAATTATCTTAGCAAGTATAAACATACGTTGGTGAGCCTTTTCGCATTGCAAAAAGAAGACCATCCCCTTAAAAATAAACTGTCACAATATTGGTTCATTATGAATCGACCAGTTATTAACAACAGTGTGATTTATTTACGTAACCTATATCAGTATTTTTCAATCATTAACGCAAACTGACACTCAGGTCTGGATCTGCAATAAAAAGTCGAATATAAACTCAGAATATATGATTGTTAATAGTACCGCATTTAATTTATTCCCAGCCATGTTCAATACATATGAATTTCAGCAGTAAATTCTGTACATTGCTCCACAATATAAAAAAATGTTGGCATATAAATCTCCAAAACTGTATACATAACATATTCCCTGAATAAGTTAAATTTAAACAGTGATGCTGTGCTATACAATTTGTTATTGGAACGTTTGTATGTGAGTGAGTGAGCAATCATGTGTGCGGTGCTAATGTTGTGAGTTCGACGGCCTATTCTCGAAGCTTTCGACCTTTCGACCGGGGATTCACGGTGCGAAGCTTCGGACACTTTCAATTTTGCGAGATTGCCTGGTACATCAATATCGTTCTGCCACACCAGAAAATTATCTCAGCAAGTATAAAACATACGTTGGTGAGCCTTTTCACATTGCAAAAAGAAGACCATCCCCTTAAAAATAAACTGTCACTCGGTGCCCAGGCCTTTCATTTCTCAAAATTAATGATTTGTTCGTCAATGGAATATTGGTTCAATATGAATCGACCAGTTATTAACAACAGTGTGATTTATTTACGTAACCTATATCAGTATTTTTCAATCATTAACACAAACTGACACTCAGGGTTGGATCTGCAATAAAAAGTCGTATATAAACGCAAAATATATGATTGTTCATAGTACCGCATTAAATTTATTCCCAGCCATGTTCAATACATATGAATTTCAGCAGTAAATCCTGTACATTGCTCCACAATATAAAAAAATGTTGGCATATAAATCTCCAAAACTGTATACATTGTTATGTATACTTATTCAGGGAATATGTTTATTCCCTGAATAAGTTCAATTTAAACAGTAAGGCTGTATTATACAATTTGTTATTTGAGCATTTGTATGTGAGTGAGTGAGCGATCATGTGTGCGGTGCTAATGTTGTGGGTTCGACGCCCTATTCTCCAAGCACTCGACCTTTCGACCGGGGATTCGTGGTGCGACGCTTCGGACACTTTCAATTTTGCGAGCTCGCTCTGGTACATCGACATCGTTCTGCCACACCAGAAAATATATAATAGCTATAGTATATAAAGTTGGCGCACCATGTGTGAGGCGAGTGAACGATGAATGCTATGTATAGAGACAGGCGGTGAGGGTAATTCGGTCTCGGGGGAGTTTTCCGAGAGGACAATGGCTAATAATTGTCGTCGGTGCGCAAAGCCCCGTCGTCGTTCACCACTACTACCACCACTAGACCATTGCCAGAACCGTCGTTGTCGCACGGAATATAACCGTGTACGAAACGAAGTTTGCGAAAATGGGAATGTGTGTGCGACCCTGCTCGGTCTCGCGAGTATTGTTATCGCGTTTCAGTAACGCACTGACGGTCTCACACTGCCACGTTTTTTTTATCCCTTTTTCGAACGCTTCTTCTGTGCACCATGGACGTAGAGGAGACAAAGTGCGATATACGTCAACTCTCTTTGCCCTAGGGATGAGAAGAAGAGAGACCGAGGGAAAGACAGAAAGACCTGCGACATCGAGGAGGGTTTCGCGTGAGCTGGGGTTCTTTTTATCCTTTACCTCGCTAGTTAGTCACCGTCAAAGCATCATATGCATTTTTATCTGCACGTTACATTGTCTTGTCGCTTGTATAGACGTATTCTGCTCTTTTCCTCATACTCTTGAATAGGTCTTTATATAACAGCAACTGTGACTGTAAAATAGAAGCGTATACTGTTAATCATGAACTGACGATAATCGGCAATAAAAAGAGAGAAATCATTTTGAGTTTTTACTAAATATATCCAAATCCGTCTGCACATCTTTTCGGTATATTTCACGCTAAGAAACTATATTTTTCTATGCAAGTGTAGTTATAATTTAAATTGGTATCGCATTTATCAGAAATTGGCAATGCGAGTCAAAGATGATAAAATTTGTCATTTTCGGAACATGGTTGATTCATTTCGTTTTGTAAACTTTGAGAGAATAATTTGGCAAATACAGTCTTGTTTCAAGCTTATAAAGGAGAATATCTAGCTCCTTATGATTATCAGCCAAAATTCAACAACATATTCGCTCGGAACCGAATGCACTTTACAAATGGTATTATCATATTTGTACACCTTGGTGATTATAGCAGACGTTTAAGCGGCATTACCATTCCGGTGGTTGGTACTGTAGTGTACAGTACTAATGCTACTTTCGGCCGTTTACAAAAGCTGTGGATCATTATTAAACATGGCCAGTACAAATTATTATGACGCGTAATCATAGTTAGTGTAAAAGTTCACACGGGCCGCAATATTCTCGTACCATCATTAAGTAAATGCAACACACTTGAAACGTGTAACAAATCACTCGAATAGAAAGGATACACGCAGACCCTTGGAAGGAGACTTAGCCTTTCAGCTTGAAAAGAAAGAGAATGTTATGGCGACAAAGATCACGTAAAAGCTGAGTATAGTATTCGAATGTGGAGTAGGATCAGCGTGGAACATCAATTTCGACACGAATGATTACTTACTCGTGCACATCCGTTGGCGAGCAACAATTTCCACGTCAGCTCAACGTGGGTCGCTTCCTGGACATCGTCTAGTCCCTTTTTCCTACGTCTTTTAAGGCGATGGCGTTACGTGACAACGAAAACGTTTCTATATATCCTTTTCTGTGGATACTGCATATAACATGTACGATTGTATCGACGTCACCACTTACTCGCAACTTCCACCACTTACGGCGATGACAATATCGATGAAGTGAGATCGCAGGCCCGTGATAAAACCGGTGACGACCTCCTCTAGTTCCCTCTCGTCGATTCCTTCTTCAACTCGCTTCTGTTGATCGCTTTTCTACTTGTACACTTGACGCCGCTCTTCTGTTTCTCTCGTTGACAGACACGTTTTCTAGCACTGGGCTCATTCAAAAGTACAAGTATACAGTGTTCGTTCATCCCAAGTTGACGCTGCTTTTATTCGTTGTCGACGTGACAAATGGACTCTTTGCAATTTCACGCCCTCTCATCTGTCCCCTATACGACAGAACATAACATACAGTGCAGGCTACACTCTTGATTCTCGGGTCTACACTCTTGAAAGTTGGCTTCCCCTTAACCTATCACAGCATGTATCAACATGGATGTTACACTTAAATACCTAATTGAGTGAATTAATTTTTCAATCGACAAATTAACCGGAATGGAAATGAACATGAACTACTTCTAAGGTATCGATTAGAATAGACTATCCATTTGAAAGAAACTGTAACGATAAGTTCAGCACTCAGACAATGGCAACTAATGGCCATTTTTGTCAACAGTCGTAAAATCCATTACGATCATTCGTAATTGCAGTTTAGCAGTCGTCAGAAAATGCAGTTTCATATTTACCGTAAGTGAAGTAGTGACTGCTCGTTCATGTTGCACTAGTGCTAAACTGGAAACACTTTGTCTAATAGATTTTGTGCAGGTACAGGGTAAAATGGTCTGAACTAGGCCGTTGTCATCATATGTAAGTCAATATATCGTAAACCGGCGGTTAACTCTTCATAATTGTACTCTTTGCTCCATGAATATATTTCGAAATGGACATTTCCATCCGACAACCATTAAATATGTCATTGATGTCCTAAATAACATTCCAATCAATACGATGTTTCCTAAAATTGTCCTATAATCTTTTATGGATGCCGTACGTTAGTATATACATTTCCCAACTAGGCAAAGTGCCCAAACCCGACGCGTGACTCGTGTCGCTTCCTCAGAACACCCCACCCCATTATAAATGTAAAACCAACCGTGGCACTATCTTTTCAGCGTTTGGAGAGACGAAACGTTAACGACCGCGTGCAAGCTGGATCGTTGACTATGACGACAACCCAGAATGACGGGTTCACGAAGGGTGCGTCAGGTCGTTTGCTATGTGAAAGAGAGAAAGAAGTATAACGTACAGCTATTGGTCTCATTGGAGCTCTTTCCAAGAGCGCGGGGAAGCCCTGCTCGTGACTAAAAGTATAGCATCTAGAGCCAGCCAACTACGAAGCTCGCGCCTATGAGCTCGGCCGTAAAACTTATTTGTCCGGAAGTTGGTCACTCGCGGCACTTTGCTGTCAACGCCCCTGTTCAGCTGTTACTACTTCTTGGTACCATCGCTAGATGAACGAGCATCGACCGCGATATAACCAATGTGGTCACTCGTCCCGTTCGTTCACTCTACGTGTATATGCTTTAGCTCACGGTACGCTATATCAAATTACTGGTCGTCACCAGAACAGACGACCAGGACTTTATACGTCCGGGCGTGCGATACGTTGAGATAACGAGGAATGACGGGATATACTGACGGTAGAAACTTGACCATGTGCGAGCTTGTCTCTCTCCTCATCGCCACCCTCCAAAGCCCTATGAACTGACGTGCATTATTACAATATAAATTATGTATGGATACCTACTTCACCAACATTATTTTTCATGTGAAAACCTTTTGTACGAGCATTTTCCCCTGAAAAGTGTCGTTGACCCTTTGATTTTTTAACTGCACAAAATGTGCATTGAATGTTTGTGGAATATTTTGAATATCAATGGCAAACTAATGATATATTAAGTATTGGCAGAAGAAGCTTCGGTCTAGTTTGATCATTTGAAAAAATTGATTGCACAACTTTTGCTAGGTAAAGAGGATAGTGATGACGAAATTTCGAAAGAACTGTTTTTTAGTCGTTTAAATGCACTGGGTATTGGTATTCCCAGTTAGCTAATATTTTTTATGTCGTGATTTTGAGGAAAATATAACGAACTCTCGACATGTTGGCACAGTTTTTAGTTCCTGAGAAAACGCTTACTCCCAAAACTCATCAAGAAATAATTTATAGCCTGGCTGTAAAGAAAATTGAACCAAAGCTATATTTCAAAATGTCCTTTTACACATTATTTAAAAAATGCCGGAGTAATTTCACCGTCAATATACCAATTGACACGTACATTTTTTAGAGTTCCATTTTTGTAACATTTTGATTAAAAACAGTATCCAACACTGAAGACATTTTTTATTTCAAGTCATAACGATCTTGACCATTGAAAGTTTCCAAAATGTTTCGGTCGCTATAAAAATCAACAAATTGAGTCAGATAGTCAACGGTGTCGGCAAAAAGCGTAAATGTCCCCATTGACACGAAATAGACTGTAACGGCGATAATGACACAGTAAAAAAGCAAAAGTGTCAATGCTATTGTATCCTAAAACTACTTCATGAAAGGTTTTGTCATAATATAGCGAGAACACGAAGTAAACTCATTACTTTTTTCGCCAGTGGCTCTACCCCTGGATGATCCTAGTAAGCCCCAACATTGAACTCGGTGATCGTGGTGATAAAGTTATAGTGGTTATTAATCCAATGGGCGGGTGTTTAAGGTCTCGCCCACCTATCCCTGCTTCACAACTTCTTCATTATTGTCGTGAAATGTTCGCTAACACCACGAACTACGGGAACCACCACTCTTGTGAGAAAAAAAAATCAATATTAAAATACACAGATACATAAAGTGAGTGGACACATAGTTATGTGTAGCTATAGCTATACGCGTACCATTGAAGTGTAATTTCACGTGTGAGCATTCGGTAGAGTCATAAACAGATGGGCGTTCCCTGACGTAGTCGTAGTGAAGTTGTTTCCTCGGCGTACATTATTACACGACGTTTATATTGGTATATGAGTTAATACGTTTTGCGTTTAACGGTGTATAGATATAGATATATGATTTCTACCTATATGTGTTACTGTAGGATCGTACGGTCGTATGTTATGTGCTACTATAACATAACACACGTGCGTTACGGCCTTGGCTTTGGTATTGGTCGTGGCACACGGTACGCAGGGAAACCGAAAACGTTGAAGGGGAATGAGAAGAGTCACTTGCTTTTTCTCACTCTCACTTTCTCTCTCTCCATCTGTGTATCGCTCTCCAGCCAACATTGCAAAATGTGGTCGTTCCCCGGCTTGGCGGCAGCAGGGATCCCAGAGTTCGAAACCGATCGTTAAAAGCAGGTAACATATCCGCCCATTGAGTATCATATTCGATATATATTATTTATTATCGGGTCAGTCGCGGGAAAGGAGAAGCTTATTCTAGCTGTTTTTAAAAATCATTAAAATACAACAATGTAATACTATGGCGCTGAGTCTCAAATATATATCATAGCGAGGGCTTCGATGAGGCATCATCGGTCCGTTATTTTTAATACATCCAATAAATATCGAGCTACGCGAGTCGACGTTCGTATATTAAAGAAAATGTGAATGAGTATCACCTTTCAAAAAATGAGTGGGTTAAATATCTCACATTTTCGATATAAGTATTGTTGTCATTTTATTCGTTCGGTAAATAAGTATCGTACTAGTGTGAGGTTGATACTCGTTGACAAACAGCTTTAGGCATGTTGTTCATTTTGACAGTTCTAAAATTGACTCACCGCGAGATTGCGATTTGTGTTAGGCTGTAGGAAATTATAATTAGAGATGGAGGAGGATAGTGACAGTGGTGACAAGATATTCCAGATGGATGACATGACAAAAAATGACAAAAACGTTGATGGTTTTTCCGGCGACTCCGAAGGGTTGATTACGCGAGAGCTTCTTTGGTTGGTTATCACGACTATCACGATTTTAAAATTCGCATCACTGGTCTCAAGGTTTGTTGCGAAAAAGGGTGAGCTTCGAATTATCAACACCATTTCATAAATGTGAATTATAATGATAATTCATTACTGCAAGTTACAGATTAAATATGATATTGCAATGGTAGTATCATTTCTAACTATGCACAACTTCTAATAGTAATTTACGAAACTAATAAAATGGCACGAGTTCTTATATCGAAAATGTAAGTTATTTCATCCAGGATAATATGCAAAGGTCACAGTACGTTAATAAAAATTTAGTTTTAAGACACAGATCCGATTTCCGGTTGGAAAATCCAACCCAATTTTTTTTTCTTTAAGATATCGTATTTTGACCTTCACTATCCTAATAGTAATTTACGAAACTAATAAAATGGCACGAGTTCTTATATCGAAAATGTAAGTTATTTCATCCAGGATAATATGCAAAGGTCACAGTACGTTAATAAAAATTTAGTTTTAAGACACAGATCCGACTTTCGGTCGGAAAATCCAACTTGAAGAACCTAAATTTTTTGATTCTTCAAGATATCAAATTTTAGCCTTCACTGTCGTTCTCAAGTCGCATATTTTACCCCAGAAAGTACCGGTTACATGCCTTTTTACGATGATTTTTGAAAAAGTCACTTTTGGTCGGATCTTCACAGATCCGACTTTCGGTCGGAAAATCCAACTTAAAGAACCTAAATTTTTTGTTTCTTCAAGATATCAAATTTTGGCCTTCACTGACGTTCTCAAGTCACATATTGTACCCCAGAAAGTACCGGTTACATGCCTTTTTACGATGATTTTTGAAAAAGTCGCTTATGGTCGGATCTTCACAGATCCGACTTTCGATCGGAAAATCCAACCTAATGAACCTAAATTTTTTGTTTCTTCAAGATATCAAATTTTGGCCTTCACTATCATTCTGAAGTCGCATATTGTACCCCAGAAAGTATCGGTTACATGCTTTTTCACGATGATTTTTCAAAAAGTCACTTTGATCGGTTCTGATTTCGGAATTTAGGTCGGAAAATTCAACCTAAAGAATCTAAATTTTGACTAAACATTTATTTCATTTCTCAGGCACCCAGGCAATACAATCTTTTTTATTGTGTCGACTAAGTTTAGCAGAACCAATTAACCTCCTTTCAGTTGTACCTCAATCAATACATTTGCATTTGTCTGGAAATACCTACGCGATTGAAATCAATAAGACGTACTTATGACTACAATGTGCACATGTATTTTTCTTCAAGTCGACAGTGTAATACAGTACAAAGCTTAAGGTCTTCACCAGAAATTTTAAGCTGACTTGAATTAATTGAACTCGATGAGCTTGAGTTGCGATAAATTAAATTGCAGATTGGAACGAAAGGAGTAGTAAAAAAAATTATAAGCGAGCTGCGGAAACGGAGAATGATAATAAAGAGTAGAGGAGCGCGCGGGGGAAAAGAATATAAGAAGATGAAGTAGCCGAACGCCGCTACAGTGTTTGATCATTCTTCACGTGCACCTCTAGCCATCTCCCGCTCACCCTTCATCTTCGTATATCCTCTGCCGCGTTATCGGATGAAACGCGATTCCATCATCCTCCGGGGCTTGAAAAGCGTTTCGTGATCGCTTTAGAATAAGCTATTCTTTGAGGTTTACATATGGAACAGTAGTTGATGGGAATGAGTGAGCGAAAGTGCTGCTACTACTAGTGCTCCGCGTACATCCTTTTTTTCTCTTTGCGCAGTTTCTCATTTCATCATGCTAGGTTCTTTACTCACGTCACGCATAGATACTTCGCAAATCAACGCATGTAAGCTTCAGCGATAAAAATGTATTCAAACACCTTTTGATTTAAACAATTAGCCTTAATCATCAATAATACATTTTGTTAAAATTCATTATTCTTTATTTATTTTTGTTATTCACGACAGATTTAATAATTCTAGTATTTTTATAATTGCCCACAGTTATTCATCGTCAGAATAAAAATTATTTTAAATACAATTCAGTTCGAATATTAAAAATTCCTGCTTAGTTTACTACAAGGGTTGGAACATTTTAGATGTTTATTTTTGGGGCAGGGAGGTTTTGGTAAAATTGTCAAATTGTTCTATTTTTGATTATTCAGAAAAATCGTACAAGGTTTTTATTTATTGAAGGAATTCAATTTCTTTTTTGACGTATCCACAAATATATTAGCAGCGTAAAAAAAATAATATCTTTGCAGCATAAACACTTTTATGGCTATTTAAACTTTATTTGTTATTTAACTATACACGAAGAAATTGCATCGTTTTATTACAGAACACAAGTAAGAATTTCTCTTCGAAGAAATGTCATCGCTGATACTTGTAATATCTTTCTGGGTGCAGAAAATACATTTCCGACGTCATCAGGTATCTTTGTGTACATTTCGCTGTACCAACTGACATTGCTCTTATACGTATAACATTATACTGGCATATCCAGTATGCTATGGAAGAAGAGTTTCAGGAACGCTTGCTTCCTTCTCTTTTGGTTTTCCTCCATTCCCTATTTCTCTTTCTCCTTCCTACTTTTGTACTCAGCGACCGCGCGATAGCAATACCTTCGCTTTTCTCTTCTCGATATTAAAAAACAATTTCGCGAGCAGCTAGCAGGCAGCTCTCGTTCGCCGAAAGAGACGAAAGAGAAAGAGAGACACAAGAGATGAAGAAGAAGCCGGAGAGAACGACATTGCAGAATATTACGATGCCACCTGCTACCGATCCCCACCTACGAATAAATCACAGCTCTCCGTTTGGAGCGAACGTACCATCGGTGGGCATAAAGAATGAGAGGCAGAGAGACAGAGAATGAGGCCCTTTTTTTCCCTTCCGAATAATATTACCAAGCTCGAGGGTATACGATCCCGATGTCAGCCTACACGATAACACTACGTACAAAACTGTCCAACCACTGTGTGACACTTCTTTCGAAAAAGGTCCAAGACAAATTTGTACGTTATGCTTCGTAGCAATAACGGGCGGCTCGGTGATCGTTTGGGGAGCGATGTGACGTTATGAAATTGCCTCGCCAAGATCAGGGTCCGAAAACGAACTGATGAAATTCAAGTCAAGTTATCTTCCTTTTTTTAGGTTAGTAAAATACTGTGATTGATGTTGTTAGCAAGCAGAAGACCTTTTATGGGGACGATATTGCCACGCAAATATTATTGAGGGGCTAGGAGCTATTGAAAAGGACCAGCTATTAGGAGTAACTCCATTATCCTTATGATCTTACATAGTACCTCAATAAAAGTGTATTAAGTCTCTTTAGGGCTGTTTTTTACCATATATATGCGACGAGTTTGCAACAAAATTAACTACCTAGTAATAGGCGTTATAATGACTTACTATATGACGTTGTTTTAACCAAACGTAAAGTCCTCTTGAAACACAAATGCTGTAAGGTGAAAATTACATAATTTATTGTAATAATAGAAGAATATTTTTTTCAAGGTTTCTGAGATCAGATGTATAGATCGACAAAATAAAACGATTGAACATTCATTTGGATTTTAAGGGTCCTATAGTTTCAGATTACAACCTCAAAGTATACAATTAAAATTTCATCTAATTGACAATATCATATTGGTTGAATAAAGTTTTTGTCTAAGACTTAAAATTGATATGTGGAAATATAAAAATCTTAGAAACCTTGCATTTATATTCTCTAAAAATACTTCTGATGTTCCTTATCCATAATTTTTAAAAATGGTAATAACACCTATGAGCTATTCGGAATTTTTGAAAAATGATTATTTACAATCGTCTCTGTAGCTCCGTTTTATATCGCGTAAAATTTTTCCCAGACGTGCGTAAATTTTTCAAATTTCCCCGTAATTTCGAATACTTTCCCATTCGTTCCAGAGCTTCACATCATATATACGTTTTTTTTTCACCGTTCCCGGCTTTTTCATCATACTCTATTTTATCTTGTTGCTTTTATTTCATATTTCCCTTCAACGACCATAACGTCCACGATCGCTGAAGCTTTTCTCTCAGCAGTTTCTCGGCGTTGCCTGTGAGCCTCTCAACTCTCTCTCACGACATCGCACGGTCCGACAGAGTCCAGAGGCAGCTTTAGCCTTCGCGGTCTCGGTTCCAGCATTGATGTGACCTGCTCGAGACCGGACCCCAGCACCTTCTGGGTTTACGCTCGAGAACATGAAAGAGATTCGCGGGCTTATGTGTATACCTATATACGTCTCTTGTGCTTTTTTTTTGCTTGTGGATTGTATATGCATATTTTCTGTTATGTGAACGCTGCATCCCATGCATATGATGAACTCAAAGCAAAGCTGTATTGTGTTTTCCAACAAAGATTTTTCCCATTTCGATAAAAATAAAGAAATATATCATTGGACATAATTACATAGTGGCTTTGTTATATTACGAACTACTGTGAAGTACGATATACGTACTGAAAGGCACTTGCCATATTTGCACTTGTCTGTATTCGTCGTTTGCACTCAGACCAGAATGCCGAATGAGTGACATGAATATGTTCGTTTGGCCGGAAGTTCAAGTGCGAAATCTCTCAGACGGCATCGAAACGTTATTCAAGCATTCTGCGGTATGGCTTTATCATTGTATAATTAATTTTAGTCGAATCGTTTGCTTACTGGATTTCTAAGTAATCCTGGAAATACCTTAGACTATTACTTTCGGTTAAGGAAACACAAATGGGGCACTCAGCTGATGGTTGGGGTTATTTTTGTCATGAATACGACGAGATTAAAGCTTCGCATCAGATAAGAAATTGATGTAATTATAGAACAATTAAATACCTTAGTTTTTATTCAACTTTTGTTCTTGAGAATATTGAGTTAGATAGAAATCATAAAAATTACATTCATTTGTAAGTGCATACGTGAAAGTCTTGAATTAATGGTAAAAAGTACTTAAAATGTAGTGAGAATTAGAACATCTATATAAGTTCATTGTTTTTGTAAACTAGCTTACCGGTGCTAATATTTTCTTTCTATTTTCGCACAAAATCTTATATATCTAATAAAAAGGTGATTGGTACATCTCAATTTACTTGGCAAGGTTGCACTATTAATTTCAAACTGTTTGTAGTCTTTTTTTTTAATGAGCTTGAAATGGAAATTCCTATACTCGGACGAGACAGAGTTTTTATTAAAAGAAATTGAGACCTTGCTGAGTGAATTTTGTCCAAGGCACAAAATTTTGTCCTGCACTTTACGAAAAGCAGAAAATTCATGACATACTTTCTTTGATATTCTAACTACCTATTTATTAGTTGTGCACGATTTTTATGTCACAACCAACTGGTTGGTCAGCGTAGCAACATTAGTTTCATTATTATCAATTATTAGTTGACATGAATAGTGAATGCAAATAACACGATTAATTAGTGTAAGTATTAAAATTTTGTTAGTAGACAAAGTGAATTTGTTGGCATAACAAGTTATTTGATATCAAAGTAATTCATTAAATAAATTAATCATCGGGCTTTGAGAGCACTAAACCAGTTGATTAGGTGATTAAAAAAAAATTATTATTATTACAGATTCGAACTGATGCTTAGTTTACCCACACTCTACTTGTGGACCAAATTTGAGCCCGATAGGTTAAAAATTGCAAAAGTTAGAGCACGAACAAAAAATTGCAAAAAATTTAAAAATGCCATAAATTGTGAACCCTTTAACGGACTGACACCAAATTAAATCCCAAACAATATTTGACAACAGTCCACTTCTGGTCCAAGTTTGAGCTGGATATCATAAAAATTGCGGGAGTTAGAGCCCGAGCTGACATTCTCCAAAAAATTCAAAATGCCATAAATTTTGAACACCTTGATGGATTAACTCCAAATTCAATCCCATACCTTGTTTAATGACAGTGTACTCGTAGTTCAAAAGTTGAGCCCGGTATCTTAAAAATAGCGACGGCTATCGTGCTAACAAAAAATTGTGCGCATACGCACACACACATACAGACATTTTTTCTAAACATTCTGAGTGTTACGACATGAAAATCGCGAAAAAAAAATTTCACGAAAACAAAGCTTCCTCTATGAGGAAGCAAAAAATCAACAAATTAAGAAAATGTAAAACGTGGCGCAATTAAAACGCTTCTACTAGTAATATTATAATCCGAGAAATTGACCAATATCGTTGTAACGCCTCAATAATGTTTCAGTTGCTGAAACCGACAAATGCTGCTTTGTAACTATTACCTACGTTTATCTTAAATGAATATCGTATGGCGTGTACTGTTGTACGGCTGTAAAAAGTACTCGAGAGTACAGAGATAAGGCATTAGATGAGTTTTATTGCATCCCTGGGTTCGAAGTACGCCCCAAGGGGCCATAGCGCACTGAAAGAGGCGAATAAGAGAAAAACGAGAAGGATAGAGCAATGCTGGCGTCAAAAGATAGGTGCGGACTACTGTAGCGTTGGTCGCATGACCGCAATACTTGACGCTCCGGCGTTATTGCAACGACAATATCCATTAAGTACAATAGTCACGCTGCCTTCCAGGCTGCAACATAGAAAACCATAACAAGGGATGGGGCGTCTTTTACCAACCATCTGTCTCTTGTTTTTTTTCGGCAGTGCCCGTACCCATCTATATTGACATTTTTTGCTGATTCTCTTCGCGACTCGGATTGTCAAGAGCTTTATTACATTTATATTTATTTCGCTACTTAGAAAATACTGTACTTTTGCGAATAAGTTGTTTAAAATTTTGGATGTATGTGATTTTGAATGGGTATAATGACCTTATAAAAATAAATTTTGTTTATATTTTAAGAATGACTTCAACTGTTGATCTGAAATTTAATATAATACTTTAACAGAAATGAGTCTATGTTTTTGTATCAATTTAACTGAAAGAAGTAAGCTTTTTTCAGGATGTCTTCACATAATAAATATTCATATATCATGGTCTGGACATCTTTCAACTGGAGCAATTGTAAAAAGTTTTTCGTAAATAAAGTAATCTTCCAGAAAATTTGATATTGAATTTGAATTGAATTCATGAAATAGTTGAAATTATATGAAATTCCAATTTTTTCTAATTTCTTTAAACCTTTCAATTTTGGCAAACGCAAACGATTGAAAAAAAAAATATTGTATGAAATGTATGTACTTACAGTAATTAGAAATTGATTATCAATTTCAAGTTACTTGAACACGCTTATTCGTGCGAGTTTCAAGCTACACGTAAAGATAAATTTAAAAAACTGCCATTTATTCACTTCAGTTCAGAAGAGTATCTAACATTTAAGAATTTTTTTTTCCACCGAGAATGAATTTTGGCCTCTATAGGATTAACCAGATCCCCAAAGCCTTATAACCTTAAGAAAATTTTTTCTTACCTTTGCAATCTTTTCTCATACAGTTCACTTTGTGTAACATAGAACAAATGCGGAAATCATATGAGAGCTTTGCAGGTATTTTTTTCATTTCGTTCACAGCGTGAGTACAGTGAATAGTGAACAAACGTCTCTAGCTTTTATCCTATTCACGATATCCCTTCCGGCTGTTATTAATTACTGATTAAAAAATCCTAGAATACCATTTTATAAAGACCTTCATAGCGTTCCGCTTCTAATTACAGAAGTAGACATACGAAATTCTCGTCTGCATGCACCAGGGAATATTGTTAAATCTAAAATTGACTACATCCCTACAATTCCATCACCATATGATTTCTTTGAATACTTTTGTAAGTCCTAAACATTTAATATATCTCATATAATGAATAAAAACATATAATGCCAATTTTCATAGTACCCGTGCAGAAATATAGTTGGCGTTCCAACTTGGCCCTTTCTAGATTGTCCTAATTGTAGTAGAGGCTCAATATGGGCGACCCTAGTGAAGGTTCCACATTTAAGCCTGACTAGGCCCCGAAGTTTGTCGTGGCCGCCTCTGTTGAGCCTAGTAGGGTTCTAGAGTAGATTCCCTATTATTGTGGATGCCACGTTTATACCTAAAAATACCCCTTATTTAGTCGCGGCTGCCCGAACTAATTTCTGCACGGGTACCGAGTACGTCTCTGAATAGAATTATCCATCACGACTCGTTATTTCGTGACAATAAAAATATAATATAAGAATATACTTATTTCTATAATCTAAAATTGAATACATCTCTACAATTCCATCACCAAACAATGTCTTTCAATACTTTTGTAAGTCCTAAGAAATGAATATATCTCATACAATAAATAAACATATAATGCCAATTTTCATAGTATCGATCACGTTTCTGAATCGAAGTATCCGTCACGACTTGTTATTTCATGACAATAACAGTACAATATAAGAATATACCTATTTCTATATATCAACTCAAAGATCTATTAGCAATGACTGACCGCCGTCGAAGGCGATCGTTTAGCCAGTTGAATGGGGCTTAACGCCAGGATAAATACGACCGGATAATGAACGAACGCCAACGGAGAGAGCTAGAGGGGGAGAATTTGCAGTGTTGTGAAGGCTAAACCTCACTGGTCACCGGTAAGGGTGGCTGGGCTCTTGCAGTGATGCTGCTAGTGGCCTATAACCCAAGCGTTTCGACCCTGCTAGCCTGTACGACTACTATACGTACGTTGCGCGGACCTGCGAGTGACGTACGAACGGCCCCGGGGCGTAATTCCGCGTTGTAAATCACGGCTGCTCGCGGGCCGAACCGGCTTTCGTATCTCGGTGGGTTATGAGGTTCTATAAACGTTGCCTCGATATAGTATGCTAGATGGGCAAGGCTCGTCATCGCTCCTGTACCCTCGACTCTCGTTCGCGTCCTCCGCCTATTCTCCATAGCTTTTGGTGCATGTATACGGTACATGGTACCTGCAGCTTGATCTCTGACGTCACCTCTGTACTACCTCTAACACCGTCCAACAAACACGATCACGTACAGAGGGGAATAATGTCGTCGCCTAAGGAACAGGGTATAAGCACTCAGAATAGAACTTGGAGCCGAATCATCTCTCCTGGCATAGATATCGTGGTGCAAGCGTTCCGAAATTCGGTGTATGCCGATAGGCTGTATTTCCGCTCTTACTCTCCTATATTATTGGTACGAGTATATTCTCTGTTTCTCGCTCACTCCTGTGGTTCTTCGCACGGTTGCCAACCAAAATGAACCGCACAAACCAGTAAGGTACTTTTATAATTTTTCAAACCTTCCCAATGGGCACACATGATCAGTTTCAGAGCTAAGAAATTCTTACAAACGTCGGTGTTTCGGAATCCTTGAATTAGACACCTGTGTTTCTTAAAACTATCACCCTCAAAGGCCATGAAGGAACTAAATGAAAAAAAAAATGATATTATAAGGGCGGAAGGACTCCGGTCGATGGCCTATCGTTCATGTATACCCAAACACCAACAGAGAAAATGTAAAGGGTAACACAATAAAAACGTTACTGCTATTAATATTACAATCCGAACAATTGACCAATATTGTTTTAATGTCTCAATAATATTTCAGATGATCAAACCGACAAATGCTGCTTTGTAACTAGTACCTACGCTTATCTTAGATGAATATCGTATGGCGTATACTGTTGTATGGGTGTAAAAAGTACTCGACAGTACAGAGATAAGGCATTAGATGAGTTTTATTGCATCGCTGGGTTCGAAGTAAGCCCCAAGGTTACATGGTACCTTCTGCCGTCACCTTGGTACTACCTCTAATACCATCTAAGAAACACGATCACGTACAGAGGGGAATAATGACGTCGCCTAAAGAACAGGGTATAAGCACTCAGAATTCAACTTAGAGCCGAATCATCTCTCCTGGCATAGATATCGTTGTGCAAGCGTTCCGAAATTTGGTATATCCCGATAGGCTGTATTTCCGCTCTCACTATCCTATATTATTGGTACGAGTATATTCTCTATGTTTCTCGCTCACTCCTGTGGTTCTTCGCACGGTTGCAAACCAGAATTCACCGCATAAACCAAGGCAGTAAGCTACTTTTATAATTTTTCAAACCTTTCCAATGGGCACACATGTTCAGTTTCAGAGCTAAGAAATTCTTACAAACGTCGGTGTTTCGCAACCCTTAAATTAGACACACCTCTGTTTCTTAAAACTATCACCGTCAAAAGCCACGAAGGAACTAAATGATAAAAAATTAATATTATAAGGGCGGGCGGACTCCGGTCGATGGCCTATTGTTCATGTATACCCAAACCCATACTCGATACAAAACAAAAATTAAAAAAAACCAACAGAGAAAATGTAAAGGGTGATACAATAAATACGTTACTGCTATTAATATTATAATCCGAACAATTGACCAATATTGTTTTAATGTCTCAATAATGTTTCAGTTGCTGAAACCGACAAATACTGCTTTGTATCTAGTACCTACGTTTATCTTAAATGAATATCGTATGCACGGAAAGAAAAAAAAGTAGTTCTGGCCGCCAATTCCAGCATATGCTGTGCCGCGTGTTAGTTACTGAAACTAAATCGGAATCGTAGTCTCAACTTTTTTCGATTGGTGGCGAAAATAGTACGTATAACCGAGTTAAGCAGCATTATTTGCGGCCATAACTTGGATGGGTGACCGCTTAGTAGTGCACTGGTTTGCGCGCCAGCTGTTGAGCGAGAGGCAATTTTTTTATTAATGTGTTTCTCATACACTAGAAACTCAGTAAAAACAAAGCCGTCTGTATCGGCCAGGTTTTCCGCAGTTTCCCTGTGCCCTCGTGCAAATGCGATACAGTAGTGCATTAGGGTGAGTGGCTGCGGGCAACACTCTAGGGGGGATCTCTATGAAGGAACGGGGGAAAAGGGTGTGTATGATGGAACGGAGAAAAAGGGGAAAGGGGCAACGTAAAAGCCTGAAGAAGGTGTACGGAGGAAAACCACCCACATAGAAAAATATATATGTAACATATACGTTAAATATATGGCGCCAAAAAGTTCTATATGCTGCATATATTCTGCATATATGTGTGCAAAAATATATTCAAAATATATGCCATATATGTATGGAATATATGTAAAATATATTTCATATACGTTTAGCGCCAAAAAGTTCTATACGTTGAATATATCGTGCATATATTTCTATTTCCATGTGGGCAATTTAGTACGTATAACCAACAACTTGGTTCCTGCAACTATCACGACTGCTATCCAATAGAAATTATTCCTTACGCCAACCAACCGGTGAGTTGAGGTTATGATCTTAGCTGGTCATTGTTACTATCGATACGTTATAGTTTTTTCAACCGACCGAGTAGTTGGCGCTATGCTAACTATTTCGATTGGTTATCGGGACCGATAAATCAGTTTTCACAAGTACTTTTTTGTTTCCGTGTGGCGTGTACTGTTGTACGGCTGTAAAAAGTACTCTACGACATTACAGAGATAAGGTATTAGATGAGTTTTATTGCATTGCTGAGTTCGAAGTACGCACCAAGGTTACATGATACCTCGAACTCTATTTCTGACGTCATCTCGGTACCTCTAACACCATCCAACAAACACGATCACGTACAGAGGGGAATAACGTCGTCGCTAAGGAACAGGGTAACCACTTAGAATTGAACTTGCAGCCATATCATCCCTCCTGGCATAGATATCGTGGTGCAAGCGTTCCGAAATTCGGTGTAACCCAATTGGTTGTATTCCCGCTCTCACTATCCTACATTATTGGTACGAGTATATTCTCTATGTTCCTCGCTCACTCCTGTGGTTCTTCGCACGGTTGCAAATGAGAATGCACCGCATAAACCGAAGCGGTAAGCTACTCGGTCACTAACGAATCCTCGAATGTCGGCTTGGATTATACGAATCCTGCTGGCTTCTCTTTCTTCTCGATGTATGCAGATTTAGGGTGATGAATATGACATTTTTTTCGGAACTGTGTTTGGGTATAATTGGAGAATTTGTAGGATCATACAAATACAATTTCTTTGCGAAAACCTAGATAGTATGTAGTTTTATTTAAAGATGCATCGGAATATTTTTCTCTTTATAGGTGCAATAAAAACAGTAAACGACTCATTCTGGTTTTTTATCATTCTTGAAAGAAACTGTCGACTGGATTGCTGTAAATCCCACAGCAATTGAGTAAAACGTTCTCAAATAGCTGAGCGTATGAGCAAACCTTTTGCACGGTAACTGCCAGCTTGAAGAGCCCACAGTGCATTGCAGTAAGCTCCAAACGGGTTGAAGAAACGATCCAAAAAGTTTCAACATCTTTAGGTATTGAAACTTCGAACCCCAAACCCGTTACGCACATTATTTCGTCTTCCTTACACACCGTTCTCAATTTCGAGCAATTTTCCTGATGCATTGGCTTTAGTGTTTTCATTGCAAACATTTTCCAACATATATATCCAGGATTAGCGTAATGAACGTTCTTCCTCTCGTGCGGTTTTCATTGAAAATGTCAAAACATATGAAAGGTAGAACCTTCATACCCTATGGATATTTTATAGAAATTGCAATTTTTATGATTGTTATAAAGCTGTTTTCACGTGGAAAATAATAGTATATGTCGTTTGAAAAATAGAAGGAAGAGGACGCTTCTATTTTTACAAACACGAAAATAACAACCGGTGTGAGTGTATTATTATAGTAAACACATGCTAACTAACGCACGTTCTTTGCGTCACTAACTTCGTTGAAAAATATATTGTTCAACGCATTGCGAAAAAACGTGGTGAAAATATGAGGTTCTCATCACGACGATAAATTGAACCGTCAGTTGCAAGCTGAATTAATTTACTGATGATAGAAACCAATTAATGACTGTTTTTCACATATTTTTCATTTATATAATTTTTATTGATAAAATCCGGCAAAATTACTGTAAACGGTGCTAAATTTTTCTTTTATTCAAATAAAATGTATCTACACTGAGAGAAAATTATGGTATTGGTAACTATAATGTGACAACTATTTACTTATCGTTGGTACAACAATTTGTTTATAGTTGACACAACTATCAAATAGTTACTATAACTAGCAAATAGTTACCATAACTATTTTCGTAGTTATCGTAACTATAAATATAGTTGCATGTAATAAAAATAAAATTAAAAATTTTAAAAAAACTCCCGACTTAAAAAAAAACTATATAAAAAAAATTTGATTTTATAAATTCAATATTCATAAAAATTAATCTGAAAAGGATAAAATAATTTCCGGTATCGTTTTAGTGAACAAATCATTTGAATAATAATTATTTATTTACTGCTGTCAATACAGTCCGGAGACGTCTTCTTCTGGGTTGGCAAATGTCCTTATTGTATATAATCATTCTTTTCTATAAGTGTCCAGACGCCAGCGCGTCTCTTGATAGGCAATAGATGATTACGATATTTGAGGGACGTCTCCCGACAGTATTGACAGCAGTAAATAAATTATTATTATTCAAATGATTTGTTCACTAAAACGATACCGGAAATTATTTTATCCTTTTCAGATTAATTTTTATGAATATTGAATTTATAAAATCAAATTTTTTTTATATAGTTTTTTTTTAAGTCGGGAGTTTTTTTTAAATTTTAAATTTTATTTTTATTTCATACTTTTTAAAGTTCATCCTTAGGTGAATATGTACATTTACATGACAGCAGACCAGGAATGAGGTAATGGCTAGACGTGTAAGATATAAAAAAAAGGAGTTGTAATTTTACCAAAGGATTACTTATTATCTATGTTGAGAGCTAAATTATATTGTCATTTAATTCCTAACTTAATAATGCCATTATAGCTAGTACGTTATTATTCCTAAGCCTCAGAGAATGTGATATATGTGTAATAAATAAAGTACAAGTTTATACTTAATTGTTGAACAAAAGTGTTCAGTGAGGTTAACGTAACAGTATTACCAAGAGACATTTAATAGTAATAAATATTCTTGATATATCTTGATGTAATTAACATACATGCTTTTTTTATTATTAAGTAATATAAATGATAATAATAACAAAAATATACGGAGAGATGAAAACAGTTGCGATGATTTTTTCCCCTTTTATTTGATAGCTCCTTCCACAACACCTTATGTTTCTAATCCACCTAAAAATAATTGCAAGACAAAAACATTTTTGTTAAAATACATTTTATCTTATTATTATAATTTGCCTGTTTATTATATATGATACCTCATTATTAATATATATATTTTTTATTAATATTCTGTTTTAACACTTGTCAGATGCTTCGAAGAAATTTCGTCGAATCACCTTTATTATTACATTATTATGATACGCGGTTTAATCGAGGACAGTAATGAAATAATAAAAAAAAAGTAAACAATACACAGATTATTTATTTATTAGTATCGTCGTACACTACGCTTCATCGAATTGTTTGTGTAAGGTTAGTACACTGCAGACGATGGATTTATTGGGTATGACTAATGGCGGTAATAAAAAAATATTTTCAAACGGGCTTTTTGAAAAAACACTCTTACCTCAGCGAGTTAGTAACTTATTGTACCGAAATATGTCTAATAACCATCTTATTCACTGTCAGAATTGATGTACCAAATTTGGTTAAGCCATTTATTGTGAATTCGGAGAAAAGTGGCGAAATACATTAATAGTACACAGTAGACGATGGATTTGCTTGAGATGACTAATGGCGGTAAAATCAATATTTTCAAACAGGTTTTTCAAAAAATACTTGTAATTCAGCGAATTAATAATTTATCGTACCGAAATATGTCTTAGAACCATCTTTATCACTGTCAGAATCCATGTGCCAAATTTGGTCAAGCCATTTGTTGTGGTTTCGGAGAAAACTGGCGACAAAGAAATCCGAATCGATCAGCTGATCACCGTGAAACGCATAACACCCGTCTTTTTGCCCGGCGGGCAGTCGGGAGTAAAAATGAATAGTTGTCACTTTATAGTTGACTGTACTATTACGATTTCTCTGAGTGTAGCTTTCGATAATTTTTTCTTATTTTTCAGCGAGGCGCGTTAAAAGGATACGAATTTTCGTTTAGTACCTTTCTAGGCAACAAATTATATTTTTTACGACTAAAAAAATGCTGACACCAGCGACATTATAATTCGAACCCTAATATAAAAAGAACCCTAATCTAGAATCGCTGTAGCGAATCGACGCCAAGTTAAAAAATAAATTAATGTTGCCTTCACACGATGATTTGTCTGTCTCCCGGGAAAAACGATTCATATATAATCATATATAATCATATATAAACTGCTCATATATGATTGTATATGAATTTTGTCTCTATATGATCATGCATGATCATATATGACTATGCATGATCATATATAATTGTATCTGAGCATATACAATCATATATAGTTATATGTGATTATATAAGACGATGCCTAAATAGATATAATCTTCTGAAGCATATAAGGTCAGTCATGATTATATATGATCATATACAATTGTTACAATGTAATTGTACATATATAATCGTGCCCATAATTATATAAATCGTCCGACGATTTCATTTCATATAGATTTAGTAACATGTAGACTAACACAAATTATTGAATCCTTAATACTCATATTTTTATTACCTTAATAATACATATTTTCGTAAAGTTGGATATCCATGTATTATGCTCATATACATTTGTATATGGATCCACATACAATCATATATGCGCTAAAAATGGGCGATATATAGTTGTATATAACTATATATGATCATATCTGTTCATATATGACATCGCAAGCTGGCGGTTTTGGTATTATATATGATCATGTATATCACTGTATATGTACATATAAACTCATATATGCTCATATATGTTTCCATATACAATGATATATTACGTTATATACAATTATATATAATTATATACAACTATACATGAAATTATATACAATTATATATGATTATATATGAACCGTTTTTCCCGGGCTGATAAATAAATTTTCCAAAGTCGAACCACTGGTGCATAATACACCTAAAAGTGAAGGTGCGCACTTGAACACTGTGGAGTTCTAGTGGACTTTTTTCCCATGCCTCAGACGACAAGCTTTAACATATTTTTATCATGAACTCGAGTCCATTTGGCTTAGACCACATCATTACTTACAGCAGCACGCGCAACCATCTACGTCCACTACCCGAAGAATGCTTGTCAGCCCATTCTATAATCCAAAACCTCTCGAGTCACCGTGAGGACAGTGAAACCATGGCAAAATAACGTTATATAGCAACATGTGACCTCACATTGGTTGTGGAATAGTTCGGTTTCTGCACCCTCGCAATTTCAGGAAAGCACCGCAGTGACGTCGTCGCCTTTATGAAAGCTATGAGGGTGCGGTATCGGTACTAGCTCGTCCGCCTGCTGCCCGTCCGCAATTTTCCGCGCCATATACCAGTAGAGCGATACGCCCGAGCCAAGATCTCAGCGACGAAAACCAAGAGGAACGAAAAAAAAAAAAAAAAAACCATGAAGAAAGACCGCGTATCCGTGTGTCTCTTCTTCTCTCGGCTCTCGCATCAAGCAAGTTCCAACCTCTGCGAAGTTGGGACCCCAACTCATTTTGCTGCTTCATGCACGTGCCCGTGATCTCACTCAGGCATTCTCCCCATTCCCCATCTGGACCAGGGTCTGCGTCGTTTTTTTTTCCACCTAGCCGGATAAACTCCTTGGGCGAGAGTACAATAATGTGACAGAGACAGGAAGGATAGCAGCAGCCGAGTCAAGTGTGTAACAAAATTTAGTTCTGTGGAAGGTAAACGTGGAGATAGCGAAGAAGCCCGAGGCTGACTCCCCCGGGTCATTCAGGTCCGGAGTATACATCTTGCGATTAAACGCTCTACTCCGGAATCCATGGGCTGTTAGTTCTATACTATGACTCTCTTCAAGGTAACATCCGATGTCTGATGTACATTTTTTATCGTTGACGCATAAAAGAATCCCGTATTACCGAGTCTAACATAACGTTCCATATATATTTTATGAATACCTATGAAATGTATGTGTCTTGAATAAAAAAAATCGAAACATTAAAAAATAAAGTATGTCTACAATATTCGAAGATGCTATAAAGGTTTCCTACAGTCAAAAAAATGTCCATCTATCAATCGAATTAATACGTATTTTATACAATTATTCCTATGCTTCAATTCACTTTTTTGTTGGTACGTTAATTACCATTAGCTAGTTGCATGAATTAACAATGAATTACTTTTATTTGATAGTTGCCCGGTTTGGCACGATTTTTTCAAGCGTACTATCATTTTCTCTCCACGTACTCTTTTTTCTGATTAAAATTTCTGTCTTCTATCAAACAAATAGATACAAAAGAAATATACGGAAATATAATAGAACGAAGTTGGTATATAAATCGATCAAATATTTCATACTTTTTATGCATTTTTAATTATAAAAACATGCCTTATTGCGATGAATGCATCAATATATGTATACCATATGCGGCTATATATTTTTTACACACGCCACAAGTATTTATTTAAATCATATTTTTAATTAAAAAATTCTACATATGTATCATAATAAGTTTATACGGCAGTTA
The DNA here is from genome assembly GCA_963970395.1 of Ephialtes manifestator. Taxonomy (NCBI): domain Eukaryota; kingdom Metazoa; phylum Arthropoda; class Insecta; order Hymenoptera; family Ichneumonidae; genus Ephialtes; species Ephialtes manifestator. The sequence continues at coordinate 41,180,997 of OZ019968.1, read as the reverse complement.
AATATTATACATTATTTAATGCTCTTTTTATGAATATATATATTCACATCTACTTTCTCTCCATGGGATATGTGATCATACACTGAAAGAAAAAATTAGTTGTGAGATCCATCTCCAGCATATGCTGTACCGCTAAATAGTTGCAACAACTAACTCGCTCCTGTAACCAATCGCAGTGCTGTTTTCACCAATACAATAGGTGGCGCAACCAACAGCGAGTTTCTATAAAAAAACCACCGCGGTTCGTATAACCAACGAGTAGTTGTCATAACCCACTGAGTAGTTGTCATAACCCACTGAGTAGTTGTCATAACCCACTGAGTAGTTGTCATAACCCACTGAGTAGTTGTCATAACCCACTGAGTAGTTGTCATAACCCACTGAGTAGTTGTCATAACCCACTGAGTAGTTGTCATAACCCCCTGAGTAGCTGTCATAACCCACTGAGTAGTTGTCATAACCCACTGAGTAGTTGTCATAACCCACTGAGTAGTTGTCATAACCCACTGAGTAGTTGTCATAACCCCCTGAGTAGTGACGCTGTATCAACTCTTTCGAGTGGTTGTCGGAACCCATTTATTGTTTTTTCCCCGTGTAATAGGCGACAGAATTAATAAGTTAACAGCAACTCCACTTCGTGACAAATCAGTAATCTAAGAGTTGTTACAGCGATATGATTAAATCAATTATTATTCATATTACTCGCAGCTGTGAATGCTCCGAATGCCTATAGTATATGCATCATAGTGTAGCGATTTCAAGTTGTTAATTGAACGAGGGTTCTTGTGTAAGGAATTAGAGTTGGTTGGACCACGATAATACATACACAGTACCAAAGGCATTACGAGACTTTTACGAGAGGGAGACAGGAAGAGAGAACCAAAGCAGAAGGTGAGAGACGAACACCCGGCACGACGGCTTTCACGCCCTTCGTGCGCGCTATAACCGACCACTTCCGAACGATGAAGTACTCTGTTCTATATCCTAGATCCCCCCCATCCCGTTTATCCTTTCCACACCTCTGTCTTCATTTAGCTTCTAGTACACCTCTCGTTATTATTATCGTTTATATACGAGGGTGCAATTTCCCCAAGCTGCAGCAGAAGCAGTAGCAACAGCAGCAAAAGCAGCAGCAGCAGCAGCAACAACGACGTTGAGTACGACGACCCTCGAGAAGCGGCACGCGATAAACGACGCAGTAAACGTTCGATTGTTGTGCTCCACGGGGTGTTACGACAACAGAAGTATCCCTCAAAATAATATAAGCCGAGTGTTCCAGCCTGCGCTCTTGGCCACTACTGAATACATCCACCGGTGGGGTGATGTAGGTATATTGCACATACGTCATCAAGGATCGAAAAATATCGTAGCTCGACGTTGTGCCAGTGTTACTTTAGCTCGTGTCGAGAGTTACGATATACATGAACGCTATACAGGCTCCCATTTTATAATAAGAAAGACCAGAAGCCCCTGTACACCCTTCATTCAACTCGAGCCACCGCGCGTTCTCTCTTATTATACTTATTCTTCCTGATAGCCTCTTTCTCCCTCATCGACCCTCATCTTTCTTATTTCACTTTTTATTATCGAGAATAAACGTCCCACGGAAGTGGGTCGTACGGTAATCACTCTCTTACAATATAATACAGGAGCTACGGTATAGTTAACGTGACAAAGGCAACGGCCACCGCTGGGTGTGCACTCCGTGAGCGCGTGCTTGGACTGAGATCCATGAACGTTGTGTGCTAGGACAACCCGTATAGCGTTTCGACACTTCGGCCAGGGCTAAAAGTACAGTTATCGGCATATATCCCTGACCCTTTTTTCCCAGTACAATTCTCATTTCAAACTGCCAATAACTAACACGTTAACTATGACTATACAACTTATATTAAAGCGGGTACAGAGTTAACAATATTTCTGCTGACGTTGGTGATGCTCTCCCATGAGAGTCCCATGACTGGTATTGATGCTGCATTCATGGGGGTAGAGCTTCGGTGAATAAAAGAGAAGAGTATATAAACCCATTAGTATACAGTATATGGTCCGTATATATAATGTAGCAACGAGGCTATATCCTACGTGTGTATATGTGTATATCTGTGTGACTATATCCTATGTATTCAAGCAATACAGCAGAATTTCTAGAGTCCCAATTGTGTCCGGGGCGTCACAAAGACCGATCGCCGAGTTAATCGCATTCAGCCGAGTACCCGTGGGCAGCCTGCAATTGTGCTGCGGCGATAATTGAAACAACACTGCCACTAGTACCTAGCTACCGCGTCATCATCAACAGAAATAGCAACAGCAACCGACGAATAGCTACTGTTGATACTGCTGCTGGTTCTCCGATTGTAGTTCCCATCGCTCTCTCGTACTAGTTATTGTCACGTATTGCTTCTCTCTGCGGCTCTCTCGGCCTCGAGCGATTTTACTTCGAGAATTTGACCACACTCCATCGATCAATCACACTTTTCCTTTAATCCTGGATACCGGATCGGTGTCGCAGGCCTGCAAAGTTTCGCACCCTTTATCGTTTAATATATCACAGCAAAGTGAAACTTTTACAAATATATCCAATAATGGGTCGTATAAAATATTGATTTTAAATCTAACGTCAAATATTACCAATCATTGCGGGGACCATAAGTTACTGAATTTTTTTTCTCAGTTTTGATGGAAATTATAATACAGTCGTTATTGGATACACATATGGATCAATTCCTAGAATTTAGTGAATGGAATCAATTGAGGAGGTTTTTCTTGATCTTTTTCCAGTTTGAATTTTGCAATGATGTGAATCTAATACTCTTTTTATGAATACACAAAACCAACGGAAGTGAGGAATAACCCAATAAATAGATACAAGAACCACCGATAGAAATATTCTGTAAAAAAGCATTACTTTGATCTACATAGCTCCTATAAACCGATCTTCCGGTAAATCATAGTTATACTACTCTCAGAAAGTTATTGAATTATTTTTAAAAAAACTAATTAAAAAGTTCACCATTTTTTTAGCGAGACGTCGATATTCGATGCACAAGATTATTTTTCTAAAAAAATGTGTTAGTTTCGAATATGACACGATCATTGTACATTCATCATTTATCGAACACCATCTACCGCAAATTTTATCAATTTCGAACTACGTAACGGAGATATTATTTTGAATTTGATGGTAAATGCCACTTCTATATGTAGTGATTACCAATAGTACGCCTGTCATATCCCTAAATAACCCAATATGGTTCAGCACATTCAGAGGACGAATGCATAACCCATGGGTGTCAGATTCAAAGGGTGATTGCGGTTTGCGGTTCTTTATTGCGCAGAATCGGGTTTTCGAGCTCTTCACAAAGTGACGACTGCTAGGACTGCGGAGACCACAAGAGGGTTGGTATTCATTGATTCGAGGCCTCGGTCGGTTCTTGTCAACCTGCTGGCGCTTTGCAAGCTTGAAGAGGCACCATTGTTCCCTTCCAGCATCGCACCAAGGCCTGATCCAGTCCCAAAACGCGATTTTTGTGTGGCTGACCACGATTTTCGAACTCTGTTCGCCAGGTGTTGGAAACATTGAATGACCCCTTCAGCAGTTCTATCCCAATAAGACCGCGGAAAATATTTCGTTATGACTCCGAGTTGAATATTCAAAGAAATAATTTGCGCTGATTATTCTCTGCACAAAGGACATTTTTACTTTTTCATGACATATGAAATAAGTAAAAAGACAAAGTATTGCAGCCGAAAAAATATTTGACAAAAAGCTTGAATCTATAACTGCCTGTATGTCTGTAAACAAACCCATCAAAACAGTTGTATCTTTGAAATTTGAAGGTTCAAAATGTAGAAGACGGCTCCGGGAACTTTTTCCCATCTAGACGGTTAGCTTAAAAATTCTGCATCAACATTACTGACTTTTATCTTAACTATAGCATATCATAGAGTAACATGTCACTTGTCAATGTCCATTTGAATACGGCCCGTAGCATCACGCTATGATTCAAATTTTAACACGCGATGTGAACAAATTATAGCGAGAAATGTAGATTATAATTAATCGACCAATTTCCAAAATATCTGTCCATGTCATTCGTAATTATACCCCAGTAACTTTATGATAAAGCCTTCACGCTAGTAACAAACGTGATGGAAAGGACGTGTTGCGAATTTGCCTATAGCAACGTTTCTAAAATAGTATTTAGAAAAGTCTATTTTTATTACTATAATAGTTGGCCACAACTTGTAAAGTTAACCCAGTTTATTCAGAGACCAAACAGAATAAGAAAATATCCCCAAAGAGATTATAGAGGTAGTGGAATGCCAGCGACCTACAAAATGTCAACAAAATCATTTGAAAAAAGTAGAAAAAGAACTCTTCATTCTTTCATGAGAATCACGAGAAATAAAGGTATTTAAACGGGACAGAGAAGCAGCTTTAGAGTTTATACAGTGTACACAGTCTAGGAACGTGGAGGCCGACGAGCACAGCTATATAGAGAAAATACAAGTAGAAGGAGTGGAAGCTGGGTGAAAGAAGTTGTAACACAGGAGAGGAGAAAACTCCGAGAGCCATTGTAAGTCTTGAAATAAAAAAGTAATTAGAAACTTTGCCGCCGCGACTGGCTCGCGTTTTCATTTACCTCCGTGGATGGGCATAACACTGCGCGGCTAGTGTTCCGAGGTGGAGGTGAACGGGTGGGGTATATGCCGTGCATAGCCGCTTCAAGCACCAAGTAAGGTGCTCAACGTTCGTCAGCCTCATTCGCCAGGATCACAATCCTTAGCAGTACAAAAGTTGAGCACACGACTGGAGCTATACTTATCCCGTTATCATGTCGTTCGTTCAAACGGAGACATCCCGTGCGACGACCCATTAAAATTTCTTTCTTCCGCCATTAAAAATAAACTGAAATCACTTTATGCAGATCTCCTGTCGTTTTATACAGCCAATTCTTTCAAAAAAACTTTACAACAATGCTATAAGCTTCTACGTATTCAATACCTTCGTCTGTAATTGGTACGGAATGTCGGATGCTTTTGCTGGCGCAGGTGTTCACGAAACTGATGTCCAAGCTATATTTGTAGATGACCTGGCTGCGAGTGGTGTCAATTCGATGCTCTTACTCCGGCCATCTCTCTTACACTTCATCCGTCCGATGGCAAAGTGTCCATCGGGAAAAGGGGGGGCGAAAGTGAGCTGGAGAGAGTGAGTGAGATAGAGCGGAAGCGAGCTCGTGAGGTATATAACGACAGAGCCGGGGACTTGTGGCCAACTCTGGTGTAGGGTGGAGGCAGGGTTCGGAGTCTCGATGGCCCGTGAATGGAGCATTGTCCGCGGCGCCACGGGGGTGGTTCGGCACTGACCACCGGTCGACAGCTGCGGGAGTTGCACCGGGTCTCCCACCGAAATTACACCATCCGCTTCTCTGCTTCTGCTGCCGGCTTGCGGATCTCTCGCGCGAGTCGTGTGTTCGAGCTACTGCCGCTCTCTTCGTCCCTCTCGTACCGTTCTCGGAAGCTCGCCGTTCCAACACCTTTGTAATCCACCCTTTGCTCCTCCTGCTGGATCGCCCGCAGAGCGTTGGTTTCGGCCTGCGTATCACCCCCTACGGTTCTCCCTCGGTACTACAATGCTTCGGACTTCCAACACGTACTATCCAGAATCATATATATATACTGCTGGCACAACTATGTGTCAGCATATATCTATAGTGCGTATGCAGAAGTGGCTGACCGCTGCCACCCCATGACCTCATCGTATAGTGCCACTTCACGCGTCACCTACGTACCCGACATATACATGACATTATATATATATATATATATATATATATATATATATATATATATATATATAAATACATATACGTCGCGGCAGAACCCGCGAATTTCGTGTACTCGTAACAGCCGGATAATTGCCGAGTACCGCTTGTGCTGGTGAAGCTCTTCGACTGCATAGAATCTGGACAACATCGTGTACGAGCGTGCACTAAACAGAAACGTATCCCAGATTGCCGTACCGTATATCCATTTTGTCGTTTAGGATCCCTCTTTACGTTCGTTGCAATTCACAGTTGATAGAACGCATAGTATAGAATAATGCAATTTTCAAACTAGCAGCGGCAGTTAAAAACGAAGCGTGATGCTATGTCACGTGAAATAACGGGCAAAGTGTCTACTATCTTGCGTACATCAGATGAATAGCACAGTATGGAATGCAAGATAGAGTCTGGACTGACTAGACACATACATACGCATGACTGAAGTTTCACATCTTAGCCACGTTGCTTTAAAAAAAAACACTTTCGACCCTTGATTAATTATTTATCGTGCTTAATTCGAAATTCAATATGAATTAAAGTCAATCTTTTACAGCCAATTTCATTCGAGATATAAAAGTATCTGATGTACACTACTTCACATATCTATTAGCAGCTTCACTGATAAGAGACTTCTCAGAATTTAATTCAGTTGGCTGAAAGTAAGTACAATGCCGTTATCTTGATTGAGTTGTCACGTTGAGTTAATACAATCATATCAAGCAATTGCGCACAAAATTTTATTATAAGAAGTACTCCATGAGTTTTGTCCAAACTAACTTCAGTTTTAGGGAAGTCAACTACATCATGTAATCTTAAATTATATTTATTATAAGCTGGCTGATTCCAATTGCTATTCATCTAAGAAATTGTGACTATCGGGGTAGAATGTTCTCCAAATACATTATCATACTAATGAAATCATTATATTGAATTTAATTTATGAAAGTATTATTATTTTAGAACAATACTGCATTTCAAATAAGCTATAAGTGTAACCTTTCATATTTTGCCTTGACTCTGTACAACCTTGATGATGTCGGAAACTGACGAGGTCAGGAGAGCGTTTTCACATAGTGCAAATTCTCACTCTCCCGGTTATTTTTCTGCTCTTTGTACCACCCATTCCAGCTCATACGCTATATGCTACAGCAGTAGAATTCGGTCAACTGAGAGTATTCTCGAGCCCCACATTTCCCTTGCATAGCACAAGGTCCGCAACGGCCTAGACTGCCACAACGGAACGTCATCCCTTTGAAGTCTCGCCACTGTCCCCTCAAGCTTTGCTCGCACTCTCGTTTTCTACCTCTTGCCCGCGCCTACTCTACTTCACTCAGTCATCCCTTTCACAAACGAGTGCAAATATATAGCTTTATATATCCATTTGGCGAACATTAGACGCGTCTGTGATTTAGCACAGAGAGAAAAGAGTTATCTCGATACTGGGACACCGTCCACTTTGCTCTTCACTTTCTGACATTCGCGGTTTTTTCCCTCTATTTATCCTCTATTTTTTACCTCCGTTATCAGTGACGCATTAATGTACTGTGGAGAGAATGAGGCAGGAATGTCACATTTCGTAATGTGTTAGAAACTGACGACAGTTATTCTTGCAGTTATACTCTTTTCACGGTCTACTGACCCCATTAAAAATAATTCGTTGACCACTTACTGACCTATGTAAAGAATAAAAATGTTCTGTTGGAATTCATTTTTTCTCGTTTGACTTTACATAAATATTAAAATGATTATATATTTAATATACAAATTTTTCCGCTGAAATGTTACAGGTTACTGAAATATCTGCGGTTGAATTTAAATATCTAGGCCAGAGTTTAATGATAGCCAGAGTTGTAAACTCCGATCATAGTGCTGAATACATATTCATTGTGTAATCGACTTATTAGTTATTATTTTGCAATAAATAACTGCAGCTTTTATGAAGAGTTGTTTCCGTTCATTAATAATTATGAAAATAATAAAATCTCTATTCAATTTCAAATGAATACAAATAGATGGAGGATTTCCTTTCACAATTTTTCATATTCGTTATCGAAATACTTGAAAAGCTCTTTGGTTTACTATAAAATACTTATCATAGAGTTCACCACCATTTCTTTTTAGTTTATCAAATAATGGGAGCTTTTACATTACCAAAAATCGTAGTTCTCGAGTCCTTACAGTTTATAAAATGATCATAAACCTCATTTATAAATATTGCGTGAGGCCGATAAGTTCGTGGAATTCAAACGAGAGAAAAAATAAATATCTTAGTAGCAGTAGACTTATACATAACTCATTCACCATTCCCTTTTTCAGGATTTCATATACCAGCTGCACACATTTTACTGTTTCTGTTTCCCTCTTTTTCGCCCTTGAGAAATTATCCGTGCGACTTTATGAGTCCTCGGAGTGTGTTTAATTTTTTTCCTTCTTTCTGTGTCTCTGCTTAGTATGTCTCTCGTTTCTCCGTCTGCCAGTTTCCTGGGAGTACGTGCACAGTGCTTATTCTTATTTCTCTCATTCCCCGATTTCTCTACTAACCGCCTCAGTAGCGTACACCTTTCGCGAGGTACACGCTAGCCCACGGAAATATACGCCGGGTGATAAAGTCGTTATACGATAAGCCCAGTAGCACCAGCAGGGCGTTCAGCGCAGAGAAAAGCAACGATTCCGGCGAGCTTGTATATCCAAGCCAATTTTATTTAGACTTCCGTGAACACAGCCGTTTGGCGGTCATAGGGTGCTTACCGTTTCCAACCCCGGCAGTTCACCGTGCTACCCAATATACGTACCGAGAAAACGCACAACTTACACGTCAGTACAACACAACATATTCTGATATTGTTGCGGACCAACAAACAATTCTATTATATACTTGTTCTGCACTGAATGTCATCTGGTGGGGTTGCAACACCGAGAGAAGAAGTTTTCTTGATTCAAAGAAATTTCATTAAAATCCCAACCTATGAAACATTTCTTTGAAATCAATGAAATAATATACTTACGTTAATATTATATTTACTTTGAATGATCAGAAATTCAATAAAATGTAGTGACATTGAATTAATGAAAATTTTCCTTGAAGCAATGAACCGTTTTTCATTGATTTCAAAGAAATCTTCTTCGAGACACTAAAAGATAAACATAACCTATAAAATGACATGTTGCTAAAGGAATGAAAGCACCGTAGAGGTTGCTTTAAAACAATGTTTTCACATACCGTATTAAATGCAAAAAGGTATATAGAAATAATTTATTTCAATAAACACCGATACCTGCTTATCCATTTTTGGTGACGTTCCGCGACTGACGCGATCGCGCTAACCGTTCGCGATCGAACGGTTTGCCGGGTGCCGTCAAGGAAACTGTGTTTTTGTTTTTTTTTAATCAATGAAACCCTTTCTTTGAAATTCAAATGCACCATTTCATTGAAAGCAAAGAAACATTTCCTTAAAGTGAAAGAAAAAAATTCAATCCACCCATTTCTTCGGAATCAATGAAAACTTTTTTCTCGATGTATGCACCTCGAGATCCGCTTGGGCGTAGATGTAGAACTATCGTCTTGGTAAAATCGTTGCTAAAGTACTGACATCATAAGTTATCCCAATATTTCGGATATTTTTCTCTCGATACACCAATAAACATTTTTTTCTAGCAAGAGTCATATTTACTCAACTACAAAATAAATTTAAAAAGTACACAAAAACTTCAAGAACATGTATTATCCATTAAAAGCAAAATCATTTTTTAATAATTTTGTACTACTAGTCTGCTTTCATTAATTGTTTTCTTGATTTTTGAAAATCCAGAATTTGTTTCTTCAATTTGCGTCGAAAATACGATTTTAAAGTTGACTAATTCTACTTTATACTGCATTGAGAAATAGGATGTGAATTGTATTATATAATTTTTCTTCGACAAAATGTGTTGCCGCTGGAAGAACCGAAGCATTAGTATCTTTACGTTTTAGCTCTGCAGGGGTCTCGTGGCCCTAGAGATTCCTTGTGCTGGAAACCGCGAATGTCATATCAAGATTCCAATCTCGATACGAGGAGCCCTTTTCTCTTTTTCTTGCTGCGAACTTCGTCCATCACGATGCCACAATAACAGAGAGCAAAACTTTTCTACAATCTTCTTCTGCGATTGTAGGGTTTCGAGCAGCAAAGCGTAACGGTTGTAGCTAGACAAGCCCTGCGTTGTAAAAAAAAATAAAAATCCAAAGGGACGAAGGTCGTATAGCAATGTCACAGGAACGGGGCTGAAACGAGAGACATGAAAGAAACATTCTTCTAACAACCTGCAGAAATCTCGAGTCTTCCACTTTTTATCTTTTCCAACCCGTAGCTTCTCTGTATCTATGAATGCCCATTGCCACACGTGACGCTGTATGATTTCCTCTTGTCCCTTCACGTCTGGGAACTTTGTGAATTTCGATAAAATTGAAATGCATTCGTATTCAAATGAGCCGGACATTGTGGGGTCGTTCATCCGAAAAGAGCGTCAGTATACTGTCGTAGTATAGCAGTAATAATATATAGTAGTAGTAGTAGTAGTAGTGCCTAGTACCTAGCATTATTCGTCGTCGTCGTCCTCGTCTTGAAGTTTCGAGAGTTCTTCCTGCCGAACGTGCTCACACGTAGGAAGAAAGAGGGAAGAAGAGGAAAAATAAGAAGAGTACAACGAAAGGCAAAAGTAAGGAAGTAAAAAAGAAGGAATTGCAGTCCACGACATCGGAATTCGGAGAGCGAATGGAAGGTATATTGCGAAAAGAAAACGAGGATACTGCGTGTAGCGGGTAAAGGAATACTGCTCTGCAGTGTACAATGGTATGTAGAGAACGGCGGAAGAGGACTGGGAAGATGCGAAACATATACAGTTTGGTGGACCGAGACAGAGACCCAACCCCCGTGTTTCAACTGTTACATGTACCACTATATACATCATGAGGTAGAGTGCCTGGCGAGACTGTTCTCGCCGCAAAAAGGGGATGCTTGGAGATGACGACGAAAGCGCATAAGCTTGGGGGGTCGTTGTGCAGTTGGGTCGTACTCGAAATGCGTCGGTACATAGGAAATTGTTTTCTTATAGATATACCGACTGGCAGAGTGCGCAGAGGACCGGTAGTCTGCGAACGGTTGAGCTCTATGGTTCTGTATGTTTTATACGGCCAGTGTACTCCGTGCTCTTGGTATCCGATGTGATTTATGGTCGTTGCGCATAGGATACACAGTGTGTATATGGTATACGAATAAATTTCACGTATTTCCAAACAGTTTCTCAGTGTGGAAATCTGGCTGAACTGTAAGTGTGTAGGAAGGTATAGATATATCAGTATTGCGACGAGAGTGTCGCCTACCCACCTATAGATTTTACAAAAGAGATTCAAGTGAGGGAGAGACACAACGAGGGAACTAAGGCAATGAGTTGGTATGATGATATAGCGCCTGTGTGAGGACGTATGGATGATAACATCCATTAAGCCTGGGGTTGCCCGAGTGGGTGAAAAGCATATCAATTTCCGCAGTAGCTATGAAAAAATACGTGGGCTGGTTATATACAAGGGCACAATGGACAGTGCTGCAGGGTGATGCATTGACCACTCTTGTTTGAGAATGGTTGAGCTCTACTGTTTACACATAAACGACATTTCTGTTTTAAAAATACACGCAGGCTGAAACATCACAAAAATTCAGTAGAAGCGAGGAATGTTGAATTGTGTTAAGGAACTGGATTGTTCAAATCTGAAATGGTATCATACGTAAGTTTGAAAGCAATTAAACATTAAACTTTGTAGATGAGGTTTTTACAGGTTAGTGTCACTTGAGCAGCTATCCAAGAAACAAGCGATACCATCAATTTTAATAGATGGACATTTTCATTTCAAACGTCAAAGTGAACAACCACATTGACGGCGACATTGTGCGTCAGCACCCGAGTTAAAATTTAAACCCTTCCAACACCCTTCGTTGAATTAAAATGGGTAAAATATGCCACTTTTGGAAGTTTATACAAGGGTCTAAGAACCTCATCTCACTCTGTATAACCTAATTGGAGGTCCAAATATAAGAATTTCAGTCTACATTAGACTCCATTTACTCCATTCGGGTAATATCTACCATTTTCGGAGGTTTTGACGAGTGTCAAAGGAATGGAGGACCTCCGTTACCCCGCGGTACTGCTACATTTAGGTTCTGAAGAGGGTCTAAATTTCAACTCGGGCAGTATGATAATCAATATCTTCTTTTCTATAAGAAGAAAATACATGTTAGTCATTAGCTCGCTTGTCATATAATATACTAAAAAAGTTTAAAGTCTGGTAGTTCAGTTATGTGTCATCACACGAATAGATAAATAATGCATATGCACGTCTGTCAAGCTACAAGATTTGCGCTGCATCATGGAATATCCTGATTCGTGAGGCAAAGCCCCGGTTTCAGGAAGGAGCTTCGTACATCGAAGAGGCAGAGGATTGAGGCATATATCTTGAGGATCCGGAGGGTCAGACGACCCGTATCGAAATTTCCATTGATCAAGCGAAAACCCCTAAGCACTGAGGTCAGCATAAACGTGGTGAGTAGCAGTGGGAATCAGCTCCGACAGGCATCTGTCATAATTAAAGCCGTATACGGAGTGATGAATTAACACAAACGGGATCGATAGGTGCACGCGTACCAGATTGATTGGAGTGGTATTAGGGACAAGAGATTCTGCAGCCAGAGTATTAACCAACATCGGCACTAACGCTAGATGCAGAGAGAGAGAGAGAGAGAGAGAGAGAGAGAGAGAGAGAGAGAGAGAGAGAGAGAGAGAGAGAGAGAGAGAGAGAGAGAGAGAGAGAGAGAGAGAGCGCGACCGAGAGAAATAGCAGGTATTACTAGGTACTTGGAATCTAGTGCGGGGGAAGGCGAACGTGTTCATATCTCTACAGAACAGGTGATACAGTCTCGGGCCATCTAGTCAAGATTGGTTGCGCTTCTAGTAATTGGTATATGAAACAGATTCGATAGAAAGAGATGGGACGATGCTAATCACTAGTGATTGGCTCCTCGTGGGCCAGTCACGCTACCCATCAGAATAGAACCGAGGAAGCAATGCAGTACATCGATGTTCACTGGCAGTCCATTCAATACCTGTCGCATTGAAGATGACCCAGCTTTCCTCTCGCGTAATTGGAATAGTCACGTGCAATGCTTTAATCCGATTACTTTATCCTAATTAGAAAATGCAGAGAATTTCAAGTTTATACTGTTTTCTTTGTATTTATTTGTAGGTATTTGTTTTTTTCGTTTTGGAAGGTTTTCCTTGTGCCACGAAAAAGAAAAGCTACGAGCACATAACGATACAGTTCAGATTTGATCGTTGTACAGTAAAAGGTTTTGATGCCTGAATGAAGAGAAACAACACGTTCATTCTGTGTAAAGAATTTCGAATGGAATAAGATCGATGAACCGTAACAGCAGAATCCCAAAAGTTCGGTTTCGTAAATGCGGGTGAGTAAAGATGTCGAGTCATCGTATTGGCAGTATCGTGTAGGTAGAGCAGCACAAGAATCGCTGTAGCCAAGTCGCGTATTCCAGGCTATTGGGAGTGGCCAGTCAGCCTCCAGAATCGACTCCGTCACTCTATTGGGGAATGTTATAAGAGGAATATAGCATGGAGGTAGAACTCGGGCTGGGGCAACAACAGAACCGAGCGATCATTTGTCTGGATTAAATCGCGACATTGACTCAGGGTTCCTGGCTGCTACAGGTCCTGACTGACTGCCGGGGGTTGTAGCTCTGTCACGTAACCTGATGGAATCCGTATCTCTCGCTCTCTTTATCACGGCTTTTCCGATCCACTGTACCTCCTGTAAATGAGACACTGAGATCTGATTTTCTCCTTCAATCTCTCTTCCTTATACTTGGTTGAGAAGGACTTCCACCTTTTCTTGATGTAATCATAACCAAGAGAAAAAGGTACATCAATTCTCATCCAAACAGAAATCTACGAATAAAAGAAGGAATATTAGTGTTTACCAAGAAACTCTGGTCCACGTACGCCATGTTACTGTTTAATCTTACCAAAGTCATGTTAACATAATCTTGAGACTTTATTCATACTCTAAAGTAGTTTACTAAAATGATTTTGTTGGAGTTACATGCAAGTTCAAACCTCAGTAAATGCAAGTGTGGCTGATACTTAGAATGAAAACAAACAACAGCACAACAATATTCACAATATTGTCGTATGTAGATAAATATCCTGCGTTGAACATTCGAAACATTTTTGAGTGTTTGTGATAAGGATGAGGATCAGGTGATTCTCACAGCCGTTATTAAGATCTCGATATGTACAGTGTGTCTTCTTACCACAAACTTGAGAACTACATATGCAGTTTCATACACAGAAGTTCTGCGCATTCCGCTGTCTCGGTTATTCTCTTTTCTCAAATTAAACATACCGACCAACTCTGAGTTTAGCCTGTTTCCTTCATGCATACTCTATATTCTATATCTTCGTTTCACAACGTCCTGTATGCAGACTGCAGCGAAAGCCGTGTCAGAGTTTGAGCTGCAAGCGGTGGTCCTCTTTCTCATTCTCTCCATATAGAATTATCCGTGAAGTACGGCTGTCTGGTTACATATCTGTGTATATCTCGGGCTCGTTCGTTCTACACTTCTCCGGTACACATAAACATGCAGGTGATGCAGAAGCAGCACCAATGTTCGCCAACGTCGTGCTTCTCCACTTCGCTCCCTCACCGCTGTCTTACAAGGCGAAGCTATGGTAATTCGTATGAATATGCATCGATGACTCGAGACTGTGCCCTCTCTCGCTGCGTCTACTCAGAAGGTAAAATAATACCGCGAATGTATGGAATTCAGCCTCGAGGAGTCCATGTACCAGTACGTCTATGTGATTCTCGTATGATGCGGCTTTGGTTAGCGGTCGTCTCTACATAAACATGCAACTGATTTTCGGCAGCTCCTCGATTCTACAGAATCTGTACACGAAAAGTTGTAAACCTTTTTGTTCTCCAGACACATCTCGTTCACTATACGACGAAGTTGTACACGACATTAATTCAACATAGCGAAAGTTGTCACAGTCAATTCTGACACGACGAAAGCTTGTCGATAATGAAATTTGAAACACAAAAACTATTCACAGCAAGAACAGCTACAGTTAAATCTGGCCACGGCATATTCGACAGCACCAATTCGACACGCCAACGTTGTACACTATAATATATATATACTAGGATGTAATTGTGGTCCGCGTCGGGCTTCTGAGGGCCATCAAGGGAGTTAGAAAAAACTGGGCTTGAGTTCTCATTGACCCCATCACCTCTGGGTCTCACAGACCTCATCGCCTCTGGAGTCTCACAGACCCCACCCCCGCTGGGGTCTCACAGACCCCATCCTCTCTGGGGTCGCACAGACCCCCCTGAATTTTTATAAGTCCCTCGATTCTTGACACGGTGGCGGCGGCGGCTGTGGCGAGATCTTTCTAAGAGAGATATATATACGTCCTGTGGGGTATGGAAAAACCCCACGAAAAGTATAGGAAAATTCTCCGGGGAGTATGGGAACGGCCCCCGGGAAGTATGGAAACGGCCCCCGGGGAGTATGGGAAAGTCTCCCAGGAAGTATGGGAAAGGCTCCTGGGGAGTATGGGAAAGATCTCCGGGGAATATGGGAAAGACCCCTGGGAAGTATGGGAAAGACCTCCAGGAAGTATCGGAAAGACCCCTGGAAGTATGGGAAAGACCCCTGAAATTTTTCGAAGTCCCTCGATTCTTGACACGGCGGCGACGGCGAGATCTTTTTATTATATAGAGAGATACATATTCTCTCATATGATGGTGTAGATATATATATTGATTTTCTTTTTTAACCTGGCGTCGAGTCGCTACCGCGACTCTTGATATATTGTTGGCGGGCCCTCTCATTCACGTAATGATAGGCATGCACGACAATTGGAACATCTGCAGCGTAAAGTATCTGTCTATGCAGTTTCACGGTATTATACAACGTAACTATAAAAGCAGCCTAGCACGGTAAAGTCAACCGTATTACTTTACTTTTTCCTACAAAGTGCTTAGCAGATATAGCATGTGGTTCAGTTTCACCGCGTGGACACTACGATACTAGCAGCACTTTGCTAGCGTGTTCAACGGGTTTCTAAGCTACAAGGAAAAGCAAAGGAACTACATACAGTTGCTATAGTCAACCTTCCAATTTCCTGGCAAAATCACGACTTTAGGTAGCAAGGAGGAGACGAAGGTGCTAGAGAAGGAGGCACGGGATGAGGGCTTCGCGAGTGAGGTCCGGAGGCCTTTCGATCCTCTTTCCACCTTTGCCCCAAGCATCGCAACTATCTCATTCTCTACCTCCACTATTCCTCCTCGAGCTATACCATCGACGTACTACGCCCCGTACTTCCCGGGTACCTGCGCGAGCTTCGTCGAGGTAATCTTTGCCCGGTAATTCGTGCGGCCGTACGTCGTCGTACACGCGCTAGCTACTGGCTTTCGTACCTCTCGTCCGCAACCTCGTCGAACGTAGTTTCGGAGGTTGGTACCCGACGTCCCATTAGCCGAACCACCCCACTTCCATCCTTGGTATTAGACGTAAAGCGTTCTATCTGATTTCGGCTATTACGAAACAGCACCAATGTATATGTGTTGCTGCGCAAAATCGTGGAGGTAACTTGCCAAGCATTATATTTTAGTCACTTGCACAGTGTGGATGAGAGTGGTAGTGTGTTGTGGTTTTAAGTGTCGGATCTGCATTTGACGAGGGTGCATCGATTATACAGTTGTAGTTTGAGCGTATAGTTTTGACTTGTATAACAGCACAGTTAAATCCGATATTACTTGAAGAGCGGGCGTAGAAGCGAGGATGAGAGTGAGGTTGAGGGACGTATAGCTGGAAAGTGATTTTGTAGTACCTGGAAAGGATCGACTGTTGAGAAAGCGAGGACTGTTATTGAGGAAGCGACGATCGAGAGGCTCTTATTTGCTCCTATACCAACTTATTCAGAAGTGTGTGATAAAAAGAGTTTAACTTCGTGGTTATTCCGATTGCCGGTTGTGGCTGTGGATTTTCTTCTTTCGAACATCTCTCAACTTCTTCTTTCTCTCGCCATTCTCCGATTAGCTTCGTTACCGATGCAGAACGCCGCGATGGTATTGAATGAGTTAAAAGGGATAGTGATGGTAAACGGTATTGAGGCGACGAAAAACGAATTGAACGAAATGCCTCGGGAAGACATTCAGCTCAAAGTAAATTGGATGTGAACGGGTTGCTCCAAACTAATGCCACGAACACGTGAAAATCAATCGGTGCGGACGTTTAGGCAGTTTGGGAAAGGCAAACTTCGTTTATAAATAGAATGCTGTCAGTAGCTTCATTTCTGGAGAATTAGTGGAATCAATTTAGGTAGTTAAGTATTTTTAACAAATTTCCTCAATGTATCTAAATAAATCAAACAAATTATTGAAAATCGACGACTAACGAATTCAGGTCAGTAAAATTGTGAATTCTTAATGAAGAAATGCTCGTTGAAATTTTCATAGTATGAAGGTAGAGATGGCCACAAACTCTTGAAGAAAATATCCACTACGTGCATGAAATGTCGGATATATGAAAACTGGAACTTGATTCTCGATGACTGAGCACCGAACACGCCCTTCATATTCGTCTACATCATCTCATTATTAATAACACACCCCTGAATCACGCATCGATCGGTACTTGGAAACGATAAGCGTTTCATTTCAAACAGAATTTTCTAGGTTTCCGCGTTCCGTCGCTTGAATCAAGACCTCAAAAACGACGGGCACCGATGGCGTTCCGGCACACCTGTGTTTATTGTGCGATCCTCGCGCTCTTACAAACTCAACGAATGGTTAAATTTATCGTTGTACCTTTACGCGCCGAATACATTTATCCGATATGTGACTATAGCACGAAAAGAATCGACACGCACCCACGAGAAAATGTGTCAACAATGTCTTTCTTTTCCCTTACTTTTCTATCTCGCTCTACCATTTTCTAAACTATGCCGTCAAAAACCTTTGCTATTTATTCACGCACCCCTCTTTTTCTATTGTCAAATATCGTGTGCTAACGCACGATAGGAGTTTCAAACACTTCTGCGATGTTGACGATCTAGCCCCGCAAAACTTTAATTCCCTCAACTTTTTATCCATCATGCAAATCTTTGTTTTGTTTTCTGAGTACCCTAAAGTTCTTTGTTTTTACTACCTTTCTTTTACATTGCTTGACTTTAACCGTCTGGGGGGGCGTCAATCCCCATGCTCATCTCCCTACCGGTCGCTTTTGCTACTTCCGTATTTTTTGTTTGCTTTTTTTTACCCCAGCGATGCGGCAAAATCGCACGCGTAGCCTCGAAGGGATCGTTCTTTGTAGGTACACACGGTGAAAAGAAAGTGAGAAAAATATCACCGTAGCTGGTGATCTCGGGATCGTCTTCAGGATTACGAGATACGCCCGTTGGAACAGTATAACGCTGTGGATGCAGAGAGACGAGGATTTGCAAGTATACGAGCGAAAGAAATAGCAACGCGATACTGGTTTTTACAGGGTGAATCGTGTGACATGATGCCATCGACTTCACCGTTCGTATTTCACGTATAACGTCAAGATGAGATTTCGATTTCGAGCGAGTGAGAAAGCCTCGATGTGCGAGGTACATCACGCGCGAAGGCATGAATCGGCTTCGCGTCACGGAAACTCGCACGCTTCGCACTCGTGCGATATATCCCTTCGTATATAGGCTTTAGCTGTATCGCACAAGTGAAGCGACGACATCGGCGAGACACGCCATAATATTCCGTGCCTTCCCCTTCGGAAGTTCATAAATTTTGTAATCAGGTGAGTCAATCAATTCGTTGGTATATGTCGTCGTACCTATATGTTCCATCTGCACGTTACTCCTTCAATGACGTGAAGTAATATTTCTCTTTTTGGCTTTTCCGCATTCACCTATTTCGATATGCGCTTACAGTGTTGGCAAATGTATTTAAAAAATGCGGTCAGTACAAGCAAAAGGGACGACGAGGACATTAAGGTTTTTGAGACAAAATTAGGCGATACCATAATTTTGTCTACCTTTTTGATTGGTGAATTAGTAAAAATAGGCCATTACGTAGTTTACACTATTCATCGTAAATATGATACGCATATGCTCCAAATTTCACTGGGCTGTCATATTGACATAAATACTTTGACGTTCGGTCGACTTTCAGTTGAATACCCACATGAAATAAATTAAAAAATAATTTATGCATACTACTGAACGTTTCGAAAAACCAATATGACTACCCAAGATCAAAAGCATCTTTTCGTTCTGAAACTCAGATATGTCAAATCAGACTGAACGACAATTTCATTTTTTTTAGCGACTGTGTCCCTTTATATCGGTTGTGATTTGTCATTTGACATAAACAAAAAATTGTAATGCATGATCTCGATCCCGATCTCAGTGTGTCTGACGACACCGCCAAGCAATCACGTCACGAATAAAACAATGACAATGGTTTCGATAAAAACTCGTTACTCATGAACTTATTAAGATGATGTTTTACTGCTCGGTCGGTAATAAATATTGTAAAGCGTTATTCTTGGTCATAATTGATGTTTCAGGCAAAAAACGAGAAGTACTGACTGCTTCTTGGTACTCTGCAGTCAGTACTTCTCGCCTTTTATTCCAAAAATTAATCGTAGCGGAGAATAACGCTTCGGGAAGGTTCAGCTATCTCACTCGCACTTATAGCGATCTGAGAGAGACAGACGATATGTAACACATTACCTTAAGGGAGGATATTTTTAAGAATATTTCACCAAATATCCTATTTTTATTTTATGCTCAAATATTTTGCAATGTTCAACTACAATTGTACATTACCACACAATTGTACAACCAGCAATGAAACATTGTGGGCAACAAGACAGCAAGAGCGAAAGAGCTTGAAGGCAAGGACGTACCGGAACAAATGAGGTAGACTACGAAGAGCCTTTAGTAAAGAATCGTTTTTCGGAGAAAACTTCGTTACTCCATCTTCAGATCACTCTCTCGAGGAGTGCATCTAACCGATGAAGAGAATATCGTGTGCAATATCGGAGCTATCGAGTAACGAATTGATAGCACTACAGCGATCGTCGAGGG
The DNA here is from genome assembly GCA_963970395.1 of Ephialtes manifestator. Taxonomy (NCBI): domain Eukaryota; kingdom Metazoa; phylum Arthropoda; class Insecta; order Hymenoptera; family Ichneumonidae; genus Ephialtes; species Ephialtes manifestator. Next base: position 41,160,994 of record OZ019968.1, on the reverse strand, counting down.
AAGCGCAAAAGTGGAAGGGTGGGAGAAAATGAGGAATGGAGTAAATCTAATAGATATTGCAGCACGGAGCCGGCGAACGACTGCAATTTATTACTACTACTATCATTATTATTGTTTCTATTTCACTGCCTCTTATTTTTCTCGATGTCTTACCAAGAATTTCTATTTGCAATGAATACAATACAATAGAATCGTATTAACTAGTTTATAGCGAATGTAAAAAAAATAGTCAACAATCCTGCGCCGCGCTATATAAGTTCACTCTGAGAAATTGTGAAAGTCCTGGCAACTAAAAAAGTGACAGTTATTAATTTTTTATCCATGCAATTTTTTTTTATTAAGGTAACTAAAAAATTGTTCTAACTATATTTTTATAGTTGCGCCGACGATTTTATGATTGACATAACTATAAAAAAATAGCAGCATAGACTTAAAATAAGTTGCTGTCACTTTATAGTTACCGACGACAGAATTTTCGTTGAGTGTTCATAAAACTTACATAATAAGCATATAAACAGCGTTTCTCCTGCTGTCGACTAAACATCTTTCATATTTTTTTTACAAGTTTTTAGAGATGGTTGAATCCCGTACTGGAATTTCTACAAATAAATTAATATCGTTACAAAAAAATACGTATCCCGCGGTGTACACGTGCTTCGTAACGGAAGAGAAACAGAAGCCTCGAGAAATCTCGTGAATCCCTTGAGTAAACGAGAAATTATTTTGCAAACTATATGCGCAACGGAAGGGAGTGTGAGCTGAGTATTGCAGTTCTGCAGAGCGGTAGCAGCACGCCGGAGACTTTTTACGATGCTGGTGGTGAGCACCTAGCTTCCAGCGTGTAAAGTGCGGCACAGGATACTGAAGTAATGTATACATAGATAGCGACTCAGAATATGTGTACGTGTAGGAGTTGAGAGACTGTTCCACGTACTGAATCCAGCAAAACCCAGGCGGCTTCGCAACGGATGAGTAAATACTGATTTTGGTATAAAGTAGAGAGTGTGGCACGTAGGCTACAGGGATGAGAGATAGCCTCGTAGTGGCAAAAGTAACGAGGAAATATTGGGGCACGTTATTACCTCGTTGCGAGTTTTATTTTCCAAAACTTTTTCCGTTTTTACACACACACAGATACGAAAATTTTATAACTGATGCGATAGGTCCAAGTATTTTATCGTCGGTTCAGACTGTGGACCATGTCAAACGATTGATACTCCGGGGCACTTGTTGACCTTTAACATTTTATCTGTCGACATAGCATATTTGCTACGTTGCAGGAATAGCTATTTTTCAGACCATCGTTTTATATTTTATTAACAAAGTTCTGAAAATAATTGGACAAATTTCATTTCATTAAAAAAGAAAAACATGATATTTTCAAGTAAACAGATGAAAGTGAAATTTTCCAAACTCATATTATTTCATTATTTTTATTCAAATTTGAAACGCTATATCTACAAATATTAGCAGGAAACGTAAATTACAATTAATCTACTAAAGTCTAAAAATATCACGATGCAAATTTCACGCCAGTAATAAATGTGACGAGAAAGTCACGTGTTGCGAATATGTAGGTAGCAGCTTTTTTTAAACTTTACCAACAACGCAGACATGTAAGTTAATAATACCCACAAGGCATTATCTTCAACACAGACGACGACCTTGATTTTTTAAATGCTTCCAGCAACTATATATTTTATGAACGAAAGGAAACATATTCTATAGATTAGTATAAGAAAATACTAAATGCATATCCGAATTACTTTCTGCAGAGGGTTACTCGATAACTGTGAAAACATTTGTTCCATACTTTTTTTCCGCCCGATGCTGACGTATAAAATGCTCTCAGCGGTAAAATAACGTTGCCGTGTGACGCAGTCACTCAACCGAATATCCCTGAGTTGACGACGGTAGAAAGCTCATGAAAAAATAACGTTATGTTTCGGAAGAGAATAGTCCACTGAGCTTTATCCTTATTCCGTTCTTTCTTTTTTTTTCTTATTTACGGTCTTCGCACAAGATATTATTATGATCCCACAGCATAACGAGAAAAATGTTGGATGAAACCAGGGAATAGCTCTGGGCGCGAAATGAAACGATTTTCGTTTGTACAGAGTATCAGTATTACCTACACAGCGAGATGGTATATACCCTCACGTTGTTTTTTTTTCTATTTCTACCAATACTTTGTCGTAGATGTTATACGAGCGCTGAAGAGACTCGATATAGAGCTGAACCAATCTCGGCAATCGAGAAATCTAGTTTTTACCGTCTTCGCACCCTCCATACTTCCTCTTCTCATGTGGTGTCTTTCTGATTTTCTCCCATCCTATTTCGTTTCAACACGTCCTCTATACTTTGCTCAACAGAAACTCTCGCACTTTCCGTCGTCCCCTTTTACTCGCCCTTTGGCACTACCTTACAACCCTCCGTGGCTCGTGCTGGAATCCTGACATCGAAGAAGCTACACGATTACGTTTCTCCGCAGTCCTTTTGTCGACCGTCTCATCATACCACTTCCATCTCCTCCCTCTCACACCATTCTTCCATGTGGCTGGATGCCTAGTGAGACTTTTCGTTTCCGCAATCCGCGATACGTATATATGTATTTGTCATATGTACTAGGAAAAATCCATTGTAAAAATAACCATTTATCTTTTCTGCTTTCAGGTGAGTCCACGTTATGAATACACTAGCCCTATGCCATGCATATTGGTGAGTATAGCATGATTGCTTGGTTTTATTAGATTTTAAATGAGATAAAAGATACAGTTATAAAAAAATCAAATAAATCATAAATGCCGATTTTCGAAATTGTATCTGTTGCATTTATACGAATTCTTGGAGAAAAAAACGATACCGTATTACATTTAGTACGCTTTTTACGCACTTTTGACAAATTGAACACGTTTAAATGGACACAATGTAATAAATTGAGATACATTGCGTGATGTACAAAGTTCATCCACACTGAGAGAAGAGTTTGTTAACAATTAACAAATCTTGGTTAAAAATGGCGAAATGAACCATTTAGTTATTCTTATTGAATCTCACTTGAGCCAAATAAGATTTGTTAACTATTAACAAATGTCAGTGAGCTTAATTTGCGACAAGCAAATTTTATTTAGCTCAAGTGAGATTTAATAAGAATAACTAAATGGTTTATTTCGCCATATTTAACCAAGATTTATTAACTGTTAACAAATGTTAACAACCTTTTCTCTCAGTGCAGGCTTATTATTTTGTAGTGTTTCATACACGTAGATTCATTATTGATTTAATTCGAATAACTGTATTTTTTATTCTTGCATGTTCAGGTCGCATGTGTACATGTTTTAAGATCGTCGTTACATTAGTGACGAGGCATGCTGCTGCATGCCGTCGCTGATGTTATTATCCACTTTCGTCGATTGTACCACATATACGTCCATTCAATTACAAGCAGTATTGGCGCATACCTAGTCGATAAATGATTGGCACGTCACATTCGGTCATACCAATCCTCATCGATAGCTCATAATAACGTCAATAGCTGGACAGTTTTACGAAAATATGCGAATAGCTGGACTGTAATCATTGTGCAGACTTCTGTGAATGTACAGCCAACATAGCGAAACATAAATTCTCTTTTGGATTCCTAGAATTCACGAGAGGAGCGAAGATTCATTTCGCATTCATGGTCCCGAAATCCTATGTATAATTATCATTCCAGGCGAGAACGTATATCGGATTTGGATGCAAATGCCTGTGATAGTATTTACATATGGCGTCATAGGATCCGTTACGAACTTGCACAAAGATATTTATCTACTGAAAGGGCCAAAGGGCTGGAAGGAGGAAGGGAGGGCGGCACGTCATTAATATTTTTCTATGAATTTAAACGAGATATCAGTAAATCTTTAAGCCTCAATGATCACATGAAAATGGAATATATATCAAAGTGTATCATGCATATAGAACTTTTTGTCAGGTTATATATCAAATATTAATTTCAAGTATATTTTAGACTCATCTTCGAAATATATCATAGAACGAAATATATTATTTATGAAATATATATTTAATATAGGAAAATTATCATAGACCGAATTTTTCGTGAAAATATACATAATATATCTGAGATATACTGTATCCCCATAAAAAGCACAATTCATTTGTACATGGTAATTCAGAATGATTCATAAATATCTGTTTGTTTCGTTATTAATGTTTGTTTAGGTGTTTTTCAAAATTAACTTCCAAAAAAGTTGATTAATAATGACAACAATTAGACCATACCATGTTCTTGCACTATATATTGGGAGAATGGGTCGAGATCACCGTACGGAGAGTGCGACCCTCCCTCCAGCTCCCGGTGAAGCAAGATAGATTACTTTGACTGATTTATTTGTTCAAATTTATAATATTTATTTTTAATTAAATATTGGGTATTTGGGAAAGCAAAATGTTTATACCCATATATATATCATACACATCAATGTCTATACTGATATAATTAGTTTCGTAAGATAACCTCGCGGGCATATTATACTTTTCCGTAAAAGAACGAACATAGTTAGAATGACAACATTTCCACAAAAACTCGGAAACTTATGCGAAGGCTGAGCAGTATGAGAGAGACGAGGTCAAGAGGGTAACGAGGGTAACGAGGAGGATAATCAGGCTTCACGAACACAATGAAGCTCAAAAGAGTGCAGTGCAGGTCAGATGCTGCAGGTGCAGGCTTCGAATGATGTCCGGACGCTTCGTATCTGATGCTGCCACCGAGGAAAGCTGATCTTCGATCTAATTTTTCCCTCTTTTCTGTCCTTTCGACATTTTACCCGTTCCATGTTACCGTCAACCATCGCACCCGCCATTAGTTTCCGCTCTTTTCTTCTCGTTTCCAATTTCAAAAAAAAAAAAAAAAATAGTGGAGGACGACGTATATTCAGCGCCTCGTGCGTCGTCCACCGATGTACTTTCATTATTTCTTGCAGCAAGGTGATCCCCTTAGTGGGTCGGTTCGACCTCTCGGCTCCTCGACCAAGACGCTTGCTTCTTCTCAATTTTTTCAACTTCCTTGTCTTTCTTATCTCTTTCCCTTGGTAACTAAGAAGTTGAACGGATAGACGAGTCGGTGGTCGGGTAAAATCCAAGAAGGAGAGAATAAGGGGTCGAGGGGTTAAGCCACCAATCCAATGGGAGTCGAACGTAAAAGAAGACTCGTTAAAAGTTTAAAGTCGCGAATAAAGTCGAGCCCTCTGCTGGCTCTCAGCGGCCAGTCGGGCGACCACCCGAGCAAGGAAATTCTTTTCGAGTTTCCAACTAATACTGCTGCTACCGCTGTACGATGACGTAGTAGCTGCTACACCGGATAACTGGGGAGTGTAACGGAGACTGAATGGACAGTTCATAGAGAGCTGACAAGAATAAGTAGAGTCACGACGACGAATAATCTTTTTCGACTCCTTTGTGACCTGAGTTCTCTTTTCCTTCCTCTCCCTAGGCTTGACCTAATTTTTTTTCCTTCTCATCGCTAAAGTATACCAACTCATTACCATTTACTGTGCAAACTCTGTAGTAATTGTAGCCAGATACCTTTCCCTCTCTTGCTCTTTACAAATATTCGATTCCGTTTAACCGTGATACAATAAAGAAAAATCAAGAGGCTACTTCTGCAAGTGACTTGACTCAGAGGTAACATAATCAATTTTTATTTCATTAAATGCTTCCCCTTGTATGGGTCAAGTGCGTGTATTTTGTCATGGCACGTATCCTCTCAAACATTCCAGGATTGCTGAGGAATCTGTTGGAATTCACACGACTCACGGTTATCGCGAAGAACCCTTCACCACAACGTTCCGCAAATGCCTAAGAGGCTTTTCCGCAGCGAGGGTATATATAAGGGGAATATCCAGGAAAGACGAGCTCACATTAACTTCATGCATTAAAAGTCTGGACAGAGAATAACGTAAATGCTATCAACATTAAAAACACTCCACAAGAGATGTTTTTGTATCTTCAGCAGTTAAACTTTAATTTTTTACGTTAATCATGCTGTGAAAAGGATATGGGAGTTAATATTTTTATGCGATTTTTTAATCGCGTCGTTACGTCCGAATACAAGAATGCGGATTATGATTGCTATGTCGTCCACAATTCAAAACATTGATGCTCCTGCGATATTCTCATTTCCAGTGCTCTCGGTTCTCACCGAAACCACTTCTTCTTTCTTGCTTTAGTGCTTCTTTTCTATAGTGAGAATCTCGGCCATCTTGGTCTCAACCTTCGTGCCACAATCCGAATCCACTGTTCATCGAAGCAAGATTACTCGTTTTTCCACGAACTTTCGTCCTCGGCCAGCTCCGCTTCAACGTCTTCGACTCACCCTCCCAGCAGTTCTCAAGAATAAACTTGTTTCCCTTGACGAGAAAAGAGAAAGGTAACCCTGGAAGAATGTCACCCTCTTTCCTGGTACAGCTTTCTCTCGTATCAAAAGCCGGAGTTTTCTTCCCTGCCTCGCCCACTTTAGCTCTCAAGTTGGAAAATGGCGCACGTCAGGAACACAGAGAAGGCTGGACGGGAACATAACATTCGGCTTAGTCGCAACTAACACGATCGCCAAGTCTGCCATCGTCACCAAACGCCTGACAAACGATTCCTGTACTAACACAGTCGTTCATCGACGATGAGATAACGATTTCGATTCTCTTTGTCGCGTTAGCGCTCTGGTAAAACGAGCCGATTTTTTTCAACTCGCTAAAGTTCCAATGAACATGAAACCAAATATGGAAAGATACATCTTCGGAGAATCGTGTGACCAGCTTTTTTTCTGTAGTAGCGATACATTGTAGTTGAAAATCTATCCTAATGAAAACAACATTTTACATTCCTCTACACGATAACTTACCAAATTTGGAAATGAATCTACCTTATGGACATAATTGGCAATATCAACTTGTACTATCCAAGCATTTCGAATAACTATAAAAGAAAGTTTCTCTAATAAGTTCAATATTCGTATTTTCAATTCATCGCAAAAAAAATGCTTCTGATGATTAATAATAAATCCGTATTACGAAAAAAAAAGCTGGCAGGGAAAACTAGTCCAAGTAACCACTTAGTTAGATTTCAGTGAAGCTAGTAGGTTAATCCTCGTATACGCTGAAAACAACTTTTATTTTTATGTTCTATCAGTAATAAGTATAATTTTCTGTTTTGTTAGTGAAAATGAAAGTCCTCGTTCGAAAAATAGTATGTGCTATGGTGATTACATACCAACGTAAATACACGAATGTATGCAAAAGAATAACGTCCTGATCGGGTTTTACGATGAGAAGAATGACGATACAAGCCGACGTGGCTGGGTGTGAATCCTCGTGCTACACTACGTTCATACTCATTGCGGCATTTTCAGGCATATCACTGACACACAATCTCTGTTCGTTGATTATCAAATACCGCGCATAACCGAGGTCGTGGCAACGCTACGTTTCGCATAGCTTTGCTTCGTCCGAGCCATCAAAGGCATTTGCTATGCTAATACTGCCAACCATAAAATTGCCGGTTTAGCGCAAACGCCATCGGAAACGATCCCCCACTAAAATCCATTAGGTCAGTCCGGAAATAATAACTGCGGCAAACCAAACGTAGACGCAGCCTATGAGCATCTGAACATTGATGAAAATTTCTACAATCCAGTATATGAAAACCAATTACATAAACTAAAAAAAAACTTGTCAACGCAAATGGATTATCAAAAACATCATCTCATTTTCCAGTTTAAAAAAACATGTATTCAGTGATGACTAAATCGGCAACCTCAAAATGAAAAATCTACCTGTCACTTTGTTGTTTGCAGTCTAAAGAATTCAATCGCCGTCTGATACATCGATTTTGATTTTGTACACATTGATGGGATAATTACCACTCTTGATGAGATAATACAGACCGTAGTTTGTAATGTCTTCTTATTCCTGCAAACATAAATATAAGAATACTTGACTCGTAATGTTTAAAGCTGCTCGCTGCCAATTACTGGATATATTTTCTTAAACCACTTCTGTTATAATTTATAGAGCGTATATTGGTTGGTACAGTTTGAATGTAGGAGAAAGTAAGAGAAAACGCACAAGCTACACCGACGATCTCCATTTCCTACTGTACGAAACGACGCGAAATTCATAGCCGTCACTAAATTCTTAATTACAACGCAAATGAGTTTTGCATCCTTCATGAGGCTTAGAATTTCGAATGAATGAGAAGTAGATACTGAATCTCCCTCGCGTATGCACTATGCTGGCTTCTGTGCCACACGTATACTACATTTATGTGAATGTTATATATAGTTCCTAGCTGACGACCGAGGTCCGTTGTGATGAAGGATGTACGCTTTTCCGGACGACCGTCCTTTCGACCCTGATAGAAAGACACTTCTTCCGCCTGCCTCGTGTACACAGCTTTTCACTAGCTCGCAACACCAGCAATGCTAATGCATTATATCACTTCCTTTTGCTTTACTGCATATTCTCACTGTCCCCCTTCTTCCACATATGGGATATCTGAACAGATTTAGAATACCCATGGAATTGAAGCCTGTGAAGTGTCGAAATCGCGTTGCAATCAAACCCCAAGAAAACATACTTAATTGATTCAGTAAAATTTGCCGATCGGTTCTCTATCACTTAAATTATATTGATTAAATGAATCTCAGACGTGAAAAATATGGGGAGCAGAATCGTTGCGATAAACAAGTACGAAAACAGTATTTCGGAATTATTGATTTCATCTGTTTTTCCATTCGCGTCAAATTAGTACTTTCGCATCGATCTCCCTTCAACGTTGCAAAAGCTTTCGAGAATCGTTAAAAGCTCATTGCACGTATACAGTAAGTATATGGATTTTAAAATATGGATTTTGTATCATGGGTGACAACGATTACAAAACAATACGAGTCGGACGAAAACTTCCGAACCCGTGGCCAAAACCTGCATCGCTACCCATGGAAAACCCCATATTGATCCCTGTGATGTGTCGAAATCGCGTTACAATCAAACCCCATGAAAACATTCTTACTTGATTCAGTTCACTTCCCGAGTTGAAATTTAGACCCTCTTCAAAACCTAAATGTAGCAGTCCCGCGGGTTAAGCGAAGGAACCTTCATTCCTTTGACACTTGTTAAAACCTGTTTGGACCTCCAATTACGCTGTACAGAGTGAGATGAGGTCTAAACCCTTGTGTAAAGCTCCAAAAGTTGCATATACCCATTGTAATTCAACTAAGGGTATTGGAAGGGTTTAAATTTTAACTCGGGTTTGTCGATCGGTTCTCTATCACTTAAATTATATTGATTAAATGAATTTCAGACGTGAAAATATGGGTAGCGGAATCGTTGCGATAAGCAAGTACAAAAACACTATTGGAATTATTGAATTCATCTGTTTTTCCATTCGCGTCAAATTAGTACTTTCGCATCGATCTCCCTTCAACGTAGCGAAAGCTTTCGGAAATCGTTAAAAGCTCATTGCACGTATACAGTACGTATATGTATTTAAAAATATGGATTTTGTACCATGGATGACAACCACAGCAAAACAATACGATTCGGACGAAAACTTCCGGACCCGTGAACAAAACCTGCATCGCTACCCATGGAATATCCCATATTGATCCCTGTGACGTGTCGAAATCGCGTTACAATCAAACCCCATGAAAACATTCTTAACCCCTTCACTGTCAGTGGCCCCTATAGGAGCAAGAACGTATAGGAAAATACGTTTTTCTGACAGTGAAGCGGTTAATTGATTCAGTTCACTTCCCGAGTTGAAATTTAGACCCTCTTCAAAACCTAAATGTAGCACTCCCGCGGGGTAAACGGAGCTTCCTTCATTCCTTTGACAATCATCAAAACCTTCGAAAATGGCAGATAATATCCGACTGGATAATATCGATACTTTCGCATCGATCTCCCTTCAACGTAGCGAAAGCTTTCAGAAATCGTTAAAAGTTCATTGCTCGTATACAGTAAGTATATGTATTTAAAAATATGGATTTTATGGGTGACAACAACTGCAAAACAATACGATTCGGACGAAAACTTCCGGACCGTGGCCAATACCTGCATCGCTACCCCCATGGAATACCCCATATTGATGTGGGCCTGTGAAGTGTCGAAATCGCGTTACAATCAAATCCCCTGAAAACATAATTAATTGATTCAGTTCATTTTGCCAATCGGTTCTCTATGACTTAAATTATATTGATTAAATGAATCTCAGACGTGAAAATATGGGGAGCAGAATCATTGCGATAAGCTAGTACGAAAACACTATTGGAATTATTGACTTCATCTGTTTTTCCATTCGCGTCAAATTAGTACTTTCGCATCGATCTCCGTTCAACGTAGCGAAAGCTTTCGGAAATCGTTAAAAGCTCATTGCTCGTATACAGTAAGTATATGTACTTTAAAATATGAATTTTGTACCGTGGGTGACAACGACTGCAAAATAATAGGTATCAGACAGTCGCTTCTTCCTACTCGCTATGAATTAAGTCTTGCAGTATGGTATCAGCAAAGCTATATCGTGAGCCCCGAGAGGTGGAAAGTGTGACAGAGCTGTAGGACTATATACGGTACTGGGAAAATTCTTGCCGAGTTAGAGGTCAGAGGACAGAAACGAGAGGGACGAAGAAGTGCAGGAAACGCCCTCACAGTACGTACCCAATTACAGGGTTCAAAACCCAACCACAGTTGTCGAGTATGCTCTGTACATATCCTAGCTACCAGTGCTGTTTTACATAGAAAACATTATTGCATTAAATTTATATGTATATTCACTGCACGATATACGTACGACAGCAATACATGTACAACATGTAGATGAGTATAGCTACAACTACATGCAGGTTTAATGAAACAGGACAAGAGACAACCTAGCTAGCTCTAAATGTGACAACCGCTTTCCAGGTTCACAGTTTACCCGTACCGATTCCCGGACAATCGGGGAATATCATTTAATCTATCCCTTGCTGAACCCCTCGAATAACGGGCGACCTTTGGGAGACTTTTTCACCTAGAACTGTCACAGTCAGAAAAAAGGTCTGATATCGATAATTACGAATTGACGACTGTTAATTTTTAATTCGTGCGTCTATTTTAAACTACAATATAATTGGAGGTAGTTGTCGTAACTATAATAGCTTTCACTTTATACATACAAGAACTTCTACGATTTTTCTGAGTGCAATTTCTGAACACGACCAATTTCGTGGTTGTAGTTGGAAGCGCATATTTTTGTTTCGTGATAGAAGAACTTTCTTTTTTTCCAAGATCCAAGATAGGCAGTTTAATTAAAACTGACATGCCCAAAAAAGTTGGATATTAGTGATGTATTTTTGTCCCTGCAATAATAAACCTTCCTGAATGACAATCCCAGAATTCATTCACATACTGCCTCATACAGTTGATATTGCAGAGGAGGGAATGCAAAAAGGAAACGATGTGTTCCACCGTTTTTTAGAACGAAATCCTGAAATGTCTTTTAAATACTCTATCATTTTTTGTTAAACCTTATATCAAGATTTTTCACATATGTATGATTTTTTATACTTTATTGTAACGAATTTATATCTAATAATTTTTTATTTTTAGTAATCTCATACTGTTAACATATAACATATAACGCATTCAGTATCCATAAACAAATAAACAAAAAATCATTTTGTACACCTAGTCGATTTCAATTTTTTTTCTCGATATTTTCCAATACATGTTGCAATTAAATGCGTAGCAGACCCGGATTTCAGTATCAGTGTTTTTTTTAATGAAACTGAATTGGATTTTTCATGAATCTGGTATAGTATATCCAGTTAACGCTGATGCAAGTGATGTATCATAGCTGGTTTGACGATCTCTACATCCTTGAGGGTCAGTAGCACGTAGCAGATAGAAAGAGAGAGAGAAAGAAGGATTAGACGAAAGATACGGTGGATCCACAGCTGAAAATTATCACCGTGAATAAGACCATTATACTAGCGTGGATCGTTGTTGGTTATATAGAGGCGATCCGCTTTAATCCGGGCTGGTAAACGATAGCCGAACGCAGTGGGGCTCCTATAGTTTCTGCACACCACGTAGCCCATATAATATAGGTTACCCCCGATCAGCATGCACCGACACCGCATACTACAAGCCCCTGCTGTTGCTCGCGTTGGCTCATCGATTTTTCTCTTGATTTTTTTTTAAACTCACCTTCTCTCTCATCCTCCATCAGTCCTGCAGCATTTGTCTACATCATTCTGACTTTGACACTCTTACTCTCGTGCTTTAATCTCCACTTTTATTTATTTTTTTCTTTTTAGTATTCAGCTACGTTTTGTGCCAGGCCATTGGAAACAGTGAATGAAATTCAAAACGATATATATGTTATAACAATCGGTGTTACGTTTGATGGATCGTTAGTCAAGCTCGCAGGATTCGACCATGAAAGAGAACGAGGACAGTTATATTCGAATATTTTATATGTATTTCATTTTATTCGCTCCCTGCGCGTTCGCAAAACGGTTTTTACTTCGATGTTTTAACGACTATCCACCAGTGAGAGTGACGCCCAAGGGTACACGAACGTATCCGCAGTAGAGTAATGGATTGCCTGTCAATACTCTATAAGCACATTGTGGAAGTTTTATTTTCTATTCAAAGATTTTTTTTTTGTTTTTAGCTTTTCAAACATTTTTACATTGGTGTTCGTAATAAATTGAATAAATATTTTTTGAACGAACACATGAGCCTGTAAGGTTTAAGCATTGAGCTGTGAATGAAAAATATTTCTAAAGTCATGGCATCAAATTTGAGCAAAATAGATATCAATGACAGCTGACTAATATTATAGGTAAAAATATTACAAAGTTAGAAAATCACACAAAAATAACATCAATACACGATAGATTTTGAAAAAAATATTTTTTGCAGGTTATAAAAGCTATTTATTATGTTCATAAAGCAACTATATATCAAACTAACTAACTTAGAAAGTTATCAATACAAATATAATAATCTAGAACTATAAAAAATATAATACATTTTGTGGGTTCTTTAATTAGGTTGTTAGTTAGATTAGCACAGTTATTTTTATTGTATTTTAACTTATAGTACAGTTTTGGCATATGTTATTTTAACGTTGTGGTATTTTAACACAAAACTCTAAATTTGTGAGAGAAAGTAACAAAAAGAATTTCCTGTCTTGCTGGACAATATTGTCTTTGCCGTTTCTCCAGGCATGCAAATGAAAACACGCGGTAGTATATTCGCCAATGAATGGGAACTCGTAAATCTTTTGGATCGTTTCTGTCGACGAGATGCAGCAAACACCACGTACGAGTTGGCGCGAAGTGTCACTAGTCGTGAAAGAGATGGGATGGAAAAAAAGGCTAAGATATATAAGGCACCAAGGAGAAGTGAGGAAAGAGCGCTGAAGCGAAAGACGTAGGTAGCGCAGTAGAGCAGCTGAGCACACCCGAGAAACTCATAGAATAGCGACGCGCCGGAGAACTACCTTTACGATCCGCGAGTTCTTGAGCCTCCGAGCAATTTGCCCAGTCGCCCCGCTTCTCTGCGTATGAATCCAATTTAAAGTAAGGATAGTGAGAGTGAGAGAGAGAGAAAGATAAAGAGAGAGAGACAAGCTCGAGTCAGATGAGGGAAATAGAGAACGGTGGAAGGGGGAAGAACCACGGAAAATATGCGAAGGGTGAGATCGTGGTGCTACTGGATCCTCGTTCTCGTCGTTTTCCTCTTCGTCGTATAGTATATGGCGTGCACGGAATGCTGGCGAAGCGAAAACGACTCTCACTCCCCCTCCACGGGGGAGAGCCCATACAGTCGACTCGGCTTATGCCTTCACCTTCGCCGCAGTCTTCCGCGACACCTTAAATAATCGTCTTCCCTATCGTCCCAGGGGTATTCCAGACCAGGGGTGCAAAACGTTTCCGAAAATTGATTCAAATTTTCGTCCCTCCGGTGAGACGAGCTAACACAACGGTTTCATTAATTATAATTTTTTTGTCACATCAGCACGATCGTCCTACTCAGTTCATCGACCTGTGATATATATATATATACATATTCCAGTATCGATCGCACTTCTATGATCTACGGAATTTTCTTGGTTTGATTTGGTAATTGGGGACTAAAACTCTTACGAATATCCGTTTTGCTTGCATAAATAATCAAATTGGGATACTGCAGTACGTAAAATTTCATTATATCGAAATACTTCGGTAACAGTAATGCTGACGAGACAGAAAGCTCGCGGAAATAGCCTCGGTCGGCCACCTAATGAGTGACATTTGGGTCACAGTTTCTGCATGCTATTTCAAATGGGATTTTCTTACCGCAATTGCGGTTTTACTGTAATATACCAAGTAGACACAGATCGCAATAGTCAGACAGCAATAAGGTTTTTGTTCAACGAACTGTGGGTACTTCTGATTTTCTCGATTTTAATTTAAGAACTGTTTCTTTCTCGTGGTATATCGAATTCTATTTTAAGAATAAAAAATTCCAGCATCAGTCATTATATTTTTGTTACTCTGTACATTAGGAACTGACTTTTTTTAAAGCATTTTTCACCTCCAAGTCTGATCTGACAAACCGAAGGAGAGTGATTCTTATTCATTCAACAAAATATTGTTCTAAGGTGCCACAGTTTACAGACCGCTCTACGAATGCTTCCAAGTAGAAACGGATCGCAATGGTCAGACCGAAATAACTATTTTTTAAATTCAGGTCGTCTAGATTTTTATCCAGAAACCATTTGTTTTCCGTGATATAAAACAAATCTCTTACAGATGCAAACGACCAATTATTATATGTCAATTAGATTTTTTTACATTGTAAGTTAGGATCTTATTTTTTAAAGCGAACGACAATTTCACATCTTCAGTGGTAATACAGTATGGTCTTGTACAGAAAGTACAAATTCTGCACCACCGATACCCATTTCGCATCTCCAAGTCCAATCGGGCAAAGACAAGTGATCCTTATTTATTTGACAGAATATTGTACTAATCCACTAAGGTTTACAGATGGTACGAATACTTCCACCTGTAAATTGAACCTATACCGTTTCACCAGTAGATCTATATCGTTGGCTGAATAGCTATACAGCTTCCCGTAATCTCGAGCGTTTACATACCTGCTCGGTGTGGTGCACGCAACACCGGAGCAGTAGGAGCCAGAGAGCTGCAGCAGGAAGCTTTAAGCCAACCACCGTTGGGTCTTGGCGACCCCGCCTTCGCTATGAGCGTCCTGCACAGACGATGCAAACTTTGCTGTGTGTACTTTGCCGAGTAGATACTGTAGTGGGGGGTCGGCTCTCGCTTCTGGTGGCGGTGTTGCTGCGCTACAGTGCCAGCATACTTATCCGAGCACCGGCTGAGTGTGCGGGACGGGTGTGGCTCCTGCTTCTGCACTTACTGCTTCTATATACTAGGTATAATACTGGTGGTGGTAGTGGTGGTGTCCGATTCTCTAGCCGTCTCAGTCTCGTTCTCGTTTCCGTTCTCGTTTTCGCCCTCTATCCACTCGCGTCTCGTCTCTTTCTATCTCAGCCACTATACTCCAACCTACTCCACCCAAGAGGGTGCCAGTAGCAGCAAGACTCGAGAAAACAAGACGTTCCAAGTGCAAGAGACATTCGTAGTCGGGACTGCAGTACACCAGAGGTTTGCTCGAGGGGGCGAAAGTGGGTGAGTACAGAGAGGGCACAGGGCATGGGTTCAGAGAACTGGTGCTGGCTCTCGGATGAGATCCACCTAGCTGATGCTGCTCGTTCGCGGTGTGCTTTCAAAACCCGCCAACATATACTCCGACGAATACGAATACGAATGCGAATAGATGCTTCAACAAAACGAGGATTCTCTCGCTCCCAAGAAGCAACCCCGAAGCAGGTTTAGGGAAATGAGAAATATTTCGAAGTTCCAACGAGAGACAGAAGGGCGAGTGATAGGGAGCTTTTCTCGTAAAGAGCACGAGGGCTGTACAAATTCACGAATCGCTTTTCTCCGCGGTTGCGCTCCACACTCGACGAGGTTAAGCTTGAGGGCTGTGAAGATGAGGGTCGTTCTTATTCTTGGGGTTGAAATTCTTCTGTGCTACTTTTGGAGTGGAAAAAAAAGAAAAGAAAAAAGAAATATATATGTATATATTGTCCGAGACAAGCCCCTTTCTCTACCTTCATTTCTTTTGCAGTCGAACGAGGTTCTTCGCTTAGATGGTTTAAATTAAATGCAAAGTCCTTTCCCTCGTTCGACTTGTACGTTATTGCCATCCGCTCGATTCTTACCCCTTTTCGACTTGCTTAATAGATGGTATCGTACTCCGCTTCGTAGCTTTTACAACGTTTTAAATGCTCCGAAGCAGTTGGTAATCCTGTAGCTTTGCGTCGACTATTTTGGCGATGATTTACCAAATCTCTTGCGAACTTTTCCTACGCTACCGCTATATCCCTTCAACTCGATTTTGTGTCGGGACTCTGGCGGGCGGTGGAGTCTATCTGGGGTATGAAAGCGAGCACTGGAAATGGGGTCGTCGAATGGAGTACTAATTCCGCGACTCAACCGGTCCAAAGTCCACCAGGCTCTCCGATAGACCGTGTAGTTCTCCGCGCTGCAGTTACCACGAGTGCGGCCGAATAGGTACGAGAGAGTTCGGGGAATGTACAGAGGTTTTGTGCTTCGCTGCACCTCGTAGCCGCATACGTATCTATATCGCAACTGTACCTAAATACTACTACTACCCTCGACCTCAACCTCAAACTCCTAGTAGCCACTATATCGTGGGATAACGGTCGCCGTAGCTAATGCGCCCAACCACCACGACACTATGCGTTGAACATTGACGGAACTAGGCATTTTCGATAGCCCAGACAATGAGGCAATCACGATTATAACATTTTATTAACATCACATTGTAAATATTCACGAAGAAAGTCCGTACAATAAAATTAATCTTATTCGTGAATCATTTTTACAATTTATATGGCATTTCCGTTAATTATATCATTCCATGATTCCATACCATTGATGTAATTCACAAATTTATGTAGAATAGTAAAATATAAAACAGATATTCGTAAATTAATACAAATGACCCGCAAACGACCTATATGTAGGTAGGTGTACATCGTCTTAGTACTCATTCTTGCTTACTTCCGCTGTAACTACGGTACAGGGATTAAGGGAAAAGCTGCTGTTTCGGAAAGGTAAAATAGGCCCTTGCCACGTAACACGTATCGAAGATCGATCGATCTTCCCGAGGAGGAGAACGTGCTGCGGCGTAGTACAGGAATAAAAGGCGACAGATAGGTAGAGGGAGGTAAATATAGAACAGCCCTTGCTTCCTTCCCTCACCATTCGTTTGGATAAGCTCGCGTTCACAGTTAGGGGTAGCTTTGCCATCGATGGTCCCCTCGCCGATCCTTCTTTCACGTAACTTCCTACTTCTCCTCAACCAACACTATCATCACCACCACCAGTGAAGTACCAGCAGCAGGTTGCCGACCTGGAACTCGATCCACGAGCTCTCTTTCGATTAATAATTTATCATCGAGCCCACGGGCACAAGCGCGGCCCATCCAAGGCTCCAACCCATCGTTTGCCCACCCCCGTTAAGCCGTTGTCGTTGCGGTGATCGTTATGCGGTACTACCGGGGATTTTCGAGGGTCACGCGCGGGCGCGCGCCCATCTCCTCCTCGTCCTGTATTTCTATCTCACCCCCTTCCAGCCCCCCCTTCCATTCTTGCCCTTTCGCAGATTCCTGGCTGCTTTATTCGTATGTGCAGTAGGGAGGTCTCGGGAGTTAAGCTGGTATACGAGCGTTTTGGTATTTATCCAGGACAGGACACGCGCACTCGACAATCTGCGGTCAGCACTGCATATAATATGTAGAAGAAGGTATATACTATATAGATGTATGGTATACAACAATGGTCTACACTGTAACACACTCGTCGTCTCTGGACGGGCAAATTGTGGGACATCGAGCCTCCAAACCTTCCTCACTCTGTTCTCGGTTCCTATCCAGTGGTGCGGGCAGCCATCCGACGATAAAAGGCTAGCTGCCCGCTGTGTAGTCTCTCTATTCCACTCGTTCTATACGGTTAGGCAAAAGAATGCAAAGAAAAGAGACAGAAGCATACAGACATCAGCAAAGTTTAGCATTGTTCCGTGGTCGTTGCATAGTTGCCGAGTTTGGACTGGGATTAATGTCACTCTGTTCATACTTGTTACAGGATGGTGACATATGCATGAGTGTACATTGTAAAGAATCTCCCCGGAGACAACTTTACTCTTGGCAACGAAATGCTGAGGGTGGACAACATTCCTATGGTTTCGTAACCTTATCAACCGGGATGATACCCTTCTTATTGCTAAATTCGGGTAAAGTCAACGTCTAACCGAGCGATAGTGTCTCGACAACATGAAAAATTGAAAAATTGGACAATTCACTGTTCAATGGTTATTCAACCATCTAGTGTTCATTGAATGCTAGAAATGTAGGCCAGAATACAGAATAATCGGTATTCCCATATTATCCATGGACGTTGATGTCATTTGTGACAATCGTATTGCAATTTAGTCCACGTCCCTTGAACTTCCGAAGTCTACTACGGATCACGAATAACGTTATGGTATTTACGGCGACCCATTTCCATGGCCGCGACCTCTTATCGAATGAGTGGAAAATTTCCCTATCCATCGTACTGTCATCAGCCAGTTCTTCCGAAAGCGATATAAAAAGTGGCCTCTTCGCGTGTTTCATATGCCCTCGCACCCTCATTCTCACCCCAGTCTCGAGGGCCATCAACCCTGCGACAATTGGAAAACTTTTTAATAGCTATATTGCGATCTATGAGATAATAACGCTTACTCAGGACACGAATGCCTTTGACGAGGAGTGGAAACCGAATGACTTACGCTTAAAAAATACAGCATGTCGTCCAAGGCCCGCAATTCTTCATTTCACTTTTTATCGATTCGTGTCTTCATCGTTAACCCGAGCTAAAATGCAGACCCTCTTCAGAACCTAAAAGTGACAGTTATGCCGAGTAAGTGGAAGTTCATGAACCTCCGCAGAACCACCGGAAATAGCAAATATTACCTAGGGAGGGGCTTAAAATAGTGAATGACCAAAAAAAGCGAATGGTTAAAATAGCGAATTTCAAAATAAGGAACGTCTAAATATAGAATGGGCGTCATTACGAAATTCGCTTTTTTAGCCATTCGCTATTTTGACCATTCGCTGTTTTGATGGCATTTTAATAAGATAGGAGTAAAAATAACGAATGATCAAAATAACGAATGGCTGAAATAGCGAATTTCATAATGATGGCCATTCTAGATTCAGACGTTCCTTATTTTGAAATTCCTATTTTAACCATTCGCTACTTTTGTCATTCGCTATTTTGACCCCCACCCGGTATGATGATGTTCTTAGACCCGTGTATGAACCTTTAAAAATACCATATTTTACCCATTTTGATTCAACGAAGGATATTTAAAGGGTCTACATTTTAACCCGGGAGGTAAATAATTTGTGTGTCGTTGTAAAAGTGCTTTGTCACTGAGACACATGATATTACTTTAGTTATATCCGTTTCATTTTCCGTGAAAGCCCACCATACATCGATCATGAAATTCCTGATGAGCCGAGTTCCCATCTCGGAGTTCGCGGCATTGGTACCTCGTGGATATTGCTGTGAAGTCAGAACGTCGCTGAGCCCCTGAGATATATAGAACAGAGTTAATCTAAGTGAGCATCTGCGGAGAGTGAGCGAAGGAACAATAGTCTCAGTCTAGTGGTATCTACCCAGGTTACAGTGTATCACGCTAAAAGAAAGACGAATGGCTCGAGATTTCCGGTGATGGAGACGATGACCATTACCTGATAGCCCACACGATGTACTTGTTTTCCTTTTTCGGAAGCTCAATCCTACTCCTACTCTCTCCCTTTCAATCTGCTGATCATGCGAATGAAATATCGCATTTCTCTGAATTGCGGTAACTGTCTAAAGGAAAAAGCTTTTCTAATATAGAATACAAAAAGAAATATGAGAATAATGCGTCGAAGGAATAATCTTGACGACATTACTTCTAATTGTACCCTGCATAGAGCTTTACGAAAGTCTATTACAAGCACTCTCTCCGCTTTCATCACTCTCCCTCTCTTTATCATATAAGGATTTTGGCTTTACCGTGGCAATGATGGATCTGAACCTCCTAGTGATTTATGAATTTCACCAGTTTTGACTCTATTCGAATTCAAACAGAGCCAAAGCCGCTTGTGCTGGAGAAAGTAAATTACATATTAAAATAAAAATTTCACGAGGACACCGTACGATAAGTTTGTTTTTACATCAAGATCAGTGCTGTCATCTGCTGCAGGCCCCAATCAACCGCAAGGGCTTACTAGCCGCAGGGCTAGGGCGTACAATCTTCCAGAAAAATTTAAAAATAATGATGGTTGCCTTCTACAACAATAGCATTTCTTCTCCCATACATGAATACAAGATTGTTTTAATCTTAGACCTCGATTCCACCGGGGCATACCTATTTCTGCGATACACACGAAACAGGACTATCATAGTTCGTAGCACGTACGCTCGGGCACATCTTCTTTGCCGACAGAAGCAACTCAGGAGACTCATGCGGACATCCCAACATCACCGTACGGACCTCTTACCACGGAAGCACAATCAACATCATGACCTCGTCGCCGTGTCGCTCGGGTTCCTTGTGCACATGCTATCGTACAAACTTCCATCAGTGTTCTCCCCAAACAGCGGAGCACGTTACGTACAAGTCGCCGGTTAACATTTCTCCACTTTCCTTATTTTTCAGGCTCTCTTGAACGTCTTTCTCCTCGCACACACTTGCATCCGACCGTTGCTGTAGCTGTCCAATTCTCCCTTCCATATTCTCGCGCTACTCCATTTCCGCCTTCTATGCTTATACCTTTTCACTTTTTCTACGCGGTTTCCACTCGGTGATCATCGATTTTTTTTCTCCTGCAAGACCCGAGCTATTTGCACTTCTGTACTTCAGTAAGAAGAAAAAGCGTCAGGGGTGCTGCAGAATAGTTGCAAGTTATGTAGAACGGTAAACATTTTTTTCTCTTTTCATAACCTTTCTTCCTTAGCAACATAAACGTGCAATGTAATTTTGTGGAACAGAAATACTGCTGTATGAGAAAATTTTTAAATGCATTTGTGAATTGAGACGCGGACAAATGGTTTATCGTAAAGTTGATTTTGATGTTATTTTCGGTATTTCGTCTGATATCCCGCTAATATGAATCGATAATACTGTGCAGTTGATATTATTATGCTTACACTTTTCAACTCTTTAAATATACAAATTGTAATTACGATACAAAAGTGTAAAAAGTAACGATAATATTTTGAAAAAAAGATTATGCCAATGTTTTTATTTCTTCAAAATTTATAGTGACGGATCAAATTTCCTTGTCGGTATTGCAACAAGATATTCCTAGCTGAAAATCCAAGTCTATCTTAATGCCATCTAACCAACAGACTTTCCGCATGGTGTCTTGCTTTAAGATTTATTAACGATATTTATCGCAGCGCGTGACGTGATTAATGAATACAAGCGGCGAATACGTGTACCCCATAGTATACCCCGGTATATTAGGTATAATGCAAGTATAACAAGAGGGTCTGATTATTGGCAATAAATTAGGCCGGCACGCGGCGCCGACTATACATAGTGTAACTTTACATTGCTATATATATATATATATATATATATATAACCGACGAAAGAGTACGCCTATATATATATATATATATATATATATATATATATAGGCGTACTCTTTCGTCGGTTCAGGTAAATTATTTATCGAGTATCAGATGGATCGAAGCGCGTCTGTTAATTAGTCAATCAGGACGGCAAAAGAAAAAGGAGTTTATACCTGAATGATAAGACGGGGATAGCTCAAGGGATGAATAAGTCCCGGAATACTTGGTTGGATTTCTTGTCATTGGATTTATCTTTTTGGTATGGAGCCCTTTCAAACGTTGGATTACAATTGTGTATAAATGTAATGTATTTTCGGGATGGAATAAGAAGACAGTTTGAAAGGTTTAAAATTAATTCAACTGAATGGCGGATACGAGAAGACAAAATGCATTATCTGTTACTTGGTTAATCCTTGGTACTCAAATATTTATTTAAATATTTGGCTATTGGTTGTGAACAAAGAATTTAAATAAAAATTTGTTAATATTTTATACTCCTTGGCAATACATCAGAATATAAAAACATTATCCGATAGTCCAATACAGCAAACGCTGAAATCATCGATTTTAAATATTATTTTAATTTTTTTTTACCACCATTTTCATACTTTTCTTTTTCCACGGGACCAAATATGCATTGGTTTTCTGAATTATTGGTTTATATAGCATAACTGCGATATAAACCAATAATTTCTTTATTCTAAGTGGACATTTATTTCAACCAATGAAATCCTTTCTGAGCGTATAGTTTTCTAATCTAATATACCTTTGAGTGGCTTTAATTGTAAACACTCAGAGTCCGATGAAAGCCGAGGGTATACATGAACCTTACAAGGCACAAGTGTTAAGCGCGCTGCCAGATAGACTGAGGAAATAAAATGCGGGAGGAGGTACGAAGCCAACGAACGAATAATTAGCGAGACAAACGGGCGAAATTACTCAGCTGCCAGCAGGGATATAAATCAGACGTTTCACGACGCCCGGGCGTGGAAAATATATACGACCTTCAGTGCCGACGATAGACCCAACGTGCTGCTGCTACTAATACCGGTATATACTGCTGATATATATACGTATGGAGCTGTAGCGTTGCCAGCCTCAAAGAGAGCGAAAAGAGTGAAATAAGCGGTCCGGCGTGAATAGCGAGATAGCTATATGCTGACTGCTCGACGTAAGCCTGAGAGATCGAGCACGAAAAACGGGCGAGGGCATGCCGAGGGGTGAAAACGTGGGGGGTGGGCGGGTGGAGAGCGTAATGAAATAAGGGTTGTTAATGAGTGGCCTGGGGAACCAAGTTCGCTAGAACGTCTTGCCAGTAGCGCAGCAACCCCTTGAGACGACGTCAATACAACTCAACGTGCTGTGCTTCCCTCCTTTCCCGCTCCTTCTATTCTCAACCCCTTCGTCGGCTGGATTCACCCCACTTAGAAATTTTCTCTTTCTATCATGTTTTACCGGCACCTCGTGTGATCTGTCATCGCAGTCGCTCCCTCTTGTTGCTACATGGCTGTAGGGAGTGTCGCATGAATGGTAGAGAGGAGAAATGGTGAATCCGTAGAGGTGAAAAATGGAAAAAGGATCATTGAAACCTGCACGAGTAACAGAATTTCCTTTCATCTTTCATATCGTGGTGTTTTGTTGAAACTGATTCAAATTCCCCGGTGTTTGTAACCCAGTTTAAGTGCTTCGATTAGCGCTACGATCGTTACACAACAAAAAATACAAAACGACATAAAACCAGGAAGTTTTCCACAGTTCAAAGTAAAGCATATTACTTAGTACGCCTCTTATATCCCCAAAGTACTCGTGTTGTAACTTACTTGACTTTACTCGTTGTACGAAGAACTAGATTTGAAGATTTATTTAAGTACATGGAAATGTAAAAGTAAATGCTCACATCGGCACTAGTGAGTACTCGTAGAAATCCTCGTATTTCAGCTCTGTTCAGTTTTAACGGGTTCATATACATGCACGAAACTGGCGTATCAATTCATTATGAGATCGTATACATTTAGCTATGCTGAGAATATTCCGAGCTTGCCAGGTCGATGCAATAACTGAAAGACCGGTGGTGACTATATACCGTAACGTTATTATAAAAGTTCCTCGGTTTTCGCAGTACATGTATATTTAAACTGGTAACAGTATATTATATATAGCTAAACCTACCATTCGCCTGTTTGCTATTTAAGCTTCCATTCGTTCAGAAGTATTGACGACGAAACTTTGCAATAACAAACTTTTTCTTCAATAATTAAATGAAAATCTCTTGAAACGCAAAGTGTACAAATGCAGCTTCATCGAATAACAGCAGCTAGGGAATTAATAATTGACAGTGAAACGTGAAGTTTTGCATATCGAATGCTGTTAAAGAGAATCTGAAACTTGAAGGAGAATTCACAACAGTGTAAAGTAACATGCAACATATAAGGAAGTTGATGACTTTTCGAAAACGAATTCTCGTCGTTCGTTGTATCTAAACTTTCCCGTATATATACTTCCTTGCAACGACAAAAGTCAGAGCACACTATCCAGTATAAATAAATACCAGGGGCTCTAGACACTGTAGTAATCTCAGAAGACTGTGATACTCTTATACGTAATTTGAGAGGTTTGATAAGTTTGCAGAACCTTTCGGGGCAACCTCTCCACTGTGTACTGATGAAAACATGCGCAACTAGCCATAAGTGTTTGGGGAAATAAGAGCTACAAGATTTTTCCATCATCTACACGGAGAGAAAAATTTGGTTGACCCAACCATTCGCGTGGTTAAATACGCTCCAACCGACAAACTTGTTGGTTGTGACACCCAAGTCGTTAGTTGCCAACCAATTAATTTGCTGGCCTAACCAAACGGTTAGTCGCCACAACTAACTGATTTCGTTCTGTAACCAACTAGTTGTCCCAGCCAATTTTTTTCGCTTGGAGCCTACGCAACCAATTATTTCTTTCCGTGTCAGGATATACGTGAGAACTTTTCCGGTGAACAAAGATGATACACTTGTGCTCACTCATTTCGTCGTCACTTTGCTCCTCTTTCATCACATAAGATCTCATTATCGCTGGCGTTATCCTGTCCTCTATTCCAGCTCAGTCGATGACCTCCGCCCGTTCCAGGATTCAAGCATCTCGTTAGTGGTCGATTATTTCAGAACCGCCTTTCCAGTTCTTTCTTTCTCCTTGTCGTTTTCTTTTGTCGAACTTTTGCAAGTGTTACTCACCGCACTCCGTACTGCTACCGGATAAACATCTTGAAAATGCTAAAGTATACAGTGGAAATCGATGCTGCAAGTGGCACAAGTATCGGCTTAGAGTACAACAGCCAGTTAAACTCGGTTTTGCTGGGTTGTAAGTAGGAATGGTGACGGTAGTCGAGAGGAAATAGCCGGCACGGTAGAAATGGGGAATATTCGACTTCGGCATTGACCGAGCTGAACCTGAAACTCTTAAAAGATGCAGGTACGTTACACTGTGGGTAGAGTCGATCGAAAAGAAGGAGGTACTACAGACCACCCTAAGGAGCGATAAAAACCGTAGTAGTTCGGCGAACTCTGCCTAAGCCATTCCCTCAGACAGAATTCCAAAACCACCGCAGAAGAGAGTTTACAGGGAGAAAGCATGTGGAATGATGGTACAGTAAAAAAAAACCGGACGTTGGGCCGATATTCAAATCCAAGACTTTCTTATATGAGGATTATACGTAACCCGTGTAGGCCACACATGAAAAATCAGAACATCTAACTGGCGTGGTGGGCGAAGCATTCTCCGACCAACAATACGTTTAACGTCCTAACACCCAGATACAGCTAAAAACTAAAAATATCTGCACAAGAAAAAGTAGACAGTTGTACAGATGAAAATAATAACGATAGTAGAAAGCGTACAAAACACGTCGATACAAAATATAAGAATAACGCGACGTGTGTGGCTAAAATAACCTGTCGAACAGGAGGAATGAAAATTGAAGGCGACCGAGCGTCTCGACGCTTGGGCGTTGTTGGAGATTCTCAGTAAGGCACCAGCGAGAAGTTCGCCATAGAGGATCGGCAAAATCAGCGAACCGTGTACTCCGGAATGTCGGATATCGAACAATCTTGGACTGCGTTTGGGTGGGCGCAGCAGCTCGCTCTATGGAAGTACATCAGGAGCTTGCAGTGCAGAGTGTAAGTACACGGTACACTGTGCACTCTCGCCGGCTCCATCCGCTCAACGAGACACGGAAGTGAGTGCGACGGAATATGCGTCAAAGGTTTTGGTGCGGAAGAGAGAAGCAACTCGCGCATACGTTGGTACGCGGCCGGTTCCAGCAAATACGTCGGTGTGGAAAAGTGGTGGATAAAGGATTGCCACTGGTAAGGATAAAAGCGGACGCGTTGAGAGAAAACACGTGGTACCTTTTCCGGGACCGGTGGTGCGTTACTTTCTTCCTCTCTCTTTTTTTCCCCCTTACACCGCTGTACTTCCCAGAATCCCTTCCTACTCGCTGCAACCTTCGTGCCCGTCGTTGCCTCGCGAACCGGCAACTTTTCGACTTGGCACTCTCTTCTGCCCGTCGTCGAGGATCCCTCGGCCTGAGGGTGAAGACACCGCTAGACCGGATGTCTGGCTAAAAGTTCTCGGTTCCGTCCCGGAAACTCCCAGAACCTGCCAGAAGAATCCGGACGAATACTGCTGTTGCTGCTGTGGCGTATTTCTTGCGAAACTTACGTACTCTACAAGCTTTTGGTGGCGCCCTTATGTTCGGTGAAAAAAGGGGTTACCGCTATCTTCTTGACTTCCGTTTTGGCACGTCTCTCCTGCACTTATTCCGCATGTTTCCGTGGCAAGATATTATCGTTTATCGAGAATGTATTCTCAATTAAAATCTGAGTTTATTTCCACAGAGATAAATATTTTATTGTCACAATCAACTTTAAAAATTTATTTGTTTGTCATCAACAACCAATTGGACTACTTTGTTGGTTGGTGCATCTAACCAGCTGATTAGCGGATCTAATGTTTGGATAACCAAATGAAAGCTTTACCTGTTCCGATAATTGTGGGCAACTATAGAGTCTTGGTCTATCAACATCGATTTTTTTCGAAACTATTGTTGATATCAAGTGCACGATTAAATATACTTTGAAAATTTACTTGTCTGCCATAATCAACCAATTGGACTCTTTTGTTGGTTGGTTCATCTAACCAACTGATTGGCGAACCTGATGAGTTCAATTATCGAACTAATATATTGTTTGGATAACCAACTAAATGATTTGTTTATTTCGGCAACTATCGGCAACTATAGTCTTGGTTCATCAACATAATTTTTTTTCGAAGCTATCATCGCAGTGCACGATTAAATATACTGTCAAAATTTACTTGTTTGAGATAACTAACCAATTGGACTATTTTGTTGGTTGGCCCATCTAGCCAGCTGATTAGCGGATTTGATGGGTTCAATCATCGAACTAATATATTGTTTGGATAACCAATTAAATGATTTGTCTGTTCCGGCAACTATCGGCAACTATAGTCTTGGTTTATCAACATCATTTTTTTTCGAAGCTATCATCGCAATCAAGTGCACGATTAAATATACTGTCAAAATTTCCATGTTTGAGATAACCAACCAATTGGACTATTTTGTTGGTTGGCCTATCTAGCTAGCTGATTAGCGGATCTAATGGGTTCGATCATCGAACTAATATATTGTTTGGACAACCAACTAAATGATTTGTCTGTTCCGGCAACTATCGGCGACTATAGAGTCTTTGTCTATCAACATCGATTTTTTTGGAACATTGACGAAAGGTTCCGTCAATGATCAGAAGATCTATATGTCCTGTATAACAGGTATTCTTGAACCCGAGGACAAGGCAGCTGACTAACTACTCAACACTACGCGGTATAATAGGTACATGACTACATGTGCTTTCTGTTTGACCGTTCAGCAATATTTGCGATATGGTATGAAATATCTGTTGTAACTAGTGATTCAGAATACCAGATATAACTGGATATCCATAATAATATCGTGTCTGAGACCAGAATATGTCAAGCGATTCGTACGCTGAATCCTTCTAGTTCGGTATAAGCCACACCATAGTGGCTATCCGCGCGATAAATTCATACTCAGTGCTGCTACCGTCGGCAGCGGCGGAAGAACGTGCACAGTACGTTGGTAGAATCTGATGTGATGACCTCTATTTCTCACTCCCTTTCTCTTTCGCTCTATCCTCTGCCACATTTACATACGGCTATCCCTTTAGCCTGACGGCAGTCGGAACTGAGATTTATCGCCTCGCGTGGCGCCGATCGTCGAACCAATTAACCTTTGTACGTGACGCGTACAGAGAGATAGAGTGAATCAACGATTTACGAACAGTCCGAGGTATCTCCTGACATTCATTCGTTACCAGTACTCTCCTCGTTCATTCAATATTCCCTTTGCTGTTGATGTTCTCGTATTGAAAGAGATTCTTTTTTTTCCCATTCACTTGCAGTCAGATAACGACCAATAGATGACTCTGTTAGTACCTCTATTGGCACACTAAATCCATCGTCAACTTAGAATGTCAACATGCTTACACGAATCACTCATCTATAAGTATCCCTATCTTTTTATATCACGACTTTGATTCAAATAAAACCATAGAAGTTCTAAATTTATATTGAAATGATACAGCAGCATTCGATATTTCAGCATACTTCAACCATTTACTAGCTGTAGTTAGTATTCCACCTTATTAATTAATAATGCATTAATCGATATTATCTGGCAAAAATTTGGTTTTTAATGATTTTTATTCAAATCTAATTTAATAAATGTAATTACGAAAGTGAAATAACTTTTTAAAGTATAATGCAATCTTTTAACTGTAATACATTTAGTCATTCTCAGAATAAATGTAAGAGCTCGGTGAATTTACTTTTACCATGAGTAGAATCAGCATTGGCATACGATATAGCTAGACTGGACAATCAGTAGACCGGTATCCCTTTCAATATACAGGGAGTTGTGAAAACCCAGTCGCATACCCTGGGTTCAGCCTATCTCGTCGACTCCATCCATACCCCTTGCACCTCTCTACTCCACCCTCCCATTTTGCGCACCAGTGCAGAATGGAAATGGATTGGACCCGAAAATCCCTCGAAGCGATCCGTATAGTACACGCGAACTTGGCGCATGCATCAGCAGTCTCGAAAGAGTCCCACTGCGAGGCGCAATAACGTCAACGTTCTCTACAGTTATTTGCTTCGTCGCGACAGGTCGCGGAGATGGGTCTCCTAGTCACTGACGGAATCGATTCGTTGGGTTATTCACAGAGATAAAAAAATAAAAGTAACTCACATATTCATGGGTTAGCGATAGGTTGAAGGCTTTCAAACGTTAATGTAAGCCAGTCAGTACAAAATAATTCAATTACTTAAAAAAAACTATACATCACGTTTTTCGTGAATTTCCAGTCGATATTCTGAATAAAAAACACCCTTCATTGAATTTAAATACATCCTGCCCTTCGTTGAATTTATACCAACCAAAGGTTGCTCACATACAGAATTTTTTAAATAGAGGAATATTTCAACAATTTTACCTGAAAGTATTGTTCAGTCCATGTCGATAATTTAAATAAAATGTTTACACCATACTGAGTAAAATGCTTAATGCAACAAAAAAAGAAATTTAATGACGATCGATCGAAATGCTCAAATTAAGTCAATATGTAAATGCAATTTAGTGCATTAAATGAGAAAGACGAAAAAATACCTGTAATTTTATGTATCGAACTGCCGGACGGTTTCCCATTTGCCGTTTTTGGAGGAATCAATTTCACGCAAACGTTCAATCATCCCACATAGCACAAACGTTTTATGACCCGAAAGAACACATCTTAAACACATATTTTGACCTTTTTTCGACGTTTCCATGTTATGTAAGAAGCTATACATATAAAATATGTTATCCTTACTAATATATTATGTGTTTCTCATGTTATTATAAGGCGAAAAACCCATAAACTAAGTTTCTATGCTACGTTGAAAATATGCCGTAAAAATGTGGAAGAGGTGTCAAAAGTTCAGTATAGAAATATTTATACGTCCTTACTTTTACAGCTGGGCTATCAACCCTCGGGCTCAAGTATATACAGCTATTCCCTTCCTTTCACGATTTTTTAAAAGTTTAAAATTATACGTTCCATCGTATATCGTATATAAAATATATATACGTGAAGACTCGGGCGTGAAGAGAGGGCTATTCTCTCGTTTACACTGGAGAATATTCACCGCGATTTTGGTAGAATCGATCACCTCTATGTAACCCCGTTTCTCTCGTCACATGGACCCCCCGGGCTTCTATCCTGCCTACACGTTATACGGCGATATTCTCGGTAAAATTCACGACAAGCCGTAGAGTTTTCTTTAGCCTTGCTACCGTCGCTCTTATACCCCCGAGTTGTCTATACTTTGGTGGTCGCATGCGAACGGGCGCGCGACGATGAATGCCGGGAGTGAGGTTTGAATGCGAATGGATGTCGACGGTGGCTGGATTCACCGCCGAGCTGTGGTAAGCCAGGACGTAAAACGCTCGAGCATTGAAAATGTAGAGGGGAACTATGGCGCTAAATCTTTCTGCGGGGCTCGCGGCTTCGATACGACGATCCTCTTCAAGGCTGCGGTTCTTCCCCACGTCCACCAGGCCTTCCTGACGCAGCGAGCTTCACTCCAGCATCCACAGCTTGCCATAGCCCACCCTCCGCGCTCTCCTCTGTATATCCACCATCGCGATAGCACCTTCGTGCTCGCTAGGATTCGCACCGTCTATAAACCTCAGTACGTTCCTCTCGTTTCGCTTCGACTATAACCCTCTCGCGCCCTCTCGCTTATCGCACACATTTTTTCTTCGATCTCACGCGACGTCTCCAGCAGCGCGTCTGGCTCGACCAACTTCCCCGCTTCCTCGCACTCACCCTCGCCACATACCTCTTGAGATTTACTGCCCTCCGATCGGGGGTGGTTTTTCTCTCCAACACTTTTCTTTCCCATTCTTTCTATCTCTCTCTCACTCACATTTTCTCTGGTTCTCGGCCAATATACGCGTATCACACCTACGTATATGTAGTAGAACCGATTCGCAAGCTCTACTATACGGGACCAGCACAGCTCCACCGACGCGACCCCTGTCGCAATTTCGTAGCTGCCAATTTTGATTTACGCCACACGTCTGAACGAGCTATTCCTGCGGGGCGTCCTCCAACGGCGTTACCACAAGCTATCGTCTGTATGCTAGCTTCGAGAATCCGCTGGACTCGCGGGGTCCATCTTCCACGTCTATCTTCACATCGAAGTTTCCGTCTATCCTCGTAACGCTTCCTCTTTTACGCGTCTTCGATCGTGTACGGATCTCCAGAAATTTCAACTTACACCTATCATGTTACTCGAGGGAATGACGAACCCTCCATACCCACGTCTGCACGTTATCTGGTTTGTATCGATTCAGCAGTTTCAGTGTCCATTCTTGACAAATCTACTTCTGAAATTTGTCATTCTAACGTTTTATGCCACTCCAAGACGTCTTGTAATAAATTTGTCCCTTCAAAATCTTCAGCAGGAACAGATTAATATCAATAAAAAATTATTGGGTTAAGGTCTTGTACGCGTATTGTATCGTGTATGTATCTCCAGAAATTTGGATTTAGTCCGATTGTATTACTCAAGGGAATGATGAACCCTTCGTGCCCACGTTTACACGTTATCTGATTTGTATGGATTCAGGAGTTTCAGTGTCCACTCTTGACAAATCTACTTCTGAAATTTGTCATTCTAACGTTTTATGCCACTCCAAGACGTCTTGTAATAAATTTGTCCCTTCAAAATCTTCAGCAGGAACAGATTAATATCAATAAGAAATTATAGGGTTAAGGTCTTGTACGCGTCTTCGATCGTGTATGTATCTCCAGAAATTTGGATTTACTCCTATCATATTACTGGAGGGAATGATGAACCCTTCGTGCCTACGTCTACACGTTATCTGATTTATATCGATTCAGGAGTTTCAGTGTCCATTCTTGACAAATCTACTTCTGAAATTTGTCATTCTAACGTTTTATGCCACTCCAAGACGTCTTATAATAAATATCTCCCTTCAAAATCTTCAGCAGGAACAGATTAATATCAATAAAAAATTATAGGGTTAAGGTCTTGTACGCGTCTTCGATCGTGTATGTATCTCCGGAAATTTGGATTTACTCCGATCATATTACTCAAGGGAACCGGTGCGATGGTCTAGTGGTCAGTGTACTGGCCTCTAGTCCAGAGCATCGGTAGGTCGCGGGTTCGATTCCCGGTGCCGTCGATTTTCGTCGAAAATATAAATACGGGCGCGATGAAGCTCCAGATGTATACATGAGACCCACACAGGTATTTCTGCCTGTGGGGGTCACATGTATACAGCTGTAGTCCGTGTTTACGTTCTCGACGAAACATGACGTAGCTCCGGTGCCGGGAGGCGAACTCGAGACCGGCTATATCGGCATAGGTTTTCCGCAGTTTCCGTATGCCTATAGCAGAAATGCTATGGCAAATGCGATATAGAGGGGGAAGTCGGACGCGGCCGCATGGGGGCCTGGTTACTGATCCGGACCAGACCCCCAGGGGGGATTGGCTACTGATCCGGGCCGACCCTGGAATAGGCCCAATGACTGCAGACGGGGGGAAATGCAACATAAAAAAAAAAAATATTACTCAAGGGAATGATGAACCCTTCGTGCCCACGTCTACACATTGTCTGGTTTGTATCGATTCAGGAGTTTCAGTGTCCACTCTTGACAAATCTACTTCTGAAATTTGTCATTCCAACATTTTATGCCATTCCAAGTCGTCGTGTAATAAATTTCTCTTTTCAAAGTCTCCAGCAGGAACAGATTAATATCAATAAGAAATTATAGGGTTAGCATTTTGAATGGTGACAAAGAATGGACAATTGATCGTGTTTGGTATAGAAAACATAGCTGTCACATTTACCCAAGCAGGTGGAACATTTTCTATCGGCATCCACAAACCCAACGTTGCTTGTAAAAACTTGATGGTTGCATTTTTTTGTAGCGTACAAAAATTGTGTAGGTACAGCAAACGATCTGCTGACCCTTTGAAATTATTGCTCTCTGTGCATATTCACCGAAAAACATAAACAGGATAACATGTTTATTTTCATCGCGAGTATAAAGGTCAATAGATACGATCGCAGTTCTGTGTCAAGAGAATTCAGGCGGAACGACCTCCGACATTGCATTGAACGAACCTGGCGCAGCGTCATGTAATGGGCATCCGATCACGCTGCAGGCGAAACACGTTGGCGACGAGAAAAGCTTTGGTAGGTACTATGTCGTGTATTGAGCGGAATCACCAAAGTGACACCAGAACCAGCACGTGTCTGTACGTGCAGTGTCACACCGTCGAGCTTCAGGAAGTGCACGGATGTCGGTAATTGCCTATACCGGCTTGGCGTGCGATGGTCCGTGCCGACTGTGCGACGCCCTACATGCGTTTCCTCGCGTCGAGACTCTCGAAGCTGAAATCTCGGATCGGAAACTCGGCAGAATAGTCTCGTGCCAGCTAGATCGTCGTTAGGTCACTTTCAGCAAGCCGTTTTCCACGTTGAAATGAGCTCTCGCACTAATACTTAAATTCAACGACATAAAAGCTACTGAAAAGTAGCTATACGCAGCAGATGTCACACCAGTTTATTCTTTACCTATTTTATACAACGAATCTTTTTTCCTCTCGTATTTTCTATTGTTTCTTGGAGATACCACATTTTTTTAAATTCAATTACAACAACTAATCCATGAACCACACTGTTAGAAAAGATTAAAAGTTTTTATTCATAAACTCGTCATCGAAATTTAATATACAATTCTGGTATAAAATTCATGTACTTTTCCAGTAAAATTAAAGCAAATTATTAAAATTCAAGTACTTTTACTGTAAAATTAAAGTAAATTATTGAATGTACCATACATAAATTTTACATTACACTTGTATACTAAATTTAATATAGTAGTTTATGAATCAACACTTCTAGTAAAAATACACTAAATTTGAAGTAGATTTTTTTTACAGTGCAGAATAAGCTAAATAATATTAATTAGGAATAGTGGCACTGTAGGTCGCTTTTTATTTCATTATTCCTAGATGTATTAACAATATTCAGACTGTAGTTCATATTAAAATAGCAGAATGGCTCAAAACAGATTAGTGATTATTGCATATAGCGCATACATTGATTCACAGAAAGCAGCGAATACTTAGCAGTTGTTGTATCAATAAAATTAATGAAAACATCAAAGGGTTTTTAATTTATCTATAATAATATCTAATACAACAGCATAAAAAAGACCATTTTTTTTTAATCTACCTAACTATTACCTGAAACTCAAATAACTTTGACAGCCAGTAGTTAGACAATTTTGAATGCAGAATCGAAAACTGGATTAAAACTTGCCGTCCACTCACCGTATAGGACGTGTCAGAAAGAGAGGAAAATCGTACATGGGAATATAGCAAAAAGCACACGTCGGGCGTATACAATTCTCTTGGAATCGACGAAAGTTTCATTATCTCTCTGCGTCATAATACGGCTTTAATATCGTCGGAGATAGATGTTACGCGACGGTGCGAGTTCACGGCTGCTTCAACTCTATGCACTTGCCTGGTATACCGATGCGGTTACTTTCTGCTATCTCTCGCTCTGCTTTCTCTCTTTCCCTGCAGGCTATTCTTCGCAGCCCGCGCGGATTCACCGAGAATGGCCTTGGTGGAAAGAAACTTTTAATCTCCATGGATCGCTCGCGGTGCACTTGCTGGGGGTTGTGGCCAGTAGCATCACGTTCACGCCCTGCCATCCTCCTTCTCTCCATCGCTTTCACTCGTTCTTCACAGTACGAATTCTCGGTCTCTCTCGTACTTCAGAAATAACGTTGGACCCTCTTGGAACGTGCGCCACGAATGCCCTCCAGCGTTCAGAATCGAAAAGTTTTACATGAAAAGGGTAAAATGCAGGGATGACAGTGCAAGAGTCGTGAGGGTGTCGCGACGTGTACCTTTTACTGCCCGTATAAACGTGTCGACTCTAACTGTATACTCTGGTATAATTCTCATTCTCTTTATTATTTCTATCTCCCTCATCTTACACTTTCTCTCTCACACTCTGGGTGCTATATGCCTTTTGCAATATGTAGTGTGAATATGGCCTTGGATTCAAAGATGGTCAGCGGCGCATATGTTGGTACAGATGGGTTTCCAGAAAAACGAACGAGCATGCCATGCTATTAGAATTTTACATCAGTAAGAAAAGTCAATTGATGAAGAAAAAACGGATGCAAAGTAGAACCTTGCACATTGCTTCCTCATTATTTTTCGTTTTTTACAAAGTTACCTCTATGAGGAAGTATGTTAATCAATTTTGGCTTCCTCATAGAGGAAGCTTTGTAAAAAGCGAAAAATAATGAGGAAGCAATGTGCATGGTTCGATTTTGCATCCTTGTTCTATTTTATTCTTATTTTCTGATGGTTTACAAAATGCAGGACGACACAGGTCGATTTAAAAAAATTGAAAATAACGTAAAATCCGAACCGCTTTACCGATCATCACCAAATTTGATACATAGCAGGGCTGAATGTTATTGTTCCAGTATAAAAAATTTCAGTTGATTTCTTAAAATTTTACGTGAATTACAGCAAAACGAAAATTTTTCGAGAAATTAAAAATATCATAAAAACTGAACCGCTTTGCAGATTTTGCCCAAATTCAATACCAAAGGTCGCATCACTTTGTTCTATTTTTATACGAAGCTTCGGCCCGATACCTAAAAATTCGTTCGAGCTAGAGCATTTATGTACTTTTTTCAAAATTAAAAAATTCTTATATAATTTAAATGTGTCAATCGATTTTTCCGAAATTTATGCCAATTAAAGATTAGGTAGTACTGCACATTTTGTTTAAATTTGAGCTGATTCGGTCGAATAGTTTAAAAGTTGCAGTTAAATGAATTTTTGGCCTTTCATCACACACACATACATACATCCGGTCAATTTTTCTAAACCACTTTTCTCGACGTGTTAGACCATTCTGAGTAATCTGACATAATAATCCCGAAAAAAAAAAAATTTCATGAATAAAAGCTGCCTCTATGAAGAAGCAAAAACGAGAAAATAAATTATTTGTGTCATGAAAATATTTTCATAACGTATAGTTTATAATATAGTTTATATTTGTAACGTTGCGTCAACCATATTAGCACAAGTAAACATACGAATTTTAATGAATATCAAACGATTTGCTTGCGCGTTGAAATTAAAAAAAGAATCAATCTATAGTCTCCAAACATCATTCCTAATGGATCTAATGTCTCAGGTATAATTTCGGTACAGCATGTATTGGTTTTTTTTTACCGGAAGTTTTTTGGCCTGGATTTCATTGGCAGAATAATTTTTTCATGAATATTTAAACTTCAAGGAAATACACGCTCTTCTTACAAATAGTCTCTCTGCAAAACTATTCCAAGTACAGTATTCACGAATATAGTTTGCAATCTCACTCGTCGTACATATGCGTACATCTGTGTTCAGATGTGTTGAGTATAACATGGATGCGTGCAGAGGATCGGAAATAGCCCGATTACGGCAGCAATAGTGAAGCTAGCTAACACCGTTCCTATTAGCATATCGAATCCAGCAACAAGGCAGGATATTGCAGGCAGGTGAGTACATCGAAGGTTGGTGGAGAAGAGAAGCAAATCAAAGAGCGACGTGGGTACTGAGAGTGGTGAGTCGCTGTAGAGTGATGTTGATTTGGTTCGCCAAGGGTTAGCCTGCTTTCGACCAAGTTCCGGATCGTGTGATCCGAGAGGCTGTAGCAAATATAGATACTCGTAAATACATACTATAGTCAGCACGTACAATACCTCAACATGTAGCATTTCGTTTGTGTGCAGTTTCCTGTCACGCCCCAGTCATTCCCTTCTACCATTCAAAGATAATTATATACAACGTGAATACTAAATCCTCATTATAAGTTTCACATGCCAAATTCGGATGAAACTACGTTTATTTGTATTCTCTCCGAACCGTTTTTTGTTTAGAAATTATTCTTTCGGAATCCAAATCAGTTTTGTTAGAAATTCAATGATGTTTAAGGAAATGATCATATTGATATAGTACAATATGCAAATTCGCTTATACCAATTCTCTACGTTTGGAATCAGTGTGTTAAATTCAACTATTACTATATTGTCGTGCTATCTATTCGAGAAATGCCTTGACTAAAATTCTGAACCCAGATATCTCGTGAAGTTCATAGACAATCGCATAGCCGCCAGGTATTGACATACCTGATGCTTCTACAACCACGATTATTTGCTTCACGGATTGCTTAAACTCTGAGCGAATGCTGGAGGGATTGAGTAGTGCAAAGGTGAACAGTAGATAGGAATAGTTTGGTTATATTCCAAATTTACTGTCTATTATCGAGTGATCATGCATGCCACTTTGCTATATTGCTATGTTATTTTATCACATAGTTTGCAATTATGATGCAGTTTTCCAACAACTACGTTTGGAAGTGAATTTATTAGTTAGATATAGTTTTAATCACCAATTGGCAATTGCATACTACCAGACGAATAATGCATACAATGTTATAATAATTGGATATTGGAGAGGTTTATATATATAAGACCAGTATTTCAAGGAATCACAAAAGCGACGATCTATATATATATATATATATAGTGCAGTGCAAGTAGTGATGCAACAAGCGAGAGAAGACGAGAAAATAACAAAGTCGAGATGTACTTCTTGTATTTTCGAGCGAGATATTTTCTCATCTCGATTTTCTTTCCTCGAGCTGCTCGAAGTTCAATACTCTCGCTTGAACTTGTCTTGAATCTCGAGTTGATATTGTGTAAAAACGCACATTAGATCATGGAATGGGAGGGCCGGGCGAAATCAGTTTCCCATAACTCATTTTTGTACCTTTAACCTCACACATGGCAACTCTGTTATACCTGAAAGTGTGAACGAAGTTGTTTGAAAGAGTGCATCGAAATGAATCATACTTTGAGCTTTCATTCAGAAATCACGGATTATTAAAAATGATTATGCAGCGGAGCAATGGCCTAGTGGATGAAGGCTCGGGTTCGCACGCAGCGGGCCCGGGTTCGATTCCCGGCCGACACCGCTGGAATTTTTCGAAGTGTTTTTTCTGTGATCCTGGTGGATGGGTTCCCACCTTTGATAAATGTGTGCCCAAAAACACCCATCAGTGATGTTCGTGTTCAACTCGGAGTGACTCCCGCGGGTTCTTATCTGGCGGATGGTGTCCTCCGGGCCGAGCAGGAACATCGCTGACGGGAGGTGTCGCCTAAGCGCCACCTGTGACCGTGCTTGAGTTTACTCGCATTGCCATCGGGGGACTTAGAGAGGCGCTGGCTGTATCGGCGCAGGTTTTCCGCAGTTTCCCTGAGCCCTTGGCAAATGCGATACGGTGGAGGTAAGTCGGCTGCGGCCGCAAAAATAGGTGGGGTTTCGTAAAAGCCAAGTGGCGTACGTGGTGGAAGTTCAATTAAAAAAAAAATAATAAAAAAAAATAAAAAATAAAAATAAAAAAAAATGATTATGTTCCATAATGTTGCTGTAACATAGTATAATCCTCAAGACACAAGATTCTCAATTGATCTCGCTTGTCGAGTCAAGATTTTTCTAGTCGAGGAAATGTGTTAACATATAAATAACATTTACGAGCAAGATCAATCCAGATGGTCGAAATTCTCGTTGCATCACCAAGACTCGATGTACAAGAACATCAAGACCAACACACAGCACGTAACGTTCACGAACACATCGAATCCTATGTTCTTTTACCTTGTACTAGCCTGCCTTGAGTAGCTTTCACAGTCCATAGCAAACGCAGAGGTCCTTCGTAACTACGAAAGAAAGATTTTGTTTCGTCGAGTTGCTCGAAGTTCAATACTCTCGCTTGAACTTGTCTTGAATCTCGAGTTGATATTGTGTAAAAACGCACATTGGATCATGGGATGGGAGAGCCGGGCGAAATCAGTTTCCCATAACTCATTTTTGTACCTTTAAACTCACACATGGCAACTCTGTTATACCTGAAAGTGTGAACGAAGATATTTGAAAGAGTGCATCTAAATGAATCATACTTTGAGCTTTCAGTTAGAACAGACGGATTGTTAAAAATGATTATGTTCCATTATGTAGCTGTAACATGGTATAATCCTGAAGACACGACATTCTCAATTGATCTCGCTTGTCGATTCAAGATTTTTCTAGTCGAGAAAATACGTTAACATATAAATAACATTTACGAGCAAGATCAATCGAGATGGTCGAAATTCTCGTTGCATCACCAAGACTCGATGTACAAGAACATCAAAACCAACACACAGCACCTAACGTCCACAAGCACATCGAATCCTATGTTCTTTTACCTTGTACTAGCCTTGCCTTGAGTAGCTTTCACAGTCCATAGCAAACGCAGAGGTCCTTCGTAACTACGAAAGCAGATTCGAGGGAATGTAGGACTATGCGCTAGAGGTGGTGGTCACTACCAGTCCTGCCATGGTCTTTGTGATCCTGCAATGCAGAGAAACCGGGTCTCTCTTCGACTGGGCGACTAGCGTGTGAGAGCAACTCAAACATGAGAGCTGTACGTGGCCGTGGTTTTCAGTAGGACCACACCCTCTGTACTATGTTGTTTTCTCTTGCCATCTGCACTGGTGCTTCTGTTGGTTTCTGGTAAATCACAAGCCTTGGCAGTATATGGTGACCCAGGTCGTGTGGTACCCTTTCTGATTCGGAGTTTCACTAGTTCATGCGTAACCAATATCACTGTCTCCGCATCCATAGTAGCAGCAGCGAATCACTGAGATCTGTCACTCTCTCATCTAGTGTTAACTCTACGATGGCTGGCATTTCGTATGTTCGTCATGTTAACAATCGATCTTGATCAGCTCTCTTGTACATCAGTCGGTTCGAATCTAATACCAATTTGGTAGAAAAACTAATCCGAAACTATAAATACAAGTTACCATCATCAATAATGGTTTCGCGAGATTCGAAAATCGCCATAGCAATATTAGATGTATGCAGATATGGAAAAGTAATTCTGTCTTCTGAAACGCATAGTGTATGGTTTAGAACGCATAGAAAAAATATGAACAATATAACATTCAGGGAAAAATATCCATACTTTCCTAAACACGATCGTAGCTATAGTTGGGGCGTTGTCAGTTTTATTATGATGCTATTTACCATAGCTATTAAGGCAACCTTATCAGAATTCAATAAAGATGTCGTAACGTGAATGATGATTCCTAAGTACGTTCCCTGACGGTGGCTACAGTCGTAGCATCACACATTTGTGGTCCAATTCAGAAGGTCTAGTGAAATCCTTCTAATGAATATTTTTTGCCCAAACTTAAAAAAGGCAATAATTTGAAACATGCTCTTTAGTTCTAGTGGAAATGTAGGACTATGTGACTTTTAGTCTAGTGGAAATCCTAGTCATAAAAAACCTTTGTTTAACGACAATGATTTAACCCTGCATAATAGTCTTAGCTTTCAGTACACTCTCAAAGATTTGTATTCGAAATGTGTTTCCAAAGAAAATTCCTTGACCTGTTCATAATAATCTCGAATCCATCTCAATTCTACTCGTATTCACCTCTACACCATTATTCTGCAGTTGCTGTTAGCTCCTTCATCGCTTCGTTCCTTGAGCACAGTTTCCATCGTAGATGCGGTGTACATCACGCTTACATACACCCAGTGAACAAGTCGCAAGAGCAGCAATCGAGATAGCAGCCTACATCGCCTCTGTCCTAGTGTTTCCTGCCGTTTCCTCCAGGTTCCAAATTCATATTGCTGCCTTCCTCTTCCCACAAAGTTATACGACCATAGTTATCAGAGTTACAAGACGACGTTGTGGATGGTATGTACTCGTGAGTGGCCACCAGTACGTACCTCACCTTTGGGATCTCAACCAGAATTTCAGCACGTCGATGACTCTCGACGACATATCGACACGAACCAGCGCTCGGTCTGTTACCCCCTCGGGACGCTACATACCGCGAACACCACTGGCAGCGAAAGTGGTGGCAGCAAACGTCCCGATAACCGGAAGTTTCAACGAACAACCATCTGCTTCCCTGAAATTGAAACGTCCGTGAGCTATAGTGACTCGTACTCGGACGACAACTATCAAGAAAAACGGTACCTCTTAGAATGTAGCCACGACAGCTACAACTTGAAAGATGGAGACAGTTAAGTTCCATGTCTGCGTTTTCTTTTAGGTCTTGCGACCGTCGCCCAGTAGCACGGTCATTTTTGGATTTACGCGCTTTGGCAACTGGCCAATGGGAATAAGACAAGGAGTGTTACACGGCGCCACGTTGTTTCCGTGTGAATGAACTGTAAAATTATCGGATCATATCTTTGTCTGCTTCTGAATCTTCCGTACTACCAGCCATTGAACATGAAATATTAACCCGTAATCTAGTTACTGCTATTTTACATTGAATGGATGTAAAGGAAGTCCAAAAAAAGTTTCATCGTTATTCTTAAACCTGATTCTCATACATTTAGATTCTGGCGTTAATACTAATCAGAATCTAAAGTTACGGGAAAGACAGAGTGGCATGTTATAAATACACATTAATGCAATGACAAATGAAGTGAAATCGAGTTTCCTTTAGTAATTTCTATGGGATAATTGCGATTCGGTCTATTCGACTTCATTCTACGAACCGGAAATGGGAGGTTCGTTACCCACTAAGCTATTTATAATAGTCACCGTATAATCTCTTTGCGTTATAGTATGACGGTATTTCTTATACGTACGTGCTTCAGACCTGTCAACAAGGATTACATATCGAGCAGCAGAAATAAATCGATAAATCAACACTCAAGAATTCTTCGGGAAAGCTTCGATCGTCGTGAAGGATATAATGGACATCTGATGGAAAGGCGGGATGCTTCTTCCCCAGGCAATTATGGCTTAATGGATATCCATATTTCTGTACTGGTCTTAAAGGTCTCATGAATTCGCAAGATGAGCTCGTAATAACCTGCCGGAATATTCTAACAGCGCCGCCCTCTCGCTTTTCGTTTCCAGCTTCCATCTTACTCTTACTCATCCGAACTGTGCACTACACGACTGTTCGTTCCTGATGCTGCAATCCATTGCCAACGCGACATGTGAGCTATGGTAATCCCTGCTGCTCTCTATCTCGATATGTACTTCGTACAAAATACGAAGGTATTGAAGCATTGCCTGTACGTATTTCGGAGCCACGATTTTTCATTTCAGTCAAGTATTTCAGAAATGCCCCGTGACATTATATATATCAGTAGACGTCCCAGTGTCTCGACACCAAGTATAATACTTTGCTGTCACGGCAACTTTCGTTGCTGGAATATTAAATCGCTTCAAACGATTGCTGCCAGCATAGCATATTTTCTACATTGCAGAAATAACACTTTATCAGCACACCTTTTTTAATTGACATCTAAACATTCTTGGAAAAAATGACAAACATTGTGATATCAATGCATCCTGCAATTTAATTTTACTGAAATAAAAATGCATTTTCAATAATAGGAAAAATAGTTTTCACATTTTTTAAAAGTTTTTCTACTATCTATTTTTATTTGGAAGAATTTCCAACATTAAAGGAAAATTATTTTTTCCTTTACGGGAAAGGTGCTCGGCGTTTAAAGGGTTATTATCGTCCTCTTACCGTAAGAGTAAGTGTTAAAAACGACTGTTAGAGAATAAAGAAAGGAAGACGAGTTTCGACCGAGCTAAGCTCGCTGCCGACTCTAGTACACTGCACCAGGTATCCTCGTTTATTGTATAATTTTATAAGCCGCACATCCCGCATCTCTTGTACACGAATGCCACATACATATACGCAGTTACCGCGGAATCCTGTTAGGGATCAGGTATACGCGAATACCCGGCTTTGTATACATCGTGTGGGGCTGCACTTTGCGCCGTGACGCGCGTTTAACGAGCTCGGAATATATATATATGTATATGTATGTATCCGCACATAAACGGACACATTAACCATAAAATATGTAATACATGCATTTTGCACGGTCTGAAAATCTGAGATAATCGACTCTTTCAACAGAAAATAATTAAATTAAAGCCATGTGCCAGAGTGAAATATTAAATTTTTAACATATATGAATCACATACATGTCGTGCTTCAAATTGCTATGGAATAAAATGCATAGTAGTGCTAATTTTTTAATGATTTTTCCTTGGGC